>BSBM01000461.1:13820000-14420000 GCA_027924585.1 Larix kaempferi | reverse complement strand
GACAACTTTATACCTTGTAATATCTTTCAAACCAAGCCTTCTGAGGATAAGTATTATGAACATGAGGATGGGCATGGCCAGGGTTGTGATGCAATAGAAAAAGACTCCCCCTTCATTTACAAGGATGGGCATGATGATTGTTGGATGGATTTAGAAAAACCCATCTTTGATATATCAAGAGAGGGGAGTGTTGATTTTGAGACCTTGGGAAATTTTGATATGGAAGAGGAGCCTGTAGATATTTCTCATGATCAATTAGAGCCATTAATGAGTATTAGTAACGAAGAGTTGGGTAGGATGAAATCAGTGGAATGTCAGTTTCAGCCTTCATCAGCACATTCAGAGGTTCCTTATGATTTGGAGCAGCTTGGGGCTTATACTTTCACAGAAATGAACTATCAGAAGAGCCCTTCAGATCAATATGATGAGGTAGTTGGTCTGCCTTATCATTCCGAGTTTTTTCTCAGCTCTATTCAGTCATGGGTAGAAGAGGCCTGCATGAGGACTTACCATTGGGGGAAGCACTTCAAAGATCTATCATATGTCTATGACCACCAATCCAATCCTCCAATCCAGAATTATCATGCAGGTTTGCATTTTCTAAATAAGGTATCATTGTTTTGGCTGGTAACCAAACACAAGCTAAAAAAAATTTATATTAATAAAATGTTAAGATGGTTGCATTGGATTTATCATTTTACTTAGCATTTTATTTTGTTATGCTTAGAGTAGGAAAATAAGCTCATCAAGTGAGCATTTACTTTCAACATTTCTTTTTCAATACTTTCCTTTTATGTACTTAGAATTTTTCATTAGTCAATTTTTAGTTTTTGAATAATGCAAATTATGGTTCATTTGCCTCTTATAAGAACTTGTGCTACTGAAAGGTTTTCTTGTCAAGCTGAGATGTTTTACAGGTCATAGAAACCGGAGATTCTGGTGTTCTCGTATGCTCTCCTTGCTTGAAGACCAGATCGAGCACACGTCCCGCAATTGGAGCCAGATGTTGCCAGCTAAGGTGTACTTAGTTGGATTATCAAGCGAGCGGGCAGAGTTGAACATGTTACATGTTCAACTCTGATGATTTGATGTCCAGCCGGCCTTTTAAAGGCCCCATTTTTTTTTATTTTTTCCACATGTCCATGGCCCTGCGGGGTTTGTAATAAAATGTACTAACATGGTGTTTTGTAAAAGACTTGGTTCCCTAGTACTTTTTGGCTAAGTCAAGTATTCCAAGGAGTTTTTTCACCTATCTATTATGTCTTGCATTAGTGCATAACATAATTAATTGGTTTTTCTCCTGCTCCTCCAAAGCTGGAATGCCTGGGAAGGCTGACGAGCCTTAGGGGATTGTTAAAGTCTATGGGTCAATGTATATGAACATGCTAGGCGCTAATTTTGAGTCATATGGACATGTCATAAGTCCCCCTACGTTGTTTTTTAATTTTCGGCAAAGTTTAATTTTTCCGTAAATTGGGCCATTTTTTAATGGTTCAATTAAAAAAATTGTAATCGGCCTAGAAGTGGCATAGGGAGGTCTTTTTTTCCTTAGGGGTGCTTGTTTTCTAACTCAGAGCACCCCCTTAACCCCTAAACCCACTTTTCCTAATGTTTGGGTGCTTAAATTGTTACCTATGGCCAAAAAACCCCAAAAAGTCATGAAAAAATTAAAAAAAAGTGAAAAATGACTCATAAAAATATTAAATTTTGGGAGTGATTTATGGACGGATTTTTTCAGCTATGTTTTAAGAGTTGTAAGAGCTGATTTTGGAAAGATTCCGGGCAGCTATATTAGTGGGATTACTTCCCCATTTGAGGGGGGCATATTTCCCAAAATTGGGCCCCTTCAATCATGGAATTTGCAGCTATGTTTATGGGCTGTCACATGGCTGATTTTTAGCTGATTTGGGGTTGATTTTGGCAGCCCATTACATGGGAGTGGACAACCCCATTTTCTCCACGAGTTATGCCACTCATTCTACCCATTTCTCTCCATCTTTGGCTATTTAAGCATGGCTGCCCACTCCATTTTCTTTAGAGGGAGAATTGGAGCACAATACTTATCGTTGTAATACTCATTTGGTTTTGAATATTAATAAAAGGCTTTGGAGGTCACTTATGGTGTTGGACTTTGTGAGTGGATGAATGTCTTGTTTCAAATGAGGTAACTTGTATTGATGCATTTTGTTTCTTTACGATCAAGTATAGCTTAGGGAAAGATCAGTATTGGTTTATGAGGAAAGTTTGAGTAATTTGTTTATTGCTTAGTCTTTCATTTTATGCATTAATAGAGATCAGATTTAAATATCTCATTTGTTTATGAATATTTTCGTCAAATTTCTACTATGCGTTTTATCTACATTTGATCTTTTTGTTGCAAGTTGTGGTGTTTTTACAGGCTGTCTCAGGCGGATAGGTTGGAGAACTTGTTTGTGTCTTCTATTTATCTAATCTTTTATGCAGATACAGTCCCTCAGCTCACCACCAGAAAGGATCTCCAAAGTTTCGGTTTTATTCAACAAAATTTGCTTCACCTCTCTCTCCCTTCTATTTCAAAAAATTTTCTTTGGTTAACTGGTTACTTTTACTTGAAATATTTCTGATTTATATACTCATGTCCATATTTTAAATAGATCAGGAATCATTTCATGAAGGTCTGGTTTAGACAGTTATAAAGCTCATATCTTTAACTGTTAGATTTTTTCCTTCACTTAGCATCTACTTTTCAAAGACTTGCAAAAGAGTTGTCAATTTTTTCAAAGTTTTGTTGAGTAGGTGTATTTCTGATTTTAAAGTATATTTGGCTATTAAATAGAGCACATAATTTGCAGCATGGACGGTCAGGCAGAGTTCTCTCTCAGCCTCACGAGCAAACTCCATTGATCGTGGTCAGATATAACTCGATCCTTGAACCTGTTCATTACAAGGCTACGGATTCTAACTGGCGTGGTGTGGCTTGGCCAAAACCCTGAATGGGTAGGGTAAAGCCGAAGACCAAGAACTATTCGAAACCTTCAATTGAATGACCAACAAGGTGACCTGGAAGAAAGAGGCATTTATGCATGAGAAAGGTATGACTGACTCTTATTAAATGCCTCGTCACTGAGTCCTCTCACCTCACGAATATTAGCGGGTGATTAGGGCTCTTATCGAAATTTTGTATATCACATAGACAATCACCATATCCCTGGCTGCAACCTCTACGTGTATTTTTGGTTTTTTTTAAGTGCACTCTTCACATTTCCTCCTTTGATGGTGATACTATGGTAGTGGCGATGGTAATACAATGTCAATAAATCCATGTTTATATATTAATGAAGCAGCTAGGGTGCAACCAATTGCTAGCTATTCTTTAGTAACTCAGGTCCCGAAGATAAAATATTCATATTCGTACCTGCTTTGGCTGAAGATAAAATATTCTTAAATCATTGCACACACAAAATATTCTTATACAAGTTTTATGGACGCGCTCGGTTGGATAATCTCATTATCAACACTATTTACCATGTGAGGCCTTGTAGTTTGCTGATACTCTTATGTAAATGTAGACCCACCTCAATATGTACTTTGAAATTGTAGAGGTTTAATATCCACATAACAAATGTACTTTTGTTTTACCAGCAAGATCTTAAAAATCTTTCACTTACCCAGGTGTAAGAACATTGATCATGTAACTGCATAAAACGATATGGACTTGCAAACAAATAGACTACATTTTGTCCAGATTACTCAGTCTCATTTTATTTAATTTTTTCATGGTTGATATATGCCCAGGAATATCAACTACATTTGGAAATGTGGTTGTTACTATTTATATGTAAAATTGTATAAAATAGATGATGATCCATGCAACATTAGCAATTAACCTCTTACTAACTCCTTGGCCTCTCCATACAATCACATCATTATGAACCATAACTGACACTCTTCATAATTACTAATCTCTCATAGTTTACCCCTCATAATTATTAATATCTCTAGTAATTTTAGTTATACTAACATAATTTGGTACAAAATTTATATATATAATAATATATGTTGAATATATCTAACTTCGTATACATACAACTAAATACAATAAACAATACGCGCTGCCTTAGAAGACGGGTTAAGCGATGAATCCCTGTTCAACCCAATATTGATAATATCGGGACGTGAATAGGTACCCAATATTCAGTGGCGATATGCGTGTTCAGTAATCCAATTTATGAAACTAACTTATCAATGTGATAACTAATTGATGCGATTCAGTGCCACACGCTTTATCACGGAGGATGATCCTATCATTTCAAACAATTCTGTGCATGAAATATCAATAGAGTGTACATAGATTTACCCTTAAGCCGCTTAGAGATAGGGCTCAAGTCTATGCAAAGATATAATACAGATTATGCATTTTATATCACTCAAGTTTTTTATACTCCAATTATGTTATTATGGTTTTAGTTTGTTTTAGTCTATTTTAACAAAAATGTCAAGAACTTCCAAACCCATTAGATCATAAATTAAGGCTTAATTATAAAACCATATTTAAAGTCTCAATTTATTTATAAAATAGATCATATATTTATTAAAAAATACTATTAGATAATATTTTTCTTATGCAATTAAGAAATTATGAAAAGTTAGACTTAATAAATTTATATTTAAGTTCATAGGAGTTTATAAACTAGCACAACTACTTAATTTGTGGCTGATAAATATCTATAGGTCACAAGTTAAGTACGAGGAACAAGTTATATGTTATTTGTTCTCCTTACTTAGTTTAATCATATGTTGTTGTCTATGCTTCACCTACCTTATACTTGTCTTGATCTTCCTTCAATCTAAAAAAACATAAATAATAATCCACCCCAAATTCTAAAATATAAATAATTATAAATTATAGTGGAGGCTGAAATAAATATATTTTCAAGGATCATTTCAAATTCAAAATAAACAATTATATTATAAAAAAATACACATGTTCACTAATAAAGAAACAAAGATCATCGAGTTGCCACTCTCTACAGAATTTGTCATGGCAGATAACCAAACATAAATAAGAAATCAAAGTATGAAATAAAATAAGATGAGATGCCATCTCTGCAACCAGACAGAGCTTCTGATCAATCTCACCGCCTCTCCCAGCTTCTGATCAATCTCACCGCCTCTCCCATTCGAGGTGGTCATCAAGTCTGTCCATGAAAACCAATCTCGTCCTCATCAACAAGAAGACAAAAAAAAAGGAGAGATTCGTCATCCAATAATTATTTCCAGAACCTGCGATTGCGAGCGTGGTGCCAGTACAAAGATATGAGAAAGCTTCCAAACATATTTCGGGACTATCATTTACAAGCGTTCGACTCAGGACTATCATTTAATAACGACTTCGTCATAGCAGATGACATAATATGTGTTATTTATAACCACAAACATTTTGTTCCATTCTGACTGGATGGAGAAACGTCGCCAGCTACCAATATGCGTTATAATGGCAACAATCATTAATTGATAGTCGCTGCAATCAGTTCTGGCACAATGTCTAGTATTGTAAGCTGAGACATTGCATCTATAAAAGCAAGCCAAACTACGAAAATCAGAGAGGTCTTTTCACCATATTCAGCGAGAGGTAGGGGATTTGTTATTCCAAATTGCAGCGGCATGATTAAAGGTAAAGAATGAGAGAGTATTCAAAAACATGAATATTCTCTCGTTCTTGACTTTAATATTAAATTCCTCTACAATTTGTAATTTCAAATTCCAAGCTCTCTCTCAATCAGATGGAAAAATTTCTCTTTTTCTGTAGCTTGTCGACCTGCTTTGATAGATGCAATGTCACTAATTGACAGTGTGCCAGAACTGATTACAGCAACAATCAATGAATTAGTGTTACTATTATAACGAATATAAACAATATGCATTTTAGTTGTTAGAATATAAACAATATGCATTTTAATTATGATGAGCGACCCACACTCATGTCTGTAAGTGGTGACATTTTTCCATCCAGTTGGAATGGAACAAGACGATTATCGTTATAAAAAGCACATAATATGCCAACGACTATGATCAAGTTGCTAATAGTCCCTAAAAATGATTGGAAACTTTTTAATAATTTTGTCATCGAATATTAATGTTGTCCATCACAGGTTCTGGAAGAGACTATGAATCTCTGCTCTCTTGGTCTTGAGGACCACCTTGGATGGCAGTTGAGCGGGTGAGATCTAAATAAAGATGAACAATATTCAGCCTGATGCAGGCTATTTAATGCAGCTGCAGCAGGTCTGTTGATCGATCAACAGACTATGGTCTGCACCAGGTTGAATATTGTTCACCTCAGCAGCTCAGCTAGTGCTTGAAATCCAACCATCAACCGATCTGTTGCAGCTGCATTAAATGACCTGCAGCAAGCTAAATATTGTTCACCTAAACAAGAAGCTATATCTCGTTCGTAACGATGGCATTTCATCTACTATTATTTCATACCTTGCCTTCTCATCTATGTCGTGATCTACCCTATGTAAAACCTATTTTAATGATAATGAGTGAAACGTTTCAAATACTCAAATCCTAATAGCTGAAACGTTTCAAATTCCCACGTCAAGGAGCTGAAACGTTTCAAATTCTCATATCCAAATTTGAAACTTTTTATTATCTTCCTTATTTGTCCACGTCATTTTAATTTATTTGGCCATCCATATGGAGTGAATCAGCTGCCGTTTGATTTCAAAGTGGACGATTGATTTAAATATAGGTGATTTTTAAAGGGGTCGTTATTATTCACATATAATTCCACACACCGCAAAACATCAAAGATGAAAAATGAAAATTAATTGGCTTTTGTTATGAATTCATGAACGTAAAATTAAAGGAAAACTTGTATATTTGGTGCGTGAGGTCTTTTCAAGAACTTATATATCAAAATGTTAAGAACTTGGTTATACCGAAAAGTGCTTTAATGATAACACTTAAGCTAACTTTTTATTAATCATTTATTATAAATATGTATAAATTCATGAAAGTGAACTAACGGAATCTAATTTTAATTTAATGTGTAATAATACACATATTAAGTTTGAACACATAGGGTTTCAATGTTTGGTTCTATGATTTCCAACAAATGATGAAGGTCAAACTTTTTATAAATTCCACTTTTGTAAGGGCTTTGTTTTTTATTATTATGTAAAATTATGAATTTTCTAATAAGTTTACTTCTTTAAAATATAAGTAATTATCCACATAAAATTTATTAAAGTAAAAAATTTAGGACATTATTTTCTTGTGTCATTTTGGTGAAATATAAAATCATTATTATAAAATTGATCGATTGGGATTATATTATGAATTTAAATTTACATGAAAGTGATCATTCAAATAAATAATTTTAAGAAATAGATAGTTATATATTTTTTTTCACAAATCTTTAAATTTTTATCTTTATATCTTCCTTATTTTGAAAATGTTAATAAACCACTCACAAAAAACTTGAGTGAATGAAAAGTGAGTTTGCCATGTTTCTGATAACAATAACATGTGAGTGATACAACCTTTCTAAGTTAAGAATTTCAAACTTATTTGTACAAATTTCTAAAGGATATTTTTATGGCTATTTAAATTACTAAAGTTAGATAAGTTCCTTTGATTACATCAAGTGTTATTGAAACATTTGAGGGGTTTAACATAATGAAAACATTTTTTCATAGTAAATAATAAGTGTAGATCTCGGTTTGTAGTAATGCAACATATAATTATATTTTTAAATATGGTTGATGAAATACAAATTATACCAATACCAATAAACATTTGTAATTTAAAAAAAAGTTATATGTCACAAAAAAGAAGGAAATGCCCACACAAAATATAAAAAGTTTGCATAAATTCTACAAATCAAATTAGTAAACACCCATAATTTCATAAGAGATGAATATGTGCAACATATTTAACAATATCATCTAAACTAGAGGTATTGGCATCGATTTGGAAATTTTATAAGTAAGGGTTATATGGTGAGGGATTAAGAGTTATCAATTATTATGAGTTATATATTTTATAGGTAAGGGTTATATGGTTTATAGGGATTATATTGTAAAATTATAAGCCAATGTGTATCATGTTTGTCATTTTTTTAGTCAACCTTACATCATTTATTTTCATTTTGAATTGTAATAGCATTTTGTTGTATTTTTATTGTCATAGAAGTGATGCTATTATTAGTAATGACTTAATTAAAACATGTTTCAAGGTTGTAATAATAACAATCCACTTTCATGATTAACTATGATTTTCACTTAATTACATGTAAAATTTAGATGCAAATATAAATTGGAAGCTCACAATAAATTAGTATAAACAAATATTTTTTATAGGGGAATGAAATGCATTATATTATTAAAATAATTTTTAAATTTAAGTAATTTAAATATAATGAAGATGTTATATGTCAAATATTTCTCTATTTTATTTTATAATATATGTTCACAAAATTGTTTACATTAATTGTAAGAATATGCCAATAATTGCACTGTAAGGAAGAAGTTATCATTGGTGTTTTTTAATAAACACCTCTCACTATTTTTCAAAATAAAAATGCATGATGTTTTTCATAATTTAATATACAGGATCTTTATACACAATATAAAATTGGAGGAATTTATTTTTTAGAGTACCCATCTAACAATCACATCTAACATACACATCTATTATCACCTATAAAACATAAGCACTATCTTACATACACATAAAAAGTTAACTAACATAATCTAACATACGCATCAAACATCACATAACATACACATCTATCAAGCATACCTCGAAAACATATATAACATGACCTAACATACACATCACCATCAAGCACATTATATAAATCAACATAAACATCAGTTCATCAACATCAACATGAAAAATGCACTATATATATCTATATATATATCGAGAGAGAGAGAGAGAGAGAGAGAGAGAGAGAGAGAGATGTATAATAATATAAAACTCATGATACATGTAAAATATACATCTCAAGTCCAATAATGCTATGAGATAGTTGGTACACCTATGGAACCAACAACATCGCTACCTTTTCTAGCAGAGCTAGAGGCATCGACACCTCCACCAGTAGATCTAGAGGCATTAATACCTTTGTCAGGAAAACATATACTAGAGAGAAACATATATATCTCCCTGATGATGTATCTCATCCATTGTGTCCATCTTATCTAGAACTGATATGAGTGGAGTAGGAGATAGTGGATGGTCGACTCACTAAGGAGGAGAGGGTGGTTGGTTGAACCGTGGAAGAGTCAGAGATGGTGGTGGTACAGTTGGGGGTGGAGGAGGAAATAGTGGTGGGTCATCATGGTGAGGAGGAGGAGAAGGATTTGGATGAGTTATGATCGATCGTCTCAGTGAAGAGAAGGGGGAGATGGAGGAGGACGTAAAGGACAGTGATCGCCACCCTAATCAGATGTAGGATGACCATCCCTCCTAGCAGCTATATGGATGGATGCACCGATGACATACCACATTAAATTCCCCATGCCATGAGGAACAATCTTCCATAAATCTACTAGGTTGGGTTCTCATAGGATCTCCTGAAACTGTATAGGGTGGAGTCCCTATCAATCCAACAATGTATATAACCTCTATGCCACATCCTCTCGAAACCTAGAATCTAGTCTACGTCACAGGCCAGGTCCGGGAAACTAAGGAAACTCAGGCTCATCAATATCGTCATCTTCCTGCACTGGTGGAGGCCCCTCCCCATCATAGCTTCCAATATCTACAAAATATATAGTACAGAACAATAATTAGATAATTCCATTAAACAATTATTTTTTTTATAAAGAAAACGTTAGAATAAATTTCATTTGCATTAAGTAAGATAATAAAATGAAACTAGATTAATTTTAGCATAATGATAATATTACCTTTGTAATCTAGTGGCTCATCCTGGTTGAAAAAGGTGTTGTGACATCCTCTCTAGTCCAACCTCACGTAAGGATATGGCATAAAATTCAATCAATGATCATCCTCACTAGCTGGTAACTCCAGTACCTTTGAGGTGATCCTCGATGGGAACTTTGGATGGCCCCTCTTGGGAAACCTATGTCCCCACATATGAATCTACACCACGGACATCTCCCTAGGAGGGTGACAATCAAATGATGGCCTCATGAGTGGAAACCTGTCAAAAAATAAACAAAAAAGATCTGAAGTAAAAGAGAAGTTGACCCTCCCTCAAATTATGCACGACATTGATCCAAAGAAAAATAAAACCATCGTAAAAAAGTGGTTAACCACCTAATGCATCTAGGTCTCTACACTAAAGAATCAACATAATATAATAGGGGGAAATTAATGTGCTTCCCATTAGTGGTGAAATGCTCACCAATGTAACCAAAAGAGAGAGGCACCTAACCTCATATGCAGTGAAAGAAGCAATACATATTTGTCCTCTAGAAACCTAAAAAAAAGTCGGGTCAGTGACCTGGTCACTCATATATCTCTGAGAGTACAGAAGCTGACTCTCTGCTAGGACACCAAATGGGACATCAGGAAACTAGGGAAAATCCTCCCCTCTCCTTGACAGGCCAATGATGAATTATATGTCCTCCTCTATGGGATGAAACAATAAATCGGGACGAAAATAGAAAGCCTATCTATGTTGATCCCAATGACAAATCAACTGCATCCAAAAATCTAAATTCCCATTTAGGGATGTAGCCTCCTCATAGAACTTCAGGAGGTTGACAACCCTCAAGACGTCTCGTGTATTTGAGGTAATGGGCATATGGTAAAAGTCTCTCTCCCTTTCTCTGGCCTCCCACTCCTGTACAACGTTGTATAAGTCAACCCACATCTGTGTCTCCTATTACAACTCTCATCGTTGACGTCTTAGATTCACATATAACTTCTACCAATCTCATAATAAATACATACATGCATATAAAAATCATTCAATATTTCATTCAATGATAATTTTATTTATTAATATCAAACATTAATTTTTTCCCTTAATAAATGAATTTAACAAGGGGTGCACCTATAAATAGTCACGCACTATGCGCAATCCTCTTTGTACTAAGTGCACCATAAATGACACACTATAGTATTGAAAACACGCCAAATACATACATGAAATAAACTAAAATTGAAACAACATGGACACCCAATGCATTACAAACGACATAAGCACTGTTAACGATGTGCTACATTGATCCTAGTGCACTGGGTGTCAAAATTTAATTTGAAAATGTCGAATTAGTTCACTTTTAAAACATACCACCACAGTGCATCCGTGATGCTAAAATGCATCGCCATTATTTATGAAATATTAATATAAAGTGCATCCCTAATTATGCATCACCAATGCAATACAAACATGTCATTGCACCATACACAAAGCTCACAAGTTTTTAGAGCACACTGTAATTGGTGTATCTCTTTGTGAAAATTCCTATTTTTTCAATGGCCATGCCAATGCGTATGTTAAACATAAGTGCACCAACATGGTAGTGCGTACAATTTATAACTGCATGCTCATTAATGTAGATAATAGTGGTCAATAATTGTTTTAAAGTTATTGCGGTGTGCGTCTAAAAATTTATAAAGCATTGATTAGACGATGTTCTAGGTGTTTACCAACACCGATGCGTTACCACAATTAACGACACCACTAACGGTACACTATGGTTTGTTAAACGAATTGAAGGCCTTTTATGTGAAAAATGCTTTTTAATTTTTTAGTGGTGCATCATGAAATGGATAGCACACTGCTAGTGCGGTGCAATTACATTCACAACGCACCACTATTGGTGCACACTATAAATTTATAGGGTGCATTTTTTATAGCGGTGTGATCCGAATGAATGGAACACACCGCACTTTTTATTTATTTAAAAAAAACAACATAATAAGGTGAATTTTCATTATCTATCTGCGAAAAATTGGAATTAGGAGGTAACAAATAGATTACCTAGGAACTTGCGTGTCATGGACAAATGGTTGCGATGTAGACAAAATTTCAAAATTTTCCCATTGTTTAGCAAAATTCAGAAGCCACCAAGCATGCAATGTAAGGGAGTAATTCAACCACATGGAGCACTGATGGCAGGGCATTTCAAGTAGGCAAGTAATGCATTGGTTCCTATGTGTTCAACAACATTGTAGGATGGTAATAATGGTTTTTTTATTCGATAATTTTATTTTTATTTTACCCTATTTCAGTTTACCTGATAACAATACACACAAATGCAGTTAGAGTGAAAGACCACACTGGAAATGAATTTAAAAAATAAAAGAATTGTCCTGCATTTTTTAATATTACCCTAGTCATATACACTCTATTAAGGATGCATTGGTGCATTTACAATATATAAACGCTCCGTCCAAAAATACAAAATTATAAAAACATTTTTCCATCGAGGTTTTTTTTGTTTACCCTAGTTTGGTGCTCTAAATGCTATTATGCACCGGTGCATTGTCAATATAACTATGCAATGTTAATGATTGGAACAATATAACCATATTTTTTTGTCTCACAATTTCTTTTAGTTTTCCCTCCATTGGTGCGTACTGAATATAACGCACTAGCACATTTAGTTGAGATAAATGCACTACTAGTGAAGATCAAAATATTAAAGAGTTTTACGTCCAGTATTTTTTTACTCTACTTTGGTGCTCTAAATGATATTGAGTTTCGTTGCGTTTTATAGATAACAACACACCAATAATGAATATAACGATATAAAAATATTTTGTGTCGAATTTTTGTTATTTTATTTTCACTACACCAATGTGTATCGTATGCATTTTAATTAGGTAAACACACCGCTAGTGAATATAAACATATTCAAAAAAATTTCATCCAGTTTTTTCTTTTAGTTACACCTCGTGTCAATGCTTCCAATCACACATGGTGCACTAGTGCTGTTCAAATATACAAACACACCGTAAATTATTTTACTTATTAAAAAAAATATTTTCCCGGGTAGGATGGAAACATTTTTTGGCTTAAATTGGTGCGTCATTTATGTGGTAGCACCGGTGCATCATCGTAGTTTAAATGCATCGGTATTTGTTGGCTATATAAATAGAAAATATTTGTTTTCTTTCTCCACTTGGCAGGGATTTCGATCGTGGTGCGCTATTTTTTTTATACACAGTGGTGCATACAGACATTAGGCACACCGGTGCATTTGGTATGCATCAAAGTACTGAGTAAAAACATCCAGTAAAACCTCCGCTCACTCGCCTCTGCAAGCAAACTCCACTATAAACATATATTTGGGCTCTTTTTAGAGGAACATCCGTAAAACTCTCCGCTAGAGGGGTCTTTTCCTTGTAGTGTTAAAATATATGAAGATTTATAGTAGCATATTTCTCTACATGACTCACATACTTGAAAGAATACAAAGATAATAAAGTGAGTCATTGCAACCTCTAGTTCCTTGCTGTACAAAAGAGGACTTCTATGTGAGGCACCTGCAACAATTACTTAATGAAAATATGCGAAATAGCAGAAATGACAGAACTCAGAATCACTTTGTATTGATCACGGGCCACTTCGAGGGGGCAACCTCCTTTGAGCAAGATCAATACAAATAACTTCACGGTGCCTTCATAGGTCTCAACACACACTTATATACTAATTCTAGGCGCCAATACTATGGGTCAAAACCATGGGCCGTTATAAACTATGGATCAACAATACTACGGGCGACTTACAAAGCATATGCGCCAACAACAATAACACAACTATTGATCAACAAATACTACGGGACGACTTACAAAGCATATGCGTCCAATAACAACATACTAACAAAGTAAAGACATGGGTTCCTAACATCCCCTCCCCCTTGAAAAAAAGCTTTGTCCTCAAAGCTTTAGATGTGGAAATTGTTGTTGAATCTGAAGGAGTGGTTCCCATGTAGCATCCTCTGGTTGCATGCCGTGCCACTGAATCAAGACCTCTGTGATAGAGCGGGAGCGAAGCTGACGTGTGCGCTGATTGAGGATGGCCTCTGGCTCCAAAAGGATGGATCCTTCATTATCCAATTCGGGTAAAATCGTTTGGCCGCTGATGTTGGTGCCAAGAACTTTCTTCAGACAAGAGACATGAAAGACTGGATGAATGCGGGAAGAAGGAGGAAGTTCCAATTTATAAGCGACGGACCCAATCTTCTGAAGAATCCGATATGGCCCATAGAACTTTGGAGCGAGCTTATGACGTCCTTTGAGTTTCAAGGAGGATTGTTTGTACGGCTGGAGACGAAGAAAAACCATATCGCCGACTTGAAAGGTGCGCTCTGAACGGTGCTGATCAACTTGTTGCTTCATGCGATTCCTTGCCATGTGAAGATTGTCCCGCAAAATGCGAAGAATCTGATCTCGGTTGCGAAGGACCCTGTCAACTTCCTGAACTGGTGAACTGGTGGGGGTGTATGGAAGAAGAGCTGGAGGCGCCTGACCATAGACTGCTTCATATGGGGTCATTTTGGAGGCAGTGTGGTAAGAGGTATTGTACCACCATTCAGCGAGAGGAAGCCACTTTGCCCACTGATGTTGTTGTTCCGAGGTGAAGCAATGAAGATAAGTTTCCAAGCATTTATTAACAACTTTAGTCTGACCATCTGTTTGTGGGTGATACCCTGAACTCATCTTCAGTTTGGTGCCAGTGTGACGAAATAGTTCTGTCCAAAAATGACTAGTGAAAGTCGCATCACGATCCGAGACAATGGAAGAAGGGATGCCATGAAGACGAAAGATCTGGTCCATAAAAATTTGAGCGACGGAGGAGGCTGTATAGGGATGGCTGAGAGCACAAAAATGACTATATTTGGAGAGACGATCAACCACAACGAGAATCACTGTCTTTCCGCCAGATTTAGGGAGCCCTTCGATGAAATCCATAGAAATATCTGTCCAAATCCGTGTAGGTATGGGCAAGGGTTCAAGCAATCCTGGAAGGAGTGTTGTTTCACCCTTATTGCGCTGGCAGGTATCACATTCGGCCACCATCTGTTGAATTGTCCTTTTCATGCCCTGCCAAAAGAAGTTACGCCGTGCTCGTTCATATGTTTTGAGGAACCCAGAGTGCCCGGCTGATGGAGAAGCATGGAGTTCATAGAAGACAGCCTGTTGGAGATCTGTGCTCTGGGGAAGCACCAGACGACCCTTGTATCGCAGAGAAGCACCATCCCAAGAGTAATGTGGGACCGCAGAAGGATTGTTAGTCAAGCGCTGGATGATCTGAGATAAGGAAGAGTCATTGACATAACCCTGTTGAACAGATTGCAACCAATTTGGAACAGGCATAGAAATAGATGAAAGAGAACCTTGGGCATCAAATGTACGAGAAAGAGCATCTGCCACAATATTGTCTTTACCCTTCTTGTAAGTGATCTCATAGTCATAACCCATGAGTTTGCTAACCCATTTCTGTTGTGCCGGGGAGGAGACACGCTGGTCCAAGAAATATTTCAAACTCTGGTGATCAGTCTTGATGCAGAAATGATTCCCTAATAGGTATGGACGCCACTTCTGTACTGCATGCAAAATAGCCATCATTTCCTTCTCATAGGTAGAGGCAGCTAAATTCTTACCGGAAAGGGCTTTGCTGGTGAATGCAATGGGGTGTTCATCTTGAAGGAGAACAGCACCAAGTCCATTGCCGCAAGCATCACTCTCAATCGTGAAGGGCTTGGAAAAATCGGGCATAGCTAGCACAGGTGTAGTACACATAGCTTGTTTTAGTTTGTCAAATGCACACTGAGCAGCAGGTGTCCATGTAAAAGCATCTTTTTTCAATAGGGCAGTTAATGGAGCTGCAATCTTCCCATAATCCTTGACAAACTTGCGGTAGTAGCCAGTCAACCCCAAAAAACCACGAAGGCTCTTGAGTGTCTGAGGACGTGGCCAATTGTTCATGGCATCGATTTTGGCAGGATCCACGCGAACCCCTTGTGCTGAGATAATGTGCCCGAGATACTCAACTTCCTTTTGTCCAAAAACACATTTAGACTGCTTGGCATGGAGATGATGGTCAGAGAAAAGTTGCATGACAAGATCCAGATGCTGGAGATGTTCATCCCATGTTTTACTGTAGATGAGGATATCATCAAAGAATACCAGAATGAATTTCCGCAAGTAGGGTCGAAATATTTTATTCATTAAGGCCTGGAATGTGGAAGGAGCATTAGTGAGGCCAAAGGGCATGACCAAAAACTCATAATGGCCATCATGTGTGCGGAAAGCTGTTTTAGGAATATCCTCCTCATGAATCCGAATTTGATGATACCCAGAACGAAGATCCAACTCGGAGAAAAAGTGAGCCCCATGAAGCTCATCAAGAAGCTCATCAACAACAGGAATTGGAAACTTATCCTTGATGGTGAGGTGATTAAGTGCTTGGAAGTCAATGCAGAGGCGCCATGACCCATATTTTTTGCGGACAAGAATAACTGGAGAAGAAAAAGAACTAGTGCTTGGGCAAATAATACCTTGCTTCAATAAGTCCTGCACGAGCATTTCAATCTCTGTTTTTTGGTGAAATGGGTAGCGATAGGGCCTGATGTTGGGAGGAACGCTGCCAGGAAGGAGCTGAATATGATGGTCTTCTTGCCTGGAAGGTGGTAATCCCACTGGTTCAGCAAAGACACCTGTATATCGATTCAGAATTTGTTGTAGATCCAAAGGCGTAGTGGAGACCGCGGATGGTTGCATCTGGATGGAACTGATCTGAGCGATGACACCATGTGAACTCTTCTTGAGGAGTTTCTCCATGCGATGTGAACTGATGATGCTGAGAGAACCTGGTTGTAATCCTATCAATGTGTGTTTGTGTCCATTGAGGGAAAACTGCATCCAAAGTTCGGCAAAATCCCATAAGATAGGGCCGAGTGTGCGTAGCCATTGAGCGCCCAAAACCACATCACATCCGCCTAAGGGCAAGGCAAACATGTCAGAGCGCAGGATATAATCTCCCATAGAGATACGCACATTTCGACACTTCCCTTTGCAAGGTAAGGTGCCCCCATTGGCAATCATGACTTCAAAGTTGGAGCAAGGATGGATAAAACAATCAGCTTGTTTGGCGATCCGAGGGTCGATGAAATTATGAGTGCTACCAGAATCAATGAGGATTGTAAGAGGAAGCTTCTTGAAGTAACCCCTGACCCGCATTGTTTGGGGGGTGGTGATTCCAGCTAAAGCATGGAGAGATATCTATGGCTGGTCATCCTGAGACGGAGGGTCAATAGGCGGTTCCTGAATGTCGACCGGAGCATCCAGTGTTTCTGGATCTTCGTCACCCATTTCAGAGGCCGGCGGAGACTCCACATCCAGGAGATAGAGCTTTTGCTAAACACATCGATGTCCTCGAGTGAATTTCTCATCACAATTATAGCAAAGCCCCTTTTCTTTGCGTGCTTGCATCTCTGCTTCAGATAAACGCTTGATAGGAGTCGGTCGAGGAGCCTGCGGTATAGGTGGTCGCTGAGAACCCATATTTCTGAAGGGAACAAAAGTGGGCTTGGAGCGTTGCTGGGCTGCAATCTTGTCTTCTGCCAACTTAGCCAACCCGAGTGCTTCCATCATTGTGTTGGGACAGAACATTTTGACCTCAGAGCGAATGGCATCCTTTAGACCACTGATAAAACAACTCCGGTAAAATTCATCAGTCAATCCTTCGGTGTGGTTGGCTAGATTCTCAAATTCGGTTTGATACTCTCTCACAGTGCCAGTTTGGCGAAGTTTAGTGAGGGCTCCTGTGAAGTC
The DNA here is from genome assembly GCA_027924585.1 of Larix kaempferi. Taxonomy (NCBI): domain Eukaryota; kingdom Viridiplantae; phylum Streptophyta; class Pinopsida; order Pinales; family Pinaceae; genus Larix; species Larix kaempferi. Next base: position 14,402,246 of record BSBM01000461.1, on the reverse strand, counting down.
ATCAAAAGCACTAGGACCAAATCATTGCAAAAGGAGCTGACAAAAGTCTGGCCAGTTGGGCTCTGGATGAGCCTTGATGTACCAACGGTACCATTGAAGAGCTTCCTGTTCCAAATGAAAGGATGCCAACGGAACTTTGTTGACATCAAAAGTATTATGCAGACTGAAATACTGTTCTGCATGATAGATCCATCCAGTTGGATCGGTACCATTGAAGCGAGGAAAATCAAGCTTCGGACCACGGAAATTGTTGGAAGAAGAGAACCCATTGTCTACTGAAGACTCGGACTGCCGTTTGTTGTTCATGGCTGAATGTTCAAGATGGAGACCAAGAAATTTTTCATCCAGATCCTGGAGTTTGGCTTGGATGGCTGCAAGTTCTTCCTCCATGGGTTTTGCTCCTGCACGGGTGACAACCATAACCGGGTTTTGTTTTTTTTTTTTTTTTTTTTTTTTCAGACTGGAGTGGCTACGGCTCTGTTTTTTTTTGTTTTATGGACCCCAGGTATGTGCGGCTTCCTAACAGTTCAGGGTTTTCACTCGCCCACCAATGCTGTCTGACGGCTTGCGTATTGGGGCAATACCCCTCACTCCACGGCTCAGGTAAAACTGATAACCGCTTTGCCACAAACGACAGCTCTTGGTTTACCTCACGGGTGGGAACTAGTCAATCAGGTAGGGGTCGTTGCCCTTTTCGCTAGCAGGTCCTCTCAATGGGCCAGCTACTTCGGGGTTCCTGTGGTACTCCTCACAATGAGTTTTAGGGCTTATGCCCAAGTACTTCCCACAGTTAAGCGGATAGGGATTATTCCCAAATCCGAACCTGCAACAGATGTGAAAAAAAAAAATTGGCAGAAATTTCACCCAGCGAGCCCAAGAAAGTGCTCTAATACCAGATGTGAGGCACCTGCAACAATTACTTAATGAAAATATGCGAAATAGCAGAAATGACAGAACTCAGAATCACTTTGTATTGATCACGGGCCACTTCGAGGGGGCAACCTCCTTTGAGCAAGCTCAATACAAATAACTTCACGGTGCCTTCATAGGTCTCAACACACACTTATATACTAATTCTAGGCGCCAATACTATGGGTCGAAACCATGGGCCGTTACAAACTATGGATCAGCAATACTACGGGCGACTTACAAAGCATATGCGCCAACAACAATAACACAACTATTGATCAACAAATACTACGGGACGACTTACAAAGCATATGCGTCCAATAACAACATACTAACAAAGTAAAGACATGGGTTCCTAACATTCTAACAACACAAGGCGATTAACAGGGTGCTAACAAGGATATATGGATGAATTTTTTTGGCTACAATGGAAAAAGTATGGGAGACATACATGAACTATTGGTTGGGTCATTCGATACTACATCACAAACATCCATCTCTTCGAACAAAGACAAAGGATGTGGGCGGGGTGCCATGTTTACTACTTCTCTAAATACATAATTAAGATAAGTGTGAATCCATAAAAATAGGTAACACTTTTCAGAAAGGGAGAGCATGGAACAAGTGTTTTTCATATCCCCAATTGAGGTAATTTTAAGCCTTCAATCAAGCTATTAATACCTTAATTGAGATCTTAAATGAGCCCCTGATTAAGGGTTGTTAATGTAGGTGGGAAACCATCGATCAAGGTGTGAGGTTGGGTAAAGTAAACCCTTGTGATCAAGGTCCTTTCTTAAAAATATCTATGAATATTTTTTTTGAAAATACAGTAAATAAGTAACTTGAAACTTTGTTCATGGGTTTTTTTATATACAATTGTGATACACTCAAGTCAATATTTTTTTATTTTTACATTTTAAAATGATCTCACCTATTTGGGTATTTTTCACAATCTGAACATTTTCACTATTGATGGTTTATAAATACTTTCTTGGTGGTTTATAAAAAACTCATTGGTGGATTTTTAAGATAGAACTGGTGATAGATTCCTTAATCCTTTCTAATTTTATCTTTTGAAATGGATAACTTATATTTGTTGGTTTATATTTAGTATTTTTTATAATTATTGTATTATAATTATTTTTAAAATTTTCGTACCTTTTCTTATATGATAGCTTGTTGTTTGGAATATTATTTAAAAAAGTGTCTTTTGCTACTACTTTCGTATTTTCTTACTTTATATATAGAGAGAGATATTTTGGTGGTTTGTAAAAAAAATATTAATGGATTTTTAAGATAGAATTGGTGATAGATTTCGTAATCTTTTCAATTTTTTATCTTCTTGAAATGGGTAACCTATATTTATTGGTTTATATTTAGTATTTTTTATAATTATTGTATTATTATCATTATTTTTTAAATTTTCATACCTTTTACTTATATAATAGTTTGTTTTTGGAATATTATTTTTAAAATGTGTCTTTTGCTACTATATAGAGAGAGAGAGTTTATCAAAAAAATATTACTGGATTTTTCACATAGCATTGGTGGTAGATTCCCTAATCCTTTCCATTTTTATTTTTTGAAATGGGTAACTTATATTTGTTGGTTTATATTTAGTATTTTTTATAATTATTGTATTATTATTATTTTTTATATTTTTCATACCTTTTTCTTATATGATAGTTTGTTTTCGAATATTATTTTTAAAATGTGTCTTGCTACTATTGTATGTGTTTTGCTACTATTGTATGTGTTTGTATTTCATTACTTGAGAGAGAGAGAGAGAGAGATCAACCTTCTAGAAAAGAATTTTAAAATTGCTAATTTATTGGGTGGTCCTTGCAATCTGTACATGTATGTAAATAATATGAATCCCCATAATAACATGGAGCGTTCATTATTATTTATAAATATTGTTTTAAATTCTTACATTTGTTTATTTATTTATATCTATTTAATATATTATATTTTGAGTATTTACTTTGACAAGGTAGAGGGTTGTTTGGAAGAGGTTGGTTGTGTTGACACGACTTTGGCTGGTATAGTCATCATCCTTCTTCTCTATGTTGTTGAGGTTATTGTTCTTATGGAAAGGCGTCCCTATGATCTCAACAAGCATCTAAAAATTCTCACTTTTTTTGTTCTAATATGGGTATTGATTGTTAACATTTATAAAAAAAAATTATGATAATCAAATCCCAAAAGATCGCTTATGATAATGTAATGTATGACAACAACAACTCGGGGAAGTGATTTCATATAAATATCTTGGAATCAATATTCGCCATAAGCTAAACTAGAGCTATAACATTGAGAAAAGGATTAATGGAATGTGGAAATATTATTATGGACTTAAAACAATTGTAACTCAAGACACCTCTAGATTTGGGATAGGAAGAAACTCCTCTTTGAGACTCTTGTCACTTCTGTTATCTTATATTGTTGTGAAGTTTAGGGTTGCAACATCTCTAGATAATCATGGATACAGATGGAGCAAATTAAAAAGTGTTTTATAAGATATAATATTAAAATTAAGGCCAATACACCTTGTCCTATCCTCCTCATAGAAGCGAGTCTCTCCCCGATTGAGAGAACGGCTATGAATATGTACCTACTATACAAGAACACTATAAACAACATGGGAGACAAGAGGATTCCTAAGATTACTTCATACTCTAGTCAAAACCACTTGAGACTTAATCAAGGATGGCATAAAGCTGCCAAGTCTTTGCTAAATCATTGGGGAGTTGATGAAGATACCACTTTGCATAATAGCGATGATTTTAAAAGTATTATTACATCTAAATTTAAGGAGAAGATGTGGTGTGAATCAATTTAGCGGCAACATTAGCTGTCTCCGAAGAGGCCAAGTGGAAAACCAGTATTTAGACAGGAATGTAGGCCATGGTAGTCTCAACAACTACTTTAAGTAGATAAGAATGGAGCTGGTCGGGTCAATAAACCACAATCAAAGTGAGACAACTCCTGCCCAAGATTTAAATCAAATCAATTTTTAATCATCTGGACGTGGGATGTGCTCAAGGATTTCCAAACGAATACCTGGAAGGCATGCCAAATCACATACCAGTACAGATGAGCAACAATACTCCCACACGATAGACATTCCAGAAGAATCGTGGTAATCAATCTTTTGATCAAGATTTTGTTGATGCTTCAATGAATCCAGAACACATCAACCAAGGAATTGTGGCATATGATGAATTAATTGACTGGAACCGTGGTTGGGTTTTGGCACGTGATGAGTTAATTGAGAATATTCATTACTGGGAGCAATACGAGGCTGAGATTGTAGAAAAGAATGGATTTGGGAATAGTGATTAATATCAAATTCCTCTGCAGTTTGTAATATCAAATTCCAAGCTCTCTCAACCTCGTGGAAAGAGTTCTCTTTGTTCCGTAGTTTTCCCTGCTTTTATAGATGGAATGTCCATAACTGATTACAAGCAACTATCAGAGAATTAGTGTTACTATTATAACGAATATAGATGGGAAACCCACATTCATATCTAAGTGGTGGAACAAGACGATTATCCTTATAAAAAGCACATAATATGCCAATGACTATGATCAAGTTGCTAATAGTGGTGACCGCCACAACGTCGAATGTTTTTAAATGATAGCTCCAAAAAATGATTTGGAGCTTTGTAATATCTATGTCATCTCACCATGTTATCAATCACTGGTTCGAGAAGTATTTACTAGACGATGAATCTCTCATCTCTCGTCTTTTTGTTCTGTTGGTTTTCATGGAGAGACTTTGTGAGATGAGAATTGATCGGATCTCTTCTACCACATTAGCTTTAGGGGTTTGGGTTATTAGGTGATGCAGGAGCATATTTCTCATTTAAAATTTTCAAATATTAATCAAGACCACGAGGTCTTAGTATTTCCCAACAAAGGGAGTTTATTATAAAAGCCATGTAAAAGCTAGAAATTTCGAAGTTAAAATTGGAAGGTTTTAAGTTTTGAAAAGTTAGTCGAGTCGCTAGTTAGGAAATAATTGTTGTAACTAAAATCTGCATTAGTAGGGAGAATTCTAGGAGTTAAAAATACCATGTTTAGGGACTAGTGGTCAGTTACCAAAAAGATAGGAGTTGTTTCTAAGTTTAGTAACCAGTTACTAGAAGTGGTCAGGTTTGTGTTAGAAACATCGATTTTTTTAAGTTTATATTGTAAGCCTATGAGGAGGGGAAGGCAACTAGAGAGTTCAAGAAAATTGAGACCTCAAGAGTCTCGGAAGAAGAAAACAAAATCGAATGGTAACTCTCGAGAGTGAGAGTTCAGAGAGAAGATGACCATGTAAAAGTAGATCAGGCCATGGACAAGTAGGTCAGTGTTTTAATTTGTATGTACAGTTTCATTATTCTTAATGAGAAGGAGGTTCATCAGTGTTGTGTGTATTGCTATATCTTTTATAATCTGTATGTAATATGATTGAGCAATTTATGATGAACAATGGTTAGTTATTTAAATGGATCACTCTATTTATGGGAACTTGATGAATTAGTGAATAGAGTCCTTTCCCGTGTGAAGAAGGGCTTGTAGGGTTTTAGCGCCTGTATGACCCTGAAGCTAATATTTGAATTGGGTTGAATCACCGTGTGATTCTAATTCATGTGTAAATAACTGAGTAGAATCTATAATAGATTCCAATTCAAAGAAGTCTTGAGTTCTGTAGAAATTCTGGTGGAGATTTACGTTGAGGCATTAGTTCCACAGACAAGGGAAGTTGCTCTAGATTAGAGGAGCATGAGTATGCTTGGAAGAATTTATATCCCTATATAACCCTATTACTGGAAAATAAAGAATGCAGAGTAGATGCCTGTGTGTGTAAAGCTGGCACAGAGATCTTGCCGAAGACTTAGTGAAACTAAATTCACTATTTCATTAAATTGACATCAAGGTTTATGTGTAAGAGTTGAATACTTGTACAACGTTGACGATTGATGAAGGAAGTGCACTCAGAATTGGTTCCAAATTGATGGCTATAAATACTGTGGAGTATTTAACCAATGTGCCAGTGGGGATTATAATGAGATGGGGTCATATTGAAATATTAACGGCTATGTATTGATTTATATGAAAATCATAGCCCAACGTGAAATTCTGGAAATGATATCGGTTTGGAAACTAGGGAATTAACTTGCCAGAAGGTGTGGTTTCCTTTAGCATGCATAAAATAATTTTCTTAAGAAAAGGCTTGAGTCTAGAGTGGAATATTCATGATATAAAACACCATACACCTTATGAACCATATGAAGGTATCGTAAGAGTATTTAGCCATGAGAAAGGATTAGTGGAAAGAGAGAGAATGAGTGCTTACACAATTCTATTATATTTTTATATGTTTTGTTTAGCATTATAAATATGTTTTGCATATATGAATGATACGCCCAGTTTCTCAGAGAATTCAACTTTGTAATATCTTGAATAAAAGGAACTCGAGGTAAAATTTGTACTAAGGTTGGGTCTTTATCGAAACTGCTAACCCAGAAGAGGAATTAGCAGGAAAGGTAAATTTTCCTACATCAATTGGTATCAGAGCGGGGACAAGAAGTTTTTTTGTGAAAGCAAGAAGACGGACTTGTAGTCTATAAGGAAGAGGAGTGTATGCCTGCAAGAGGTAGCAGCAAAGAGTAGAATGGAAATCTCTCAGCAAGAAGATCACAGCCTTAGAGGCAAGGTGAAGGAAGCCAGTGAGGGTTTCTAAGAGAAAGAAGAGGTGTGGCCAGAACCTAGTACTTCAACTGAGGTTGAAATACAAGAGGACAACTGCGTTCTCAAGAGAAGAAGAGTTGTAAGAGCAGCTCTTAGAAGATGACTACCAAAAGTCATAGCAGAGGTTCAAGAGACAGCCAACAATTGAAGAAGGAAGATGCCAAAGCAAATGGCCCATGGAGGCAGATGAGTGATGAAGAATATGAGAAGGAGAAGGTTGAGATTGAAGTCTATCTAGGAACACTAATGGAGTTGTTACACAAGGATGAGGAAGACCAGAGGTGTGGTTTCCTTGTGAAAAGAAAGTTGAAGTGGCATAGGCTACAAAGGAGAAGAGAGCAACTGATAAATTCTCAATGGGAAGATGAGATACTTAAGGCAAGCAAGTATCAGGGAGAAGACTTGAAGGTTGAGCCTTCAAGTGAGGCCAAGAAGTCTCATGGTTTTAAAACTGATATCTTGTGTATGTTTGCAGGTGAAAAGAATGAAGATGGAATAGCTATGTCTCATTCAAAGGCACATGCACAATTCCAAGAAGGTGTTCCATTTCAGCATGCAGCAAAGGCTGAAAGCAAAGAGAGCTTGGCTTATGATGATGGCCAAAAGCAGGAAGAAGCTAAGGAAGACATCAAACATTCAAATACTATGCTTGAGAAGGCTGAGGAGAAAGACGGTGAGGAGTTATAGAAGGCAATTCATCTCTTGAAGTTGTCTTGAATGAAGGGGGAAATTGTCAAATAAAGTATGATGAAGAAAGTCTTTCTGATAAAGACCAAGAAGAGTTGTTGCAGCAAAAGAAATTCATAGATTTCTTACTTAATAAGGGCAGCATCCCTGAGGAAGATGAGACAATCATGTCTCGTATATCAAAAAACCTGTTGATATTGAGGACAAGAAACAATTGATTTACGTAAATAGCCAAGAGAAGATTGTTGGAAAGACAATTGGGACTACCACAAAAGTAGAAAATCAAAATTCTATTTTGACAGAGGAAAAGAAGAGTTGTGCTGAAATTTAAATGCAGCATACTGATGAAGTACTTGAGATGAATCAAATAGCAAATAAATGGTTGAAATATTTGCTGAGAGCATTATAACAAGAGAGAAAGATTGAAATATTTGGGACAACATTTGGAGCAATGTCCACAACCATGTTTGCAGAAATCTGTACAGTAGTGATTGGAGCAATTTCGAAAGAAAAAGCAGAAATTGAAGAAAGAGGAACTGAAGAAAATAATCAGCAATCTAGTGATGAACGGATAAAGTGCAGCAGAATGCTATGGCAAAGTAATGAAGATCAGATTAGCTTGCAGCAGAAAACTGAATTGAAGAAAGCCATAACTAAATTATGGAACCTAATGCAGATGCCTAAGGAAAGCTACAACAGATTAAGCAAGTAATCTACTGCAGGGATGATTGGAAAGTGAAGGACAGTGAAAGTGAAGACAATGGAGCACTGCAACATAATATATGGAATCCTGGAAGATTGTAGCTGGAAGATAAGAGTGAAGAGTTTGAAGGTTGCACAAGAAGAGATAGAAGACAGTTACTGAAAATTGTCCTAAACTTTGAAGAGAATGAAGATTTGCTTTTTGAAGGCACCACAATAGAACAAAATCGGAATTATGTTGTAAAAGAAGATGAGATGTTGTTATCTCATAAATGCATTCTAGGTAGAGGTTATGCAAAGCTTGCAATTGAGGTTGTTGAAAAGGTGGAAGTGGATGGTAGTCTGAAAGAGAGTACAAATCAGCACAAGAAGATGATGACAGGAGAGATAGATGAGAGATTTGATGCTACACTGAAGCAGAGCAAGATGTTGCTGGGAGCATCAGCAGAGATTTCAGAATCTCATAGTTTTACAATTGATCATTGGTGTATATTTGCAGGTACTGGAGGAAGAGAAGGCAGACATATGCATATTTCTATCATAAACAATGAAGAGGCAACATTACCTCATGGAAGTGATGAGTACCTATATCACTTTTTAAGTGATACAGAGATGGAAGAACTTGTTGTTGCATAAACCAAAGAAGAGAATGAGGGGAAACACTTTGATATAGTGTTTATTGAGAAAGAGATAAAGATGCTCGAAGGTCGGTTGATCAATCTAAGGATTGATAAATAAGATTTCATGATTGAGAATGAGAAACCTAAATATATAGTTCAATTTTCTGTAGATAAGTTGAGTATTTCAAGTGGTATGAGACCGAGGTATGAAGAATAAAAAAATGCAGCAGCCAGTGAACAAAATCTACAACAACAAGTTTCAGCAACAAGTTGATAGTGAGAAGGTGTATCAGCCAAAAGGATAGATTGGACACGGATATTGAAGAAGTGAGGATGCTAATGCTAAAGATTTCTCAGAGAAGATATACCAAAATAAGAAGAATAGTCAGCAACAGAATGCATGTGACTATACAAGCACATGGAATCCAGGCAGAGGAGGACTAAGGTGCATGACTAGGAGGTCATGATTTCTTTTTTTTCCATGGGAGTTTGATGCAGGAGCATCTTGCTCATTTAAAATTGTCAAATATTAATCAAGACAATGGGGTCTTAGTATTGCCCAAGAAAGTGAGTTTATTATAAAAGCCATGTAAACGCTAGAAATTTCGAAGTTAAAATTGGAAGGTTTTAAGTAGTGAAAAGTTAGTTGAGTCGCTAGTTAGGAAATAATTGTTGTAACTGAAATCTGCATTAGTAGGCAGAATTCTAGTATTAAAAATACCATGTTTAGGGACTAGTGGTCAGTTACCAAAAAGATAGTACCAGTTTCTAAGTTTAGTAACCAGTTACTAGAAGTGGTCAGGTTTGTGTTAGAAACATCGATTTCTTTAAGTTTATATTGTAAGCCTATGAGGAGGGGAAAGCAACTAGAGAGTTCAAGAAAATTGAGAACTCAAGAGTCCTGGAAGAAGAAAAGAAAATCGAATGGTAACTCTCGAGAGTGAGATTTCGGAGAGAAGATGACCATGTAAAAGTAGATCAGGCCATGGACAAGTAGGTCAGTGTTTTAATTTGTATGTACAGTTTCATTATTCTTAATGAGAAGGAGGTTCATCAGTGCTGTGTGTATTGTTATCTCTTTTATAATCTGTATGTAATCTGATTGAGCAATTTCTGATGAATAGTGGTTAGTTATTTAAATGGCTCACTCTGTGTATGGGAACCTGATGAATTAGTGAATAGAGTCCTTTCCCATGTGACGAAGGGCTTGCAGGGTTTCAGCGCCTGTATGAGCCTGAAACTAATATTGGAATTGGGTTGAATCACTGTGTGATTCTAATTCATGGGTAAATAACTCAGTAGAATCTACAATAGATTCCAATTCAAAGAAGTCTTGAGTTCTGTAGAAATTCTGGTGGAGATTTACGTTGAGGCATTAGTTCCAGAGACAAGGGAAGCTACTCCGAAACAGAGGAGCATGAGTCTGCTTGGAAGAATTTATATCCCTATATAACCCTATTGCTGGAAAATAAAGAATGCAGAGTAGATGCTTGTGTGTGTAAAGCTGGAAGAGAGGTCTTGCCGAAGACTTAGTGAAACTAAATTCACTATTTGAGGAAATTGACTTCAAGGTTTATGTGTAAGAGTTGAATACTTGTACAACGTTGACGATTGATGAAGGAAGTGCGCTCAGAATTGGTCCCAAATTGATGGCTATAAATCCTGTGGAGTATTTAACCAATGTGCCAGCTGGGGATCATAATGAGATGGGGTCATATTGGAATATTAACGACTATGTTATGATTTATTGGAAAATCATAGCCGAATGTGAAATTTTGGAAATGATATCGGTTTGGAAACTGGGGAATTAACTTGCCAGAAGGTGTGGTTGCCTTTAGCATGCATAAAATAATTTTCTTAAGAAAAGGCTTGAGTCCATAGTGGAATATTCATGATATAAAACACCATACACCTTATGAACCATATGAAGGTATCGTAAGAGTATTTAGCCATGATAAAGGATTAGTGGAAAGAGAGAGAATGAGTGCTCACATAATTCTATTATATTTTTATATGTTTTGTTTAACATTATAAATATGTTTTGCATATATGAATGATACGCCCAATTTCTCAGAGGATTCAACTTTGTGATATCTTGAATAAAAGGAACTCGAGGTAAAATTTGTACCAAGGTTGGGTCTTTATTGAAACTGCTGACCCATAAGAGGAATTAGTAGGAAAGGTAAATTTTTCTGCATCATTGGGGTTATTGGATCCAAGAGTCTCTTTATCTTATTATATTAAGATTTTAAGATAAAATGTAGTTTCGACTTTTTATTATGATTTTTTTTAAAGGAAAACAAATATTACATCTCTTCATAAATAAAGTACTACCATTTTAATAACATGTTTTTCATCATTTGATTTCCATGTTATCACTCTTCTTTTGTATTGTGTTTTATGTTCTCTTAGCAATATTGTGCTATTGCCTTTAACTTAATCAATAAGTAAAGGAATTATTCAATAAAACTTTAATGGTGAATCCGATCCCCATTCTCCGAAACATGGTGAATCCCCCTGTTATTTCATGTAATGCGATGAGAGCCAGCGGGTATTTGGAAACAGAGAACGATCCAGCGGGTATTTGGAAACCCTTGGAGCGGAGCCTCCAGTTCATAGTCAGAGCCTGCAGAATGGAGAACGGATGGGATCGCTTTAATTTTTGTTATAATGAATCAGAATTCTCTTCTTATTTCTGTTGTTAATATGACATAATTCATTTTTGTTATAATGAATCAGAATTCATTATTTTTGTTATAATGAATCAGAATTCTCTTTTTATTTCTCTTAGATAAGAGATTTAGTAATATGACATAGACTAGATGTATTTATAAAAGAGAGCTCAAACTCTGCTAAGAACGTCTATAATCTGTAGACGCTATATGGAGAACAAATATATTCAATCAAACCGATCGATCTTTGACATCATTGTTGATATATAAAACTTTAAATTACTTTATAATACGCGCGCCTTAGCAGGCGAGTTAAGCGATGAATCCCTGTTCAACGCAATATTGATGATGTCGGGACGTGAATAGGTACCCAATATTCAGTGGCCATATACGGAGGATGATCCTAGCATTTCTGACAATTCTGTGCATGAAATATCAATGGGGGTGTACATAGATTTACCCTTGAGCCGCTTAGAGAGAGGGCTGAAGTCTATGCAAAGATATAATACAGATTATGCATTTTATATCACTCAATTCTTTGTACTCGAATTATGTTATTATGATTTTAGTTAGTTTTAGTCTATTTTAACAAAAATGTCAAGAAATCCAAAACCCATTAGATCATAAATTAAGGCTTAATTATAAAACCATATTTAAAGTCCCAATTTATTTAAAAAATAGATCATATATTTATTACAAAGTACTATTAGATAATATTTTTCTTATGCAATTAAGAAATTAAGAAAAGTTAGACTTAATAAGTTTATATTTAAGTTCATAGGAGTTTATACACTAGCACAACTACTTAACTTGTGGCTGATAGATATCTATAGGTCATAAGTTAAGTGCCATGAACAAGTTATATGTTATTTGTTCTTCATACTTAGTTTAATCATATGTTGTTGTCTATGCTTCACTTACCTTATATTTGTCTTGATCTTCCTTCAATCTAAAAAAACATAAATAATATTCCACTCCAAATTCTAAAATATAAATAATTATAAATTCTAGTGGAGGCTGAAATAAATATATTTTCAAGGATCATTTCAAATTAGAAATAAACAATTATATTATAAAAAAATATACATGATAATTAATAACGAAAGGAAGATAATTGAGTTTCCATCCTTTAGAGAATTTGTCATGGCAGATCACCACACATAAATAAGAAGGCAAAATATGAAATAAAAGAAGATGAGATGCCATCGGTGCAACCAGATAGAGCTTCTGATCAATCTGCCTCTCCCATCCAAGGTGGTCATCAAGTCTGTCCATGAAAACCAATCTGGTCCTCGTCAACAAGAAGACAAAAAAAAGGAGAGATTCGTCATCCAATAATTATTTCCAGAACCTGCGATTGCGAGCGTGATGTCCATCGGCCATACGATGAGCTCCTGACCTCGACCCAAAAAGTGTTCACTACCTCATTACCACATTATATGGCTCATTTGTCCATTTTCCTACCATTTTTCCCTTAAAATCCGAAAAACCCCCATTAAAAAGCCTCCAAAAGGCCTAAAATGCCTCCAAAAGGCCACAAAACCACCAAAATAGCCTAAAAAAGGCTAAAAAACCCCATTTTCCTCCAAAAATAGCAAAAATCCCCTAAAAAGGGAATAAAAAATATAAAATAATGAGGAAAAGGAAGAAAAAACCCTATACAGCTGCCTAAAACCATGTGTTTCCCAAAACCATGGGTCAGCACTCCACCACCAAAAAACTATAAATAGGTGATGGAGATCCCTTATTCCATATCCACAATCACAAGCACCCTTACTCTGCCAAAATCTCTCTCGAAACCCTAGTTCACCTTTGAACTATTTTCACCTTGAGAGCCACCTTTGGCCCATCACTACCATTGGAGAAGGAGAAAGGAGCATTCTGAAGCTTGGAGCATCCTCTTGGACACTGCAAAGGGCTTCATCAACCTTGACACTCAAGGTAACATTAATAGTAAAAGTCATTCTGCGAGCGTGGTGCGAGTACAAAGATATGAGAAAGCTTCCAAACATATTTCGGGACTATCATTTACAAGCGTTCGACTCAGGACTATCATTTAATAATGACTTCGTCATAGCAGATGACATAATATGTGTTATTTATAACCACAAACATTTTGTTCCATTCTGACTGGATGGAGAAACGTCGCCAGCTACCAATATGCGTTATAATGGCAACAATCGTTAATTGATAGTCGTTGCAATCAGTTCTGGCACAATGTCAAGTATTGTAAGCTGAGACATTGCATCTATAAAAGCAAACCAAACTACGAAAAACAGAGAGCTCTTTTCACCATATTCAGCGAGAGGTGGGGGATTTGTTAATCCAAATTGCAGGGGCATGATTAAAGAAAAAGAATGAGAGTATTCAAAAACATGAATATTCTCTCGTTAGTGGCTTTAATATCAAACTCCTCTACAATTTGTAATTTCAAATTCCAATCTCTCTCTCAATCTGATGGAAAAATTTCTCTTTTTCTGTAGCTTGTCGACCTGCTTTGATAGATGCAATGTCACTATAAATTGATAGTGTGCCAGAACTGATTACAGCAACAATCAATGAATTAGTGTTACTATTATAACGAATATAAACAATATGCATTTTAATTTCTAGAATATAAACAATATGCATTTTAATTATGATGAGCGACCCACACTCATGTCTGTAAGTGGTGACATTTTTCCATCCAGTTGGAATGGAACAAGACATTATCGTTATAAAAAGCACATAATATGACTATGATCAAGTTGCTAATAGTGGTGACCGCCACAAAGTCGAATACTTGTAAATGATAGTCCCGAAAAATGATTGGAAACTTTTTAATAATTTTGTCATCGAATATTAATGTTGGCCATCACAGGTTCTGGAAGAGACTATGAATCTCTGCTCTCTTTGTCTTCTGGTTGATGAGGATGAGGTTGGTTTTCATAGAGAGACTTTAGGACCACCTTGGATGGTAGTTGAGTGGGTGAGATCTAAATAGAAGTGAACAATATTCAGCCTGCTGCAGGCCATTTAATGCAGCTGCAGCAGGTCTGTTGATCGATCAACAGACTTGTTGCACTTGCATTGAATGGTATGCAGTAGGTTGAATATTGTTCGCCTCAACAGCTCAGCTATTGCTTGAAATCCAACCATCAACCCACCTGTTGCAGCAGCATGAAATGACCTGCAGCAAGCTAAATATTATTCACCTAAACAAGAAGCTAGCTATATCTCGTTATTTCATACCTTGCCTTCTCATCTATGTGGTGATTTACCCTATGTAACCTATTTTAATGATCGCCAGTGAAACGTTTCAAATGCTCAAATCCTAATAGCTGAAACGTTTCAAATTCCCACGTCAAGGAGCTGAAATTTTTCAAATTCTTATATCCAAATTTCAAACTTTTTATTCATCTTTTGTATTTGTCCACGTCATTTTAATTTATTTGGCCATCCATATGGAGTGAATCAGCTGACGTTTGATTTCCATGTGGACGATTGATTTAAATATAGGTGATTTTTAAAGGAGTCGTTATTATTCACATATAATTCCACACACCGCAAAACATTCAAGGATGAAAAATGAAAATTAATTCGCTTTTGTTATGAATTCATGAACGTAAAATTAATGGAAAACTTGTATATTTGCTGCGTGAGTTCTTTTTAAGAACTTATACATCAAAATGTTAAGAACTTGATTATACCGAAAAGTGCTTTATGATAACACTTAAGACTTTCTATTAATCATTTATTGTAAATATGTATAAATTCATGAAAGTGAATTAAGGGAATCTAATTTTTATTCAATGTGTAATAGTACATATATTAAGTTTGAACACATAGGGTTTTAATGTTTGGTTCTATGATTTCCAATATGATTTCCAACAAATGGTGAAGGTCAATCTTTTTATAAATTCCACTTTTGTAAGGGTTTTTTTTATTATTATTATGTAAAATTATGAATTTTCTAATAAGTTTACTTCTTTAAAATATAAGTAATTATCCATATAAAATTCATTAAAGTAAAAAATTTAGGACATTATTTTCTTGTGTCATTTTGGTAAAATAAATCATTATTATAAAATTGATTGATTGGGATTATATTATGAATTTAAATTTACATAAAAGTGATCATTCAAATAATTTTTTTTAAGAAATAGATAGTTATATATTTTTTTTCACAAATGTTTAAATTTTTATCTTTATATCTTCCTTATTTTGAAAATGTTAATAAACCACTCACAAAAAAACTTGAGTGAATGAAAAGAGAGTTTTCCATGTTTATGATAACAATAACAATATATATAGTCATGTGAGTGATACAACCTTTCTAAGTTAAGAATTTCAAATTTATTTGTACAAATTTCTAAAGGATATTTTTATGGCTATTTAAATTACTAAAGTTAGATAAGTTCCTTTGATTACATCAAGTGTTTTTGAAACATTTGAGGGGTTTAACATAATGAAAACATTTTTTTATAGTAAATAATAAGTGTAGATCTCAATTTGTAGTAATGCAACATATAATTATATTTTTAAATATGGTTGATGAAATACAAAGTATACCAATACCAATAAACATTTTTAATTTTAAAAAATGTTATATGTCACAAAAAAATGGAAATGCTCACACAAAATCTAAAAGGTTTGCATAAATTCTACAAATCAAATTAGTAAACACCCATAATTTCATAAGAGATGAATATGTGCAACATATTAACAATATCATCTAAACTAGAGATATTGGCATGGATTTGGAAATTGTATAGGTAAGAGTTATATGGTGAGGGATTAAGAGTTATCACGCGGGCTTCAATAGAAGGCAATATAATATCACGTTCATTCATATTGTGATATTAAATACTCATGAAAACCTAAAATTTATATTGCTTATATATTAAGGGGCAAAGGGTTTTTTTATTTAATGTAACAATACAAAAATACTTTGGGGTCTTTTTTACATGGGCGAGCTGACAAATATCCACCAAATGGAGATGGTAGGATCACGGTCGGATGAGAAATCGGGTTGAGGCAAGGCTTGGGCTTACTAGTATGCACGAAAATCACGTCGCATGCTTGAGGCCATGGGTTTCATGGTGAATTGGGTTTCCAGTCGATCGTAGTCGAGAGACAGTTGTCATTAACATCCAATTGTTACCAATAGCACTTAGCTAGTTGTTACCAATAGCCTTAGGAGGCTCTAAGCCTCTAGGGCCTATTATAGGCCCTTGATAGGCCTTGGGGGCTTGAATACCCAACCACTCGTGACTATTACTGAACTTGGGAGGTTTAGTCAGCCTCCTAGAGCTTGTTACAGGCCGTGGTGTCTTGGATACCTAGCCCACAATAGGCTTAGGCCCTGGGGTCTTGGATACACAGTGGTGCATACAGACATTAGACGCATCGGTGCATTTGGTATGCATCAAAGCACTGAGTAAAGACATCCAGTAAAACCTCCGCTCACTCGCCTCCGTAAGCAAACTCCACTATAAGCATATATTTGGGCTCTTTTTAGTGGAACATCCGTAAAAACCTCCACTAGAGGTGTGTTTTCCTTGTAGTGTTAAAATATATGAAGATTTATAGTAGCATATTTCTCTACATGACTCACATACTTGAAAGAATACAAAGATAATAAAGTGAGTCATTGCAACCTCTAGTTCCTTGCTGTACAAAAGAGGACTTCTAACAACACAAGGCGATTAACAGGGTGCTAACAAGGATATATGGATGAATTTTTCTGGCTACAATGGAAAAAGTATGGGATACATACATGAACTATTGGTTGGGTCATTCGATACTACATCACAAACATCCATCTCTTCGAACAAAGACAAAGGATGTGGGCGGGGTGCCATGTTTACTACTTCTCTAAATACATAATTAAGATAAGTGTGAATCCATAAAAATAGGTAACACTTTTCAGAAAGGGAGAGCATGGAACAAGTGTTTTTCATATCCCCAATTGAGGTAATTTTAAGCCTTCAATCAAGCTATTAATACCTTAATTGAGATCTTAAATGAGCCCCTGATTAAGGTTTGTTAATGTAGGTGGAAAACCATCGATCAAGGTGTGAGGTTGGGTTAAGTAAACCCTTGTGATCAAGGTCCTTTCTTAAAAATATCTATGAATATTTTTTTTGAAAATACAGTAAATAAGTAACTTGAAACTTTGTTCATGGGTTTTTTTATATACAATTGTGATACACTCAAGTCAATATTTTTTTATTTTTACATTTTAAAATGATCTCACCTATTTGGGTATTTTTCACAATCTAAACATTTTCACTATTGATGGTTTATAAATACTTTCTTGGTGGTTTATAAAAAACTCATTGGTGGATTTTTAAGATAGAATTGGTGATAGATTCCTTAATCCTTTCTAATTTTATCTTTTGAAATGGATAACTTATATTTGTTGGTTTATATTTAGTATTTTTATAATTATTGTATTATAATTATTTTTAAAATTTTCGTACCTTTTCTTATATGATAGCTTGTTGTTTGGAATATTATTTAAAAAAGTGTCTTTTGCTACTACTTTCGTATTTTCTTACTTTATATATAGAGAGAGATATTTTGGTGGTTTGTAAAAAAAATATTAATGGATTTTTAAGATAGAATTGGTGATAGATTTCGTAATCTTTTCAATTTTTTATCTTTTTGAAATGGGTAACCTATATTTATTGGTTTATATTTAGTATTTTTTATAATTATTGTATTATTATCATTATTTTTTAAATTTTCATACCTTTTACTTATATGATAGTTTGTTTTTGGAATATTGTTTTTAAAATGTGTCTTTTGCTACTATATAGAGAGAGAGAGTTTATCAAAAAAATATTACTGGATTTTTCACATAGCATTGGTGGTAGATTCCCTAATCCTTTCCATTTTTATTTTTTGAAATGGGTAACTTATATTTGTTGGTTTATATTTAGTATTTTTTATAATTATTGTATCATTATTATTTTTTATATTTTTCATACCTTTTTCTTATATGATAGTTTGTTTCCGAATATTATTTTTAAAATGTGTCTTGCTACTATTGTATGTGTGTGTATTTTGTTACTTGAGAGAGAGAGAGAGAGAGAGAGAGAGAGAGAGAGAGAGATCAACCTTCTAGAAAAGAATTTTAAAATTGCTAATTATTGGGTGGTCCTTGCAATCTGTACATGTATGTAAACAATATGAATCCCCATAATAACATGGAGCATTCATTATTATTTATAAATATTGTTTTAAATTCTTACATTTGTTTATTTATTTATATCTATTTAATATATTATATTTTGAGTATTTACTTTGACAAGGTAGAGGGTTGTTTGGAAGAGGTTGGTTGTGTTGACACAACTTTGGCTGGTATAGTCATCATCCTTCTTCTCTATGTTGTTGAGGTTATTGTTCTTATGGAAAGGCGTCCCTATGATCTCAACAAGCATCTAAAAATTCTCACTTTTTTTGTTCTAATATGGGTATTGATTGTTAACATTTATAAAAAAAAATTATGATAATCAAATCCCAAAAGATCGCTTATGATAATGTAATGTATGACAACAACAACTCGGGGAAGTGATTTCATATAAATATCTTGGAATCAATATTCGCCATAAGCTAAACTAGAGCTATAACATTGAGAAAAGGATTAATGGAATGTGGAAATATTATTATGGACTTAAAACAATTGTAACTCAAGACACCTCTAGATTTGGGATAGGAAGAAACTCCTCTTTGAGACTCTTGTCACTTCTGTTATCTTATATTGTTGTGAAGTTTAGGGCTGCAACATCTCTAGATAATCATGGATACAGATGGAGCAAATTCAAAAGTGTTTTATAAGATATAATATTAAAATTAAGGCCAATACACCTTGTCCTATCCTCCTCATAGAAGCGAGTCTCTCCCCGATTGAGAGCACAGCTATGAATATGTACCTACTATACAAGAACACTATAAACAACATGGGAGACAAGAGGATTCCTAAGATTACTTCATACTCTAGTCAAAACCACTTGAGACTTAATCAAGGATGGCATAAAGCTGCCAAGTCTTTGCTAAATCATTGGGGAGTTGATGAAGATACCACTTTGCATAATAGCGATGATTTAAAAAGTATTATTACATCTAAATTTAAGGAGAAGATGTGGTGTGAATCAATTTAGCGGCAACATTAGCTGTCTCCGAAGAGGCCAAGTGGAAAACCAGTATTTAGACAGGAATGTAGGCCATGGTAGTCTCAACAACTACTTTAAGTAGATAAGAATGGAGCTGGTCGGGTCAATAAACCATAATCAAAGTGAGACAACTCGTACCCAAGATTTAAATCAAATCAATTTTAATCATCTGGACGTGGGATGTGCTCAAGGATTTCCAAACGAATACCTGGAAGGCATGCCAAATCACATACCAGTACAGATGAGCAACAATACTCCCACACGATAGACATTCCAGAAGAATCGTGGTAATCAATCTTTTGATCAAGATTTTGTTGATGCTTCAATGAATCCAGAACACATCAACCAAGGAATTGTGGCATATAATGAATTAATTGACTGGAACCGTGGTTGGGTTTTGGCACGTGATGAGTTAATTGAGAATATTCATTACTGGGAGCAATACGAGGCTGAGATTGTAGAAAAGAATGGATTTGGGAATAGTGATTAATATCAAATTCCTCTGCAGTTTGTAATATCAAATTCCAAGCTCTCTCAACCTCGTGGAAAGAGTTCTCTTTGTTCCATAGTTTTCCCTGCTTTTATAGATGGAATGTCCATAACTGATTACAAGCGACTATCAGAGAATTAGTGTTACTATTATAACGAATATAGATGGGAAACCCACATTCATATCTAAGTGGTGGAACAAGACGATTATCCTTATAAAAAGCACATAATATGCCAATGACTATGATCAAGTTGCTAATAGTGGTGACCGCCACAACGTCGAATGTTTTTAAATGATAGCTCCAAAAAATGATTGGAAGCTTTGTAATTTCTATGTCATCTCACCATGTTATCAATCACTGGTTCGAGAAGTATTTACTAGACGATGAATCTCTCATCTCTCGTCTTTTTTTTCTGTTGGTTTTCATGGAGAGACTTTGTGAGATGAGAATTGATCGCATCACTTCTACCACATTAGCTTTAGGGGTTTGGGTTATTAGGTGATGCAGGAGCATATTTCTCATTTAAAATTTTCAAATATTAATCAAGACCACGAGGGCTTAGTATTTCCCAAGAAAGGGAGTTTATTATAAAATCCATGTAAAAGCTAGAAATTTTGAAGTTAAAATTGGAAGGTTTTAAGTTTTGAAAAGTTAGTCGAGTCGCTAGTTAGGAAATAATTGTTGTAACTAAAATCTGCATTAGTAGGGAGAATTCTAGGAGTTAAAAATACCATGTTTAGGGACTAGTGGTCAGTTACCAAAAAGATAGGAGCGGTTTCTAAGTTTAGTAACCAGTTACTAGAAGTGGTCAGGTTTGTGTTAGAAACATCGATTTTTTTAAGTTTATATTGTAAGCCTATGAGGAGGGGAAGGCAACTAGAGAGTTCAAGAAAATTGAGACCTCAAGAGTCTCGGAAGAAGAAAACAAAATCGAATGGTAACTCTCGAGAGTGAGAGTTCAGAGAGAAGATGACCATGTAAAAGTAGATCAGGCCATGGACAAGTAGGTCAGTGTTTTAATTTGTATGTACAGTTTCATTATTCTTAATGAGAAGGAGGTTCATGAGTGTTGTGTGTATTGCTATATCTTTTATAATCTGTATGTAATATGATTGAGCAATTTATGATGAACAATGGTTAGTTATTTAAATGGATCACTCTGTTTATGGGAACTTGATGAATTAGTGAATAGAGTCCTTTCCTGTGTGAAGAAGGGCTTGTAGGGTTTTAGCGCCTGTATGACCCTGAAGCTAATATTTGAATTGGGTTGAATCACCGTGTGATTCTAATTCATGTGTAAATAACTGAGTAGAATCTATAATAGATTCCAATTCAAAGAAGTCTTGAGTTCTGTAGAAATTCTGGTGGAGATTTACGTTGAGGCATTAGTTCCAGAGACAAGGGAAATTGCTCTGGAATAGAGGAGCATGAGTATGCTTGGAAGAATTTATATCCCTATATAACCCTATTACTGGAAAATGAAGAATGCAGAGTAGATGCCTGTGTGTGTAAAGCTGGCAGAGAGATCTTGCCGAAGACTTAGTGAAACTAAATTCACTATTTCATTAAATTGACATCAAGGTTTATGTGTAAGAGTTGAATACTCGTACAACGTTGACGATTGATGAAGGAAGTGCACTCAGAATTGGTTCCAAATTGATGGCTATAAATACTGTGGAGTATTTAACCAATGTGCCAGCTGGGGATTATAATGAGATGGGGTCATATTGAAATATTAACGGCTATGTATTGATTTATATGAAAATCATAGCCCAACGTGAAATTCTGGAAATGATATTAGTTTGGAAACTAGGGAATTAACTTGCCAGAAGGTGTGGTTTCCTTTAGCATGATATAAAATAATTTTCTTAAGAAAAGGATTGAGTCTAGAGTGGAATATTCATGATATAAAACACCATACACCTTATGAACCATATGAAGGTATCGTAAGAGTATTTAGCCATGAGAAAGGATTAGTGGAAAGAGAGAGAATGAGTGCTTACACAATTCTATTATATTTTTATATGTTTTGTTTAGCATTATAAATATGTTTTGCATATATGAATGATACGCCCAGTTTCTCAGAGAATTCAACTTTGTAATATCTTGAATAAAAGGAACTCGAGGTAAAATTTGTACTAAGGTTGGGTCTTTATTGAAACTGCTAACCCAGAAGAGGAATTAGCAGGAAAGGTAAATTTTCCTACATCAATTGGTATCAGAGCGGGGACAAGAAGTTTTTTTGTGAAAGCAAGAAGACGGACTTGTAGTCTATAAGGAAGAGGAGTGTATGCCTGCAAGAGGTAGCAGCAAAGAGTAGAAGGGAAATCTCTCAGCAAGAAGATCACAGCCTTAGAGGCAAGGTGAAGGAAGCCAGTGAGGGTTTCTAAGAGAAAGAAGAGGTGTGGCTAGAACCTAGTACTTCAACTGAGGTTGAAATACAAGAGGACAACTACGTTCTCAAGAGAAGAAGAGTTGTAAGAGCAGCTCTTAGAAGATGACTACCAAAAGTCATAGCAGAGGTTCAGGAGACAGCCAACAATTGAAGAAGGAAGATGCCAAAGCAAATGGCCCATGGAGGCAGATGAGTGATGAAGAATATGAGAAGGAGAAGGCTGAGATTGAAGTCTATCTAGGAACACTAATGGAGTTGTTACACAAGGATGAGGAAGACCAGAGGTGTGGTTTTCTTGTGAAAAGAAAGTTGAAGTGGCATAGGCTACAAAGGAGAAGAGAGCAACTGATAAATTCTCAATGGGAAGATGAGATACTTAAGGCAAGCAAGTATCAGGGAGAAGACTTGAAGGTTGAGCCTTCAAGTGAGGCCAAGAAGTCTCATGGTTTTAAAACTGATATCTTGTGTATGTTTGCAGGTGAAAAGAATGAAGATGGAATAGCTATGTCTCATTCAAAGGCACATGCACAATTCCAAGAAGGTGTTCCATTTCAGCATGCAGCAAAGGCTGAAAGCAAAGAGAGCTTGGCTTATGATGATGGCCAAAACCAGGAAGAAGCTAAGGAAGACATCAAGCATTCAAATACTATGCTTGAGAAGGCTGAGGAGAAAGACAGTGAGGAGTTATAGAAGGCAATTCATCTCTTGAAGTTGTCTTGAATGAAGGGGGAAATTGTCAAATAAAGTATGATGAAGAAAGTCTTTCTGATAAAGACCAAGAAGAGTTGTTGCAGCAAAAGAAATTCATAGATTTCTTACTTAATAAGGGCAGCATCCCTGAGGAAGATGAGACAATCATGTCTCGTATATCAAAAAACCTGTTGATATTGAGGACAAGAAACAATTGATTTACGTAAATAGCCAAGAGAAGACTGTTGGAAAGACAATTGGGACTACCACAAAAGTAGAAAATCAAAATTCTATTTTGACAGAGGAAAAGAAGAGTTGTGCTGAAATTTAAATGCAGCATACTGATGAAGTACTTGAGATGAATCAAATAGCAAATAAATGGTTGAAATATTTGCTGAGAGCATTATAACAAGAGAGAAAGATTGAAATATTTGGGACAACATTTGGAGCAATGTCCACAACCATGTTTGCAGAAATCTGTACAGTAGTGATTGGAGCAATTTCGAAAGAAAAAGCAGAAATTGAAGAAAGAGGAACTGAAGAAAATAATCAGCAATCTAGTGATGAACGGATAAAGTGCAGCAGAATGCTATGGCAAAGTAATGAAGATCAGATTAGCTTGCAGCAGAAAACTGAATTGAAGAAAGCCATAACTAAATTATGGAACCTAATGCAGATGCCTAAGGAAAGCTACAACAAATTAAGCAAGTAATCTACTGCAGGGATGATTGGAAAGTGAAGGACAGTGAAAGTGAAGACAATGGAGCACTGCAACATAATATATGGAAGCCTGGAAGATTGTAGCTAGAAGATAAGAGTGAAGAGTTTGAAGGTTGCACAAGAAGAGATAGAAGACAGTTACTGAAAATTGTCCTAAACTTTGAAGAGAATGAAGATTTGCTTTTTGAAGGCACCACAATAGAACAAAATCGGAATTATGTTGTAAAAGAAGATGAGATATTGTTATCTCATAAATGCATTCTAGGTAGAGGTTATGCAAAGCTTGCAATTGAGGTTGTTGAAAAGGTGGAAGTGGATGGTAGTCTGAAAGAGAGTACAAATCAACACAAGAAGATGATGACAGGAGAGATAGATGAGAGATTTGATGCTACACTGAAGCAGAGCAAGATGTTGCTGGGAGCATCAGCAGAGATTTCAGAATCTCATAGTTTTACAATTGATCATTGGTGTATATTTGCAGGTACTGGAGGAAGAGAAGGCAGACATATGCATATTTCTATCATAAATAATGAAGAGGCAACATTACCTCATGGAAGTGATCAGTACCTATATCACTTTTTAAGTGATACAGAGATGGAAGAACTTGTTGTTGCATAAACCAAAGAAGAGAATGAGGGGAAACACTTTGATATGGTGTTTATTGAGAAAGAGATAAAGATGCTCGAAGGTGGGTTGATCAATCTAAGGATTGATAAATAAGATTTCATGATTGAGAATGAGAAACCTGAATATATAGTTCAATTTTCTGTAGATAAGTTGAGTATTTCAAGTGCTATGAGACCGAGGTATGAAGAATATAAAAATGCAGCAGCCAGTGAACAACATCTACAACAACAAGTTTCAGCAACAAGTTGATAGTGAGAAGGTGTATCAGCCAAAAGGATAGATTGGACACAGATATTGAAGAAGTGAGGATGCTAATGCTAAAGATTTCTCAGAGAAGATATACCAAAATAAGAAGAATAGTCAGCAACAGAATGCATGTGACTATACAAGCACATGGAATCCAGGCAGAGGAGGACTAAGGTGCATGACTAGGAGGTCATGATTTCTTTTTTTTCCATGGGAGTTTGATGCAGGAGCATCTTGCTCATTTAAAATTGTCAAATATTAATCAAGACAATGAGGTCTTAGTATTTCCCAAGAAAGTGAGTTTATTATAAAAGCCATGTAAACGCTAGAAATTTCGAAGTTAAAATTGGAAGGTTTTAAGTAGTGAAAAGTTAGTTGAGTCGCTAGTTAGGAAATAATTGTTGTAACTGAAATCTGCATTAGTAGGCAGAATTCTAGTATTAAAAATACCATGTTTAGGGACTAGTGGTCAGTTACCAAAAAGATAGTACCAGTTTCTAAGTTTAGTAACCAGTTACTAGAAGTGGTCAGGTTTGTGTTAGAAACATCGATTTCTTTAAGTTTATATTGTAAGCCTATGAGGAGGGGAAAGCAACTAGAGAGTTCAAGAAAATTGAGAACTCAAGAGTCCTGGAAGAAGAAAAGAAAATCGAATGGTAACTCTCGAGAGTGAGATTTCAGAGAGAAGATGACCATGTAAAAGTAGATCAGGCCATGGACAAGTAGGTCAGTGTTTTAATTTGTATGTACAGTTTCATTATTCTTAATGAGAAGGAGGTTCATCAGTGCTGTGTGTATTGTTATCTCTTTTATAATCTGTATGTAATCTGATTGAGCAATTTCTGATGAATAGTGGTTAGTTATTTAAATGGCTCACTCTGTGTATGGGAACCTGATGAATTAGTGAATAGAGTCCTTTCCCATGTGACGAAGGGCTTGCAGGGTATCAGCGCCTGTATGAGCCTGAAACTAATATTTGAATTGGGTTGAATCACTGTGTGATTCTAATTCATGGGTAAATAACTCAGTAGAATCTATAATAGATTCCAATTCAAAGAAGTCTTGAGTTCTGTAGAAATTCTGGTGGAGATTTACGTTGAGGCATTAGTTCCAGAGACAAGGGAAGCTACTCCGAAACAAAGGAGCATGAGTCTGCTTGGAAGAATTTATATCCCTATATAACCCTATTGCTGGAAAATAAAGAATGCAGAGTAGATGCTTGTGTGTGTAAAGCTGGAAGAGAGGTCTTGCCGAAGACTTAGTGAAACTAAATTCACTATTTGAGTAAATTGACTTCAAGGTTTATGTGTAAGAGTTGAATACTTGTACAACGTTGACGATTGATGAAGGAAGTGCACTCAGAATTGGTCCCAAATTGATGGCTATAAATCCTGTGGAGTATTTAACCAATGTGCCAGCTGGGGATCATAATGAGATGGGGTCATATTGGAATATTAACGACTATGTTATGATTTATTGGAAAATCATAGCCCAGTGTGAAATTTTGGAAATGATATCGGTTTGGAAACTGGGGAATTAACTTGCCAGAAGGTGTGGTTGCCTTTAGCATGCATAAAATAATTTTCTTAAGAAAAGGCTTGAGTCCATAGTGGAATATTCATGATATAAAACACCATACACCTTATGAACCATATGAAGGTATCGTAAGAGTATTTAGCCATGATAAAGGATTAGTGGAAAGAGAGAGAATGAGTGCTCACATAATTCTATTATATTTTTATATGTTTTGTTTAACATTATAAATATGTTTTGCATATATGAATGATACGCCCAATTTCTCAGAGGATTCAACTTTGTGATATCTTGAATAAAAGGAACTCGAGGTAAAATTTGTACCAAGGTTGGGTCTTTATTGAAACTGCTGACCCATAAGAGGAATTAGCAGGAAAGGTAAATTTTTCTGCATCATTGGGGTTATTGGATCCAAGAGTCTCTTTATCTTATTATATTAAGATTTTAAGATAAAATGTAGTTTCGACTTTTTATTATGATTTTTTTTAAAGGAAAACAAATATTACATGTGTTCATAAATAAAGTACTACCATTTTAATAACATGTTTTTCATCATTTGATTTCCATGTTATCACTCTTCTTTTGTATTGTGTTTTATGTTCTCGTAGCAATATTGTGCTATTGCCTTTAACTTAATCAATAAGTAAAGGAATTATTCAATAAAACTTTAATGGTGAATCCGATCCCCATTCTCCGAAACATGGTGAATCCCCCTGTTATTTCATGTAATGCAATGAGAGCCAGCGGGTATTTGGAAACAGAGAACGATCCAGCGGGTATTTGGAAACCCTTGGAGCGGAGCCTCCATGGGATCGCTTTAATTTTTGTTATAATGAATCAGAATTCTCTTCTTATTTCTGTTGTTAATATGACATAATTCATAATTCATTTTTGTTATAATGAATCAGAATTCATTATTTTTGTTATAATGAATCAGAATTCTCTTTTTATTTCTCTTAGATAAGAGATTTAGTAATATGACATAGACTAGATGTATTTATAAAAGAGAGCTCAAACTCTGCTAAGAACGTCTATAATCTGTAGACGCTATATGGAGAACAAATATATTCAACCAAACCGATCGATCTTTGACATCATTGTTGATATATAAAACTTTAAATTACTTTATAATACGCGCGCCTTAGCAGACGAGTTAAGCGATGAATCCCTGTTCAACACAATATTGATGATGTCGGGACGTGAATAGGTACCCAATATTCAGTGGCCATATACGGAGGATGATCCTAGCATTTCTGACAATTCTGTGCATGAAATATCAATGGGTGTACATAGATTTACCCTTGAGCCGCTTAGAGAGAGGGCTGAAGTCTATGCAAAGATATAATACAGATTATGCATTTTATATCACTCAATTCTTGTACTCATGTTATTATGATTTTAGTTAGTTTTAGTCTATTTTAACAAAAATGTCAAGAAATCCAAAACCCATTAGATCATAAATTAAGGCTTAATTATAAAACCATATTTAAAGTCCCAATTTATTTAAAAAATA
Source organism: Larix kaempferi (assembly GCA_027924585.1). Lineage (NCBI taxonomy): Eukaryota > Viridiplantae > Streptophyta > Pinopsida > Pinales > Pinaceae > Larix > Larix kaempferi. Next base: position 14,374,540 of record BSBM01000461.1, on the reverse strand, counting down.
GATCATATATTTATTACAAAGTACTATTAGATAATATTTTTCTTATGCAATTAAGAAATTAAGAAAAGTTAGACTTAATAAGTTTATATTTAAGTTCATAGGAGTTTATACACTAGCACAACTACTTAACTTGTGGCTGATAGATATCTATAGGAGTTTATATGTTATTTGTTCTTCATACTTAGTTTAATCATATGTTGTTGTCTATGCTTCACTTACCTTATATTTGTCTTGATCTTCCTTCAATCTAAAAAAACATAAATAATATTCCACTCCAAATTCTAAAATATAAATAATTATAAATTCTAGTGGAGGCTGAAATAAATATATTTTCAAAGATCATTTCAAATTCGTAATAAACAATTATATTATAAAAAAATATACATGATAATTAATAACGAAAGGAAGATAATTGAGTTGCCATCCTTTAGAGAATTTGTCATGGCAGATCACAACACATAATTAAGAAGGCAAAATATGAAATAAAAGAAGATGAGATGCCATCGGTGCAACCAGATAGAGCTTCTGATCAATCTGCCTCTCCCATCCAAGGTGGTCATCAAGTCTGTCCATGAAAACCAATCTGGTGCTCGTCAACAAGAAGACAAAAAAAGGAGAGATTCGTCATCCAATAATTATTTCCAGAACCGGCGATTGCGAGCGTGGTGCGAGTACAAAGATATGAGAAAGCTTCCAAACATATTTCGGGACTATCATTTACAAGCGTTCGACTCAGGACTATCATTTAATAATGACTTCGTCATAGCAGATGACATAATATGTGTTATTTATAACCACAAACATTTTGTTCCATTCTGACTGGATGGAGAAACGTCGCCAGCTACCAATATGCGTTATAATGGCAACAATCGTTAATTGATAGTCGCTGCAATCAGTTCTGGCACAATGTCAAGTATTGTAAGCTGAGACATTGCATCTATAAAAGCAAACCAAACTACGAAAAACAGAGAGCTCTTTTCACCATATTCAGCGAGAGGTGAGGGATTTGTTAATCCAAATTGCAGGGGCATGATTAAAGAAAAAGAATGAGAGTATTCAAAAACATGAATATTCTCTCGTTAGTGGCTTTAATATCAAACTCCTCTACAATTTGTAATTTCAAATTCCAATCTCTCTCTCAATCTGATGGAAAAATTTCTCTTTTTCTGTAGCTTGTCGACCTGCTTTGATAGATGCAATGTCACTATAAATTGTTAGTGTGCCAGAACTGATTACAGCAACAATCAATGAATTAGTGTTACTATTATAACGAATATAAACAATATGCATTTTAATTGTTAGAATATAAACAATATGCATTTTAATTATGATGAGCGACCCACACTCATGTCTGTAAGTGGTGACATTTTTCCATCCAGTCGGAATGGAACAAGACATTATCGTTATAAAAAGCACATAATATGCCAACGACTATGATCAAGTTGCTAATAGTGGTGACCGCCACAAAGTCGAATACTTGTAAATGATAGTCCCGAAAAATGATTGGAAACTTTTTAATAATTTTGTCATCGAATATTAATGTTGGCCATCACAGGTTCTGGAAGAGACTATGAATCTCTGCTCTCTTTGTCTTCTGGTTGATGAGGATGAGGTTGGTTTTCATAGAGAGATTTTAGGACCACCTTGGATGGTAGTTGAGGGGGTGAGATCTAAATAGAAGTGAACAATATTCAGCCTGCTGCAGGCCATTTAATGCAGCTGCAGCAGGTCTGTTGATCGATCAACAGACTTGTTGCACTTGCATTGAATGGTATGCAGTAGGTTGAATATTGTTCGCCTCAACAGCTCAGCTATTGCTTGAAATCCAACCATCAACCGACCTGTTGCAGCAGCATGAAATGACCTACAGCAAGCTAAATATTATTCACCTAAACAAGAAGCTATATCTCTTATTTCATACCTTGCCTTCTCATCTATGTGGTGATCTACCCTATGTAACCTATTTTAATGATCGCCAGTGAAACGTTTCAAATGCTCAAATCCTAATAGCTGAAACGTTTCAAATTCCCACGTCAAGGAGCTGAAATTTTTCAAATTCTTATATCCAAATTTCAAACTTTTTATTCATCTTTTGAATTTGTCCACGTCATTTTAATTTATTTGGCCATCCATATGGAGTGAATCAGCTGACGTTTGATTTCCATGTGGACGATTGATTTAAATATAGGTGATTTTTAAAGGAGTCGTTATTATTCACATATAATTCCACACACCGCAAAACATTCAAGGATGAAAAATGAAAATTAATTCGCTTTTGTTATGAATTCATGAACGTAAAATTAATGGAAAACTTGTATATTTGCTGCGCGAGTTCTTTTTAAGAACTTATACATCAAAATGTTAAGAACTTGATTATACCGAAAAGTGCTTTATGATAACACTTAAGACTTTCTATTAATCATTTATTGTAAATATGTATAAATTCATGAAAGTGAATTAAGGGAATCTAATTTTTATTCAATGTGTAATAGTACATATATTAAGTTTGAACACATAGGGTTTTAATGTTTGGTTCTATGATTTCCAACAAATGGTGAAGGTCAATCTTTTTATAAATTCCACTTTTGTAAGGGTTTTTTTTATTATTATTATGTAAAATTATGAATTTTCTAATAAGTTTACTTCTTTAAAATATAAGTAATTATCCATATAAAATTCATTAAAGTAAAAAATTTAGGACATTATTTTCTTGTGTCATTTTGGTAAAATAAATCATTATTATAAAATTGATTGATTGGGATTATATTATGAATTTAAATTTACATAAAAGTGATCATTCAAATAATTTTTTTTAAGAAATAGATAGTTATATATTTTTTTTCACAAATGTTTAAATTTTTATCTTTATATCTTCCTTATTTTGAAAATGTTAATAAACCACTCACAAAAAAACTTGAGTGAATGAAAAGTGAGTTTTCCATGTTTATGATAACAATAACAATATATATAGTCATGTGAGTGATACAACCTTTCTAAGTTAAGAATTTCAAATTTATTTGTACAAATTTCTAAAGGATATTTTTATGGCTATTTAAATTACTAAAGTTAGATAAGTTCCTTTGATTACATCAAGTGTTTTTGAAACATTTGAGGGGTTTAACATAATGAAAACATTTTTTTATAGTAAATAATAAGTGTAGATCTCAATTTGTAGTAATGCAACATATAATTATATTTTTAAATATGGTTGATGAAATACAAAGTATACCAATACCAATAAACATTTTTAATTTAAAAAAATGTTATATGTCACAAAAAAATGGAAATGCTCACACAAAAGCTAAAAGGTTTGCATAAATTCTACAAATCAAATTAGTAAACACCCATAATTTCATAAGAGATGAATATGTGCAACATATTTAACAATATCATCTAAACTAGAGATATTGGCATGGATTTGGAAATTGTATAGGTAAGAGTTATATGGTGAGGGATTAAGAGTTATCACGGGGGCTTCAATAGAAGGCAATATAATATCACGTTCATTCATATTGTGATATTAAATACTCATGAAAACCTAAAATTTATATTGCTTATATATTAAGGGGCAAAGGGTTTTTTTATTTAATGTAACAATACAAAAATACTTTGGGGTCTTTTTTACATGGGCGAGCTGACAAATATCCACCAAATGGAGATGGTAGGATCACGGCCAGATGAGAAATTGGGTTGAGGCAAGGCTTGGGCTTACCAGTATGCACGAAAATCGCGTCGCATGCTTGAGGCCATGGGTTTCATGGTGAATTGAGTTTCCAGTCGATCGTAGTCGAGAGACAGTTGTCATTAACATCCAATTGTTACCAATAGCACTTAGCTAGTTGTTACCAATAGCCTTAGGAGGCTCTAAGCCTCTAGGGCCTATTATAGGCCCTTGATAGGCCTTGGGGGCTTGAATACCCAACCACTCGTGACTATTACTGAACTTGGGAGGTTTAGTCAGCCTCCTAGAGCTTGTTACAGGCCGTGGGGTCTTGGATACCTAGCCCACAATAGGCTTAGGACCTGGGGTCTTGGATACACAGTGGTGCATACAGACATTAGACGCATCGGTGCATTTGGTATGCATCAAAGCACTGAGTAAAGACATCCAGTAAAACCTCCGCTCACTCGCCTCCGTAAGCAAACTCCACTATAAGCATATATTTGGGCTCTTTTTAGTGGAACATCCGTAAAAACCTCCACTAGAGGTGTGTTTTCCTTGTAGTGTTAAAATATATGAAGATTTATAGTAGCATATTTCTCTACATGACTCACATACTTGAAAGAATACAAAGATAATAAATTGAGTCATTGCAACCTCTAGTTCCTTGCTATACAAAAGAGGACTTCTAACAACACAAGGCGATTAACAGGGTGCTAACAAGGATATATGGATGAATTTTTCTGGCTACAATGGAAAAAGTATGTGAGACATACATGAACTATTGGTTGGGTCATTCGATACTACATCACAAACATCCATCTCTTCGAACAAAGACAAAGGATGTGGGCGGGGTGCCATGTTTACTACTTCTCTAAATACATAATTAAGATAAGTGTGAATCCATAAAAATAGGTAACACTTTTCAGAAAGGGAGAGCATGGAACAAGTGTTTTTCATATCCCCAATTGAGGTAATTTTAAGCCTTCAATCAAGCTATTAATACCTTAATTGAGATCTTAAATGAGCCCCTGATTAAGGGTTGTTAATGTAGGTGGAAAACCATGGATCAAGGTGTGAGGTTGGGTTAAGTAAACCCTTGTGATCAAGGTCCTTTCTTAAAAATATCTATGAATATTTTTTTTGAAAATACAGTAAATAAGTAACTTGAAACTTTGTTCATGGGTTTTTTTATATACAATTGTGATACACTCAAGTCAATATTTTTTTATTTTTACATTTTAAAATGATCTCACCTATTTGGGTATTTTTCACAATCTGAACATTTTCACTATTGATGGTTTATAAATACTTTCTTGGTGGTTTATAAAAAACTCATTGGTGGATTTTTAAGATAGAATTGGTGATAGATTCCTTAATCCTTTCTAATTTTATCTTTTGAAATGGATAACTTATATTTGTTGGTTTATATTTAGTATTTTTTATAATTATTGTATTATAATTATTTTTAAAATTTTCGTACCTTTTCTTATATGATAGCTTGTTGTTTGGAATATTATTTAAAAAAGTGTCTTTTGCTACTACTTTCGTATTTTCTTACTTTATATATAGAGAGAGATATTTTGGTGGTTTGTAAAAAAAATATTAATGGATTTTTAAGATAGAATTGGTGATAGATTTCGTAATCTTTTCAATTTTTTATCTTCTTCAAATGGGTAACCTATATTTATTGGTTTATATTTAGTATTTTTTATAATTATTGTATTATTATCATTATTTTTTAAATTTTCATACCTTTACTTATATGATAATTTGTTTTTGGAATATTATTTTTAAAATGTGTCTTTTGCTACTATATAGAGAGAGAGAGTTTATCAAAAAAATATTACTGGATTTTTCACATAGCATTGGTGGTAGATTCCCTAATCCTTTCCATTTTTATTTTTTGAAATGGGTAACTTATATTTGTTGGTTTATATTTAGTATTTTTTATAATTATTGTATTATTATTATTTTTTATATTTTTCATACCTTTTTCTTATATGATAGTTTGTTTTCGAATATTATTTTTAAAATGTGTCTTGCTACTATTGTATGTGTTTTGCTACTATTGTATGTGTGTGTATTTTGTTACTCGAGAGAGAGAGAAAGAGAGAGAGAGAGAGAGAGAGAGAGAGAGAGATCAACCTTCTAGAAAAGAATTTTAAAATTGCTAATTTATTGGGTGGTCCTTGCAATCTGTACATGTATGTAAATAATATGAATCCCCATAATAACATGGAGCATTCATTATTATTTATAAATATTGTTTTAAATTCTCACATTTGTTTATTTATTTATATCTATTTAATATATTATATTTTGAGTATTTACTTGGACAAGGTAGAGGGTTGTTTGGAAGAGGTTGGTTGTGTTGACACGACTTTGGCTGGTATAGTCATCATCCTTCTTCTCTATGTTGTTGAGGTTATTGTTCTTATGGAAAGGCGTCCCTATGATCTCAACAAGCATCTAAAAATTCTCACATTTTTTGTTCTAATATGGGTATTGATTGTTAACATTTATAATAAAAAAATTATGATAATCAAATCCCAAAAGATCGCTTATGATAATGTAATGTATGACAACAAAAACTCGGGGAAGTGATTTCATATAAATATCTTGGAATCAATATTCGCCATAAGCTAAACTAGAGCTATAACATTGAGAAAAGGATTAATGGAATGTGGAAATATTATTATGGACTTAAAACAATTGTAACTCAAGACACCTCTAGATTTGGGATAGGAAGAAACTCCTCTTTGAGACTCTTGTCACTTCTGTTATCTTATATTGTTGTCAAGTTTAGGGCTGCAACATCTCTAGATAATCATGGATACAGATGGAGCAAATTCAAAAGTGTTTTATAAGATATAATATTAAAATTAAGGCCAATACACCTTGTCCTATCCTCCTCATAGAAGCGAGTCTCTCCCCGATTGAGAGCACGGCTATGAATATGTACCTACTATACAAGAACACTATAAACAACATGGGAGACAAGAGGATTCGTAAGATTACTTCATACTTTAGTCAAAACCACTTGAGACTTAATCAAGGATGGCATAAAGCTGCCAAGTCTTTGCTAAATCATTGGGGAGTTGATGAAGATACCACTTTGCATAATAGCGATGATTTTAAAAGTATTATTACATCTAAATTTAAGGAGAAGATGTGGTTTGAATCAATTTAGCGGCAACATTAGCTGTCTCCGAAGAGGCCAAGTGGAAAACCAGTATTTAGACAGGAATGTAGGCCATGGTAGTCTCAACAACTACTTTAAGTAGATAAGAATGGAGCTGGTCGGGTCAATAAACCACAATCAAAGTGAGACAACTCCTGCCCAAGATTTAAATCAAATCAATTTTAATCATCTGGACGTGGGATGTGCTCAAGGATTTCCAAACGAATACCTGGAAGGCATGCCAAATCACATACCAGTACACATGAGCAACAATACTCCCACACGATAGACATTCCAGAAGAATCGTGGTAATCAATCTTTTGATCAAGATTTTGTTGATGCTTCAATGAATCCAGAACACATCAATCAAGGAATTGTGGCATATGATGAATTAATTGACTGGAACCGTGGTTGGGTTTTGGCACGTGATGAGTTAATTGAGAATATTCATTACTGGGAGCAATACGAGGCTGAGATTGTAGAAAAGAATGGATTTGGGAATAGTGATTAATATCAAATTCCTCTGCAGTTTGTAATATCAAATTCCAAGCTCTCTCAACCTCGTGGAAAGAGTTCTCTTTGTTCCGTAGTTTTCCCTGCTTTTATAGATGGAATGTCCATAACTGATTACAAGCGACTATTAGAGAATTAGTGTTACTATTATAACGAATATAGATGGGAAACCCACATTCATATCTAAGTGGTGGAACAAGACGATTATCCTTATAAAAAGCACATAATATGCCAATGACTATGATCAAGTTGCTAATAGTGGTGACCGCCACAACGTCGAATGTTTTTAAATGATAGCTCCAAAAAATGATTGGAATCTTTGTAATATCTATGTCATCTCACCATGTTATCAATCACTGGTTCGAGAAGTATTTACTAGACGATGAATCTCTCATCTCTCGTCTTTTTGTTCTGTTGGTTTTCATGGAGAGACTTTGTGAGATGAGAATTGATCGGATCTCTTCTACCACATTAGCTTTAGGGGTTTGGGTTATTAGGTGATGCAGGAGCATATTTCTCATTTAAAATTTTCAAATATTAATCAATACCACGAGGTCTTAGTATTTCCCAAGAAAGGGAGTTTATTATAAAAGCCATGTAAAAGCTAGAAATTTCGAAGTTTAAAATTGGAAGGTTTTAAGTTTTGAAAAGTTAGTCGAGTCGCTAGTTAGGAAATAATTGTTGTAACTAAAATCTGCATTAGTAGGGAGAACTCTAGGAGTTAAAAATACCATGTTTAGGGACTAGTGGTCAGTTACCAAAAAGATAGGAGCGGTTTCTAAGTTTAGTAACCAGTTACTAGAAGTGGTCAGGTTTGTGTTAGAAACATCGATTTTTTTAAGTTTATATTGTAAGCCTATGAGGAGGGGAAGGCAACTAGACAGTTCAAGAAAATTGAGACCTCAAGAGTCTTGGACGAAGAAAACAAAATTGAATGGTAACTCTCGAGAGTGAGAGTTCAGAGAGAAGATGACCATGTAAAAGTAGATCAGGCCATGGACAAGTAGGTCAGTGTTTTAATTTGTATGTACAGTTTCATTATTCTTAATGAGAAGGAGGTTCATGAGTGCTGTGTGTATTGTTATCTCTTTTATAATCTGTATGTAATCTGATTGAGCAATTTCTGATGAATAGTGGTTAGTTATTTAAATGGCTCACTCTGTGTATGGGAACCTGATGGATTAGTGAATAGAGTCCTTTCCCATGTGACGAAGGGCTTGCAGGGTTTCAGCGCCTGTATGAGCATGAGCCTGAAACTAATATTGGAATTGGGTTTTGAATCACTGTGTGATTCTAATTCATGGGTAAATAACTCAGTAGAATCTATAATAGATTCCAATTCAAAGAAATCTTGAGTTCTGTAGAAATTCTGGTGGAGATTTACGTTGAGGCATTAGTTCCAGAGACAAGGGAAGCTACTCCGGAACAGAGGAGCATGAGTCTGCTTGGAAGAATTTATATCCCTATATAACCCTATTGCTGGAAAATAAAGAATGCAGAGTAGATGCTTGTGTGTGTAAAGCTGGAAGAGAGGTCTTGCCGAAGACTTAGTGAAACTAAATTCACTATTTGAGGAAATTGACTTCAAGGTTTATGTGTAAGAGTTGAATACTTGTACAACGTTGACGATTGATGAAGGAAGTGCGCTCAGAATTGGTCCCAAATTGATGGCTATAAATCTTGTGGAGTATTTAACCAATGTGCCAGCTGGGGATCATAATGAGATGGGGTCATATTGGAATATTAACGACTATGTTATGATTTATTGGAAAATCATAGCCCAATGTGAAATTTTGGAAATGATATCGGTTAGGAAACTGGGGAATTAACTTGCCAGAAGGTGTGGTTGCCTTTAGCATGCATAAAATAATTTTCTTAAGAAAAGGCTTGAGTCCATAGTGGAATATTCATGATATAAAACACCATACACCTTATGAACCATATGAAGGTATCGTAAGAGTATTTAGCCATGATAAAGGATTAGTGGAAAGAGAGAGAATGAGTGTTCACATAATTCTATTATATTTTTATATGTTTTGTTAACATTATAAATATGTTTTGCATATATGAATGATACGCCCAATTTCTCAGAGGATTCAACTTTGTGATATCTTGAATAAAAGGAACTCGAGGTAAAATTTGTACCAAGGTTGGGTCTTTATTGAAACTGCTGACCCATAAGAGGAACTAGCAGGAAAGGTAAATTTTTCTGCATCATTGGGGTTATTGGATGCAAGAGTCTCTTTATCTTATTATATTAAGATTTTAAGATAAAATGTAGTTTCGACTTTTTATTATGATTTTTTTTAAAGGAAAACAAATATTACATCTCTTCATAAATAAAGTACTACCATTTTAAAAAAAACAAATATTACATCTCTTCATAAATAAAGTACTACCATTTTAATAACATGTTTTTCATCATTTGATTTCCATGTTATCACTCTTCTTTTGTATTGTGTTTTATGTTCTCTTAGCAATATTGTGCTATTGCCTTTAACTTAATCAATAAATAAAGGAATTATTCAATAAAACTTTAATGGTGAATCCGATCCCCATTCTCCGAAACATGGTGAATCCCCTGTTATTTCATGTAATGCGATGAGAGCCAGCGGGTATTTGGAAACAGAGAACGATCCAGCGGGTATTTGGAAACCCTTGGAGCGGAGCCTCCAGTTGATAGTCAGAGCCTGCAGAATGGAGAACGGATGGGATCGCTTTAATTTTTGTTATAATGAATCAGAATTCTCTTCTTATTTCTGTTGTTAATATGACATAATTCATTTTTGTTATAATGAATCAGAATTCATTATTTTTGTTATAATGAATCAGAATTCTCTTTTTATTTCTCTTAGATAAGAGATTTAGTAATATGACATACACTAGATGTATTTATAAAAGAGAGCTCAAACTCTGCTAAGAACGTCTATAATCTGTAGACGCTATATGGAGAACAAATATATTCAACCAAACCGATCGATCTTTGACATCATTGTTGATATATAAAACTTTAAATTACTTTATAATACGCGCGCCTTAGCAGACGAGTTAAGCGATGAATCCCTGTTCAACGCAATATTGATGATGTCGGGACGTGAATAGGTACCCAATATTCAGTGGCCATATACGGAGGATGATCCTAGCATTTCTGACAATTCTGTGCATGAAATATCAATGGGGTGTACATAGATTTACCCTTGAGCCGCTTAGAGAGAGGGCTGAAGTCTATGCAAAGATATAATACAGATTATGCATTTTATATCACTCAATTCTTTGTACTCGAATTATGTTATTATGATTTTAGTTAGTTTTAGTTTATTTTAACAAAAATGTCAAGAAATCCAAAACCCATTAGATCATAAATTAAGGCTTAATTATAAAACCATATTTAAAGTCCCAATTTATTTAAAAAATAGATCATATATTTATTACAAAGTACTATTAGATAATATTTTTCTTATGCAATTAAGAAATTAAGAAAAGTTAGACTTAATAAGTTTATATTTAAGTTCATAGGAGTTTATACACTAGCACAACTACTTAACTTGTGGCTGATAGATATCTATAGGTCATAAGTTAAGTGCCATGAACAAGTTATATGTTATTTGTTCTTCATACTTAGTTTAATCATATGTTGTTGTCTATGCTTCACTTACCTTATATTTGTCTTGATCTTCCTTCAATCTAAAAAAACATAAATAATATTCCACTTCAAATTCTAAAATATAAATAATTATAAATTATAGTGGAGGCTGAAATAAATATATTTTCAAGGATCATTTCAAATTCGAAATAAACAATTATATTATAAAAAAATATACATGATAATTAATAACGAAAGGAAGATAATTGAGTTGCCATCCTTTAGAGAATTTGTCATGGCAGATCACCACACATAAATAAGAAGGCAAAATATGAAATAAAAGAAGATGAGATGCCATCGGTGCATCCAGATAGAGCTTCTGATCAATCTGCCTCTCCCATCCAAGGTGGTCATCAATTCTGTCCATGAAAACCAATCTGGTCCTCGTCAACAAGAAGACAAAAAAAAGGAGAGATTCGTCATCCAATAATTATTTCCAGAACCTGCGATTGCGAGCGTGGTGCGAGTACAAAGATATGAGAAAGCTTCCAAACATATTTCGGGACTATCATTTACAAGCGTTCGACTCAGGACTATCATTTAATAATGACTTCGTCATAGCAGATGACATAATATGTGTTATTTATAACCACAAACATTTTGTTCCATTCTGACTGGATGGAGAAACGTCGCCAGCTACCAATATGCGTTATAATGGCAACAATCGTTAATTGATAGTCGCTGCAATCAGTTCTGGCACAATGTCAAGTATTGTAAGCTGAGACATTGCATCTATAAAAGCAAACCAAACTACGAGAAACAGAGAGCTCTTTTCACCATATTCAGCGAGAGGTGGGGGATTTGTTAATCCAAATTGCAGGGGCATGATTAAAGAAAAAGAATGAGAGAGTATTAAAGAAAAAGAATGAGAGAGTATTCAAAAACATGAATATTCTCTCGTTATTGGCTTTAATATCAAACTCCTCTACAATTTGTAATTTCAAATTCCAATCTCTCTCTCAATCTGATGGAAAAATTTCTCTTTTTCTGTAGCTTGTCGACCTGCTTTGATAAATGCAATGTCACTATAAATTGATAGTGTGCCAGAACTGATTACAGCAACAATCAATGAATTAGTGTTACTATTATAACGAATATAAACAATATGCATTTTTAATTGTTAGAATATAAACAATATGCATTTTAATTATGTATTTGAGCGGGTGAGATCTAAATAGAAGTGAAGAATATTCAGCCTGCTGCAGGCCATTTAATGTAGCTGCAGCAGGTCTGTTGATCTATTAACAGACTTGTTGCACTTGCATTGAATGGTATGCAGTAGGTTGAATATTGTTCACCTCAACAGCTCAGCTATTGCTTGAAATCCAACCATCAACCGACCTGTTGCAGCAGCATGAAATGACCTGCGGCAAGCTAAATATTATTCACCTAAACAAGAAGCTATATCTCGTTATTTCATACCTTGCCTTCTCATCTCTGTGGTGATCTACCCTATGTAACCTATTTTAATGATCGCCAGTGAAACGTTTCAAATGCTCAAATCCTAATAGCTGAAACGTTTCAAATTCCCACGTCAAGGAGCTGAAATTTTTCAAATTCTTATATCCAAATTTCAAACTTTTATTCATCTTTTGTATTTGTCCACGTCATTTTAATTTATTTGGCCATCCATATGGAGTGAATCAGCTGACGTTTGATTTCCATGTGGACGATTGATTTAAATATAGGTGATTTTTAAAGGAGTCGTTATTATTCACATATAATTCCACACACCGCAAAACATTCAAGGATGAAAAATGAAAATTAATTCGCTTTTGTTATGAATTCATGAACGTAAAATTAATGGAAAACTTGTATATTTGCTGCGTGAGTTCTTTTTAAGAACTTATACATCAAAATGTTAAGAACTTGATTATACCGAAAAGTGCTTTATGAGAACACTTAAGACTTTCTATTAATCATTTATTGTAAATATGTATAAATTCATGAAAGTGAATTAAGGGAATCTAATTTTTATTCAATGTGTAATAGTACATATATTAAGTTTGAACACATAGGGTTTCAATGTTTGGTTCTATGATTTCCAACAAATGGTGAAGGTCAATCTTTTTATAAATTCCACTTTTGTAAGGGTTTTTTTTATTATTATTATGTAAAATTACGAATTTTCTAATAAGTTTACTTCTTTAAAATATAAGTAATTATCCATATAGAATTTATTAAAGTAAAAAAATTTAGGACATTATTTTCTTGTGTCATTTTGGTAAAATAAATCATTATTATAAAATTGATCTATTGGGATTATATTATGAATTTAAATTTACATAAAAGTGATTATTCAAATAATTTTTTTTAAGAAATAGATAGTTATATATTTTTTTTCACAAATGTTTAAATTTTTATCTTTATATCTTCCTTATTTTGAAAATGTTAATAAACCACTCACAAAAAAAACTTGAGTGAATGAAAAGTGAGTTTTTCCATGTTTATGATAACAATAACAATATATATAGTCATGTGAGTGATACAACCTTTCTAAGTTAAGAATTTCAAATTTATTTGTACAAATTTCTAAAGGATATTTTTATGGCTATTTAAATTACTAAAGTTAGATAAGTTCCTTTGATTACATCAAGTGTTTTTTGAAACATTTGAGGGGTTTAACATAATGAAAACATTTTTTTATAGTAAATAATAAGTGTAGATCTCAATTTGTAGTAATGCAACATATAATTATATTTTTAAATATGGTTGATGAAATACAAAGTATACCAATACCAATAAACATTTTTAATTTAAAAAAATGTTATATGTCACAAAAAAGATGGAAATGCTCACACAAAATCTAAAAGGTTTGCATAAATTCTACAAATCAAATTAGTAAACACCCATAATTTCATAAGAGATGAATATGTGCAACATATTTAACAATATCATCTAAACTAGTGATATTGGCATGGATTTGGAAATTGTATAGGTAAGAGTTATATGGTGAGGGATTAAGAGTTATCACGGGGGCTTCAATAGAAGGCAATATAATATCACGTTCATTCATATTGTGATATTAAATACTCATGAAAACCTAAAATTTATATTGCTTATATATTAAGGGGCAAAGGGTTTTTTTTATTTAATGTAACAATACAAAAATACTTTGGGGTCTTTTTTACATGGGCGAGCTAACAAATATCCACCAAATGGAGATGGCAGGATCACGGCCGGATGAGAAATTGGGTTGAGGCAAGGCTTGGGCTTACCAGTATGCACGAAAATCGCGTCGCATGCTTGAGGCCATGGGTTTCATGGTGAATTGGGTTTCCAGTCGATCGTAGTCGAGAGACAGTTGTCATTAACATCCAATTGTTACCAATAGCACTTAGCTAGTTGTTACCAATAGCCTTAGGAGGCTCTAAGCCTCTAGGGCCTATTATAGGCCCTTGATAGGCCTTGGGGGCTTGAATACCCAACCACTCGTGACTATTACTGAACTTGGGAGGTTTAGTCAGCCTCCTAGAGCTTGTTACAGGCCGTGGGGTCTTGGATACCTAGCCCACAATAGGCTTAGGCCCTGGGTTCTTGGATACACAGTGGTGCATACAGACATTAGACGCATCGGTGCATTTGGTATGCATCAAAGCACTCAGTAAAAACATCCAGTAAAACCTCCGCTCACTCGCCTCCGTAAGCAAACTCCACTATAAGCATATATTTGGGCTCTTTTTAGTGGAACATCCGTAAAAACCTCCACTAGAGGTGTGTTTTCCTTGTAGTGTTAAAATATATGAAGATTTATAGTAGCATATTTCTCTACATGACTCACATACTTGAAAGAATACAAAGATAATAAAGTGAGTCATTGCAACCTCTAGCTCCTTGTTGTACAAAAGAGGACTTCTAACAACACAAGGCGATTAGGGTGCTAATAAGGATATATGGATGAATTTTTCTGGCTACAATGGAAAAAGTATGGGAGACATACATGAAAGATTCATTGGGTCATTCGGTACTGCATCACAAACATCCATCTCTTCGAACAAAGACAAAGGATGTGGGTGGGGTGCCATGTTTACTACTTCTCTAAATACATAATAGGATAAATGTAAATCCATAAAAATAGGTAACACTTTTTTCAAAGGGAGAGCATGGAACAAGTGTTTTTCATATCCCCAATTGAGGTAATTTTAAGCCTTCAATTAAGCTATTAATACCTTAATTGAGATCTTAAATGAACCCTTGATTAAGGGGTCTTAATGTAGGTGGAAAACCATCAATCAAGGTGTGAGGTTGGGTGAAGTAAACCCTTGTGATCAAGGTCCTTTCTTAAAAATATCTATGAATATTTTTTTTGAAAATACAGTAAATAAGTAACCTGAAACTTTGTTCATGTGTTTTTTTATATAGAATTGTGATACACTCAAGTCAATTTTTTTTATTTTTACATTTTAAAATGATCTCACCTATTTGGGTATTTTTCACAATCTGAACATTTTCACTATTGATGGTTTATAAATACTTTCTTGGTGGTTTATAAAAAACTCATTGGTGGATTTTTAAGATAGAATTGGTGATAGATTCCTTAATCCTTTCTAATTTTATCTTTTGAAATGGATAACTTATATTTGTTGGTTTATATTTAGTATTTTTTATAATTATTGTATTATAATTATTTCTAAAATTTTCATACCTTTTCTTATATGATAGCTTGTTTTCTGGAATATTATTTTAAAAAGTGTCGTTTGCTACTACTATTGTATATGTGTGTGTGTATTTTGTTACTTTATATATAGAGAGAGATATTTTGGTAGTTTATAAAAAAAATATTAATGGATTTTTAAGATAGAATTGGTGATAGATTCTGTAATCTTTTCAATTTTTTATCTTTTTGAAATGGGTAAATTATATTTATTGGTTTATATTTAGTATTTTTTATAATTATTGTATTATTATCATTATTTTTAAAATTTTCATACCTTTTACTTATATCATAGTTTGTTTTTTGAATATTATTTTTAAAATGCATCTTTTGCTACTATATATAGAGAGAGTTTATAAAAAAAATATTACTGGATTTTTAAGATAGAATTGGTGGTAGATTCCCTAATCCTTCCCATTTTTATTTTTTGAAATGGATAACTTATATTTGTTGGTTTATATTTAGTATTTTCAAATATTATTTTTAAAATGTGCCTTTTGCTAATATTGTATGTGTTTTGCTACTATTGTATGTGTGTGTATTTTGTTACTTGAGAGAGAGAGAGATCAACCTTCTAGAAAAGAATTTTAAAATTGCCAATTTATTGGGTGGTCCTTGCAATCTGTACATGTATGTAAATAATATGAATCCCCATAATAACGTAATCATGGATACAGATGGAGCAAATTCAAAAGGGTTTTGTAAGATATAATATTAAAATTAAGGCCAATACAACTTGTCCTATTGATCCGTATGGGAGTCCCACACTCCCCCTTCATGTATTAGGCACTATTTTGGTTCTACGAATGTATTAATTGTTATTTAGGTTATTAAAGATATCTTAGTATTAAATAATGAGCAGCATTTATTGTGCTCCTTTTGTAATTGCTATAAAAAGGCATGTGGCCTCATAATACAATCAGGATTCTTTGTGCCAAGCTTGTGTGTCTTTCCTTTCTATTGTGTTAGTAGTTGTTAATAGAGTTCTGAGTTCTTATTGTATTTTTGTTTAGGAGGTGAGGCTCTCCTAGCCTCACCTTCCATTGTTGTGTTCAGCTTGTCTTGCATTTCAGTTTAGTATTAGCATATTTCAGATCCTGCTCTACATTGCGGATCAATTGGTATCAGAGCAGTTTGCTCCTATACCTAATCTTTCTCATTTCTGAAAATTTTTTTCTGAAAAAAGAGTCTTGTTTCTAGTTTTCTTCTTTATGCTTCTGGTTTTGTCTTGTTAGTTAGGTTTAGGTACTTTTTGTTGGTTTCTATCATCCCTCCATCGCATCCTCTCCCCATTCTTAGCCTTCACGCATCCATTTTTGGGGCTCCCTCTCTTCCACCTACGCCACATTCGCATCCCCCTTTCAGGCTGCTGCAATCTCTGAAACCCTAATATTCATCCCCAGATCCCACGCTATCCTCAACGCTGCACAGCATTCATTTCACGCCTGGCCCGCCCAACTCTAATGCTCACCCAAAAATCTCCACACTACCATCTCTGCTACTTCCCAGCATTTTCCACGCTGCATCTTTATCACGCTGTCCCACCATCTCCCTCTCCAACTTCCAACCTTCACTGCCCAGTCTTCCCACCTACTCCCTCCACCTTCACGCCCAACTAAGAGTTTAATTCACATACCATTCTCGACCTGTGCCACGCATTAACTCCCAACCTGCAAACTACTTTCACGCTGCCCCAACTCTGCCTAGACTCTGAGCTATCCTCACGCTGCCACTCCCTGTGCACTTCCCCCATCAACACGCTCCATCAACGCATCTCCCTCCATCATCACTGCTCTCCAGCTACCCAGCACGCCCTCATTTAACTTAATCATGCTTCCTTCTACCTTTACGCCATTCAACCTACACGCTTCCTGTCATCAACGCAGCTCCCATCATCAACGAAGCCCCCATCTTCACGCTGCCCATCATCCACGCAGCTCTCATCTTCACGCCTGCCATTTGGCCTTCCCCCTCTCACGCAGCATCATTCCACCAGTGCCCAATGCATCCAGCAACTCGGGGTTGCTGCCTAACTCCACGCGTGGCCCTAAGGGGATGAATAGAAGTGCCCATAACGAATATTTCACCTGCTGCATGCAACTCTCAGCTCTAAACTAATCCAGCATGCACACCTTTGCCAGCTCCCTTCCAATCAGACCTTCGTCATGGTCGTCTTCCTTTTTGCCACAAACTGCATTGCATTTTTCGTTATCTTTTCATTGCTTCTCAACTGTCGAATTTTCTTCATAGGCATGTGTCAGAACCCAAAATTTCCAAACAAATTTAAAATTTTTAAATTAGCATGTAATATGATTAAATGCAGTCATTTAACTGTTTTGATGAACATAAATGTGTCTAGAGTATTTGTGATTGTACTTAATTTGTAATATGAGTTTTATTTATAGTTACTGATTGTTTTCTGTTCTGCAACCTCAAGGGGGAATTAATCTTTAAAGTATTAAAAATCATTTAGCTGTACCAAATCATTCAGTAAAAGTCTGAACACGGTGTTTGAAGGTAGCACTCTGCCTATGACCTCCTCAAGATCAAGATCTTAGTGATAGTATGACAGAGTTATTATAATCAGTTCAATTTTTACTCCACCATTGTTATTGCATCACGTTATGTTTATAGTTAGAATATTTGATATGCAACATTTAATTGTAAGGACTTGAAGGTACCAATATAAATATACTTTGCTTGTCTCAATCAAATTTCCAGTTATTCTGTAAATTACATGTTTCCTCTTATCTATTTCAGGATTTGTTTTATCTTGAAAAACTATTCCTATTTCTATGATTGATAGTGGATTGAGATCTGTAAGCTATCTTTATTAAATTCAATGTATCTTAAGGATGACAAGGGTCTACTTGTCATATGCGAAATCCGAGTCTATTAAAGAATTATTATTAAGTTGTATTAACAATTGAAATGGACCACGGTAACCCTAATCCGATAATGTGAGTTATGTAATTTAAATCTTACAAGTTTTTGGTCACCTAAGACGTAATGGCACGTCCTATGTCATCTATGTACAGCTATCGCATTTAACATTTTGATAGTATTGTTGTAACAGCTAAATCCAATATCTTTTTTTTGATCTCATAGACTTAAGAAAAAGATCTATGTAATAACACATGAGATTAGGGTGATTGGAAATGTTGATGATAGGTCTTTATGAACCACATATAGTATACGCTACACCCTGATCCTTATAATTTTATAATGCGAAACACTTCCTCCAAGTCTAGAATACTTCAATACTGAGTTTTTTTAACGATGTTTATATTGCATGAATTAAATAAATACCAGGCAATGTTTTCATCATAAAGTATGCAAGGTTCAAGGTATTATTCCAAGGTTTGATTGTTTAAAAAAGATGACATATGAAACTATAGTATTGCTACCAAAATGGATAACCATACAAAAATTCCTTTACCCATATTATAATTTCTAAATGGATAACTTATCGAATTCTTGATCACTATTTGACAATTGTATGGTTATATTGTTTGTAGGGCAAGTGTTATTATTCACTATGCACATTTAGGAGGCATCGTTGGTTTAACATGAAATATATGACAGTTTTAAACTATAGTGTTACGACCACCTTGGAATATCCATGCTATCATTTTATTTTTGCAAACGTATGATGGGAATCTCGTTGCAAACTATAGAACAACGACCCACTGCATGGAAATTTTGTTAAAAGCTACGCCAAGTGTTGATGATAGATAAGCGTTGACTCAACCCTAATCTTGTGATTTCTTCCCTTGCCTTCGGGCTCGGCCGCTCTGTGAATTCTCATGTCCATTTTTCGCTGAAACAATGGTGGTAACAGCTCCCATGCTGCTACAGTTCTTTGTGCTTGTTCATTAGTATGGTTTGGGAGTCTTGTGCTGTGCGTTTAACAGCTATAAGTTTGTGAACGACCTAGGGTTTTTCCCTTTTGGTATCAGTTTCAACCTTGTATCAGCGTGGCCATGAATCTCAGCTTGGTTCTGTTGGAAGCTTCTACTGTGGCACATACTCCTGGTTTTAAGTCACCTTAATCGTTTTGGTGAAAAGAGAGGGGTTCACCCTTCTACTGCTCATGGCTATCAGACTACATACTGTGTTTGACTTCATTCCAAACTCTGGTAAGCTACAGGATTCATCTTCGTCTTCTGAATACAAAAATTTGTTTAGAACTCAACATTTATATATATAAGTGATAACTGATAATGTTTTTCTTTCGTTGCAGGCCCTGACTCCATTCGCAATGTGGGTGACCCAAGCTTCGAGAGTTGGTTGCTTAACTTGGTAAGCCTGGTTTCACCATAACTTTTCCTCCTTGCTCGTTATAGAGTGGTTAGGGTTTGGTCTTGAAAGATCCATCCTTGTGGCTATCTCCGTACTGTTTGACCTTGTAGCTGTTTTCACCAAAATTTATAGACAGGTTTAACCCTGTGATGTGTGTGGAATGTTACGGCTGCAGTCATATGTAATTTATTCATCTTTCTTGTGGTAGTTAGGGTTTATAGAAGAATTATTGTATATCAGTAAAAACTGTGGGCCTGTTCTGATGATGAGGTTACGGCTTTGTAGTTTAAAACCTCGTTACAGCGCTTTAATGATTCAGGGTTAATCACCGAGGTTTTTGAGTTGGAATAATATAAAGTGTTACCTGTAAAATGGCTTGTTTTTATGCATGCGTTTTTTTTAAAACTTTAAACTATGTATAGTAGTAGTAGATTGTTTTTAAGTTTTAAAACCACTTAAATAGAGGATTCGTGACCCGGCTGTAGGTGAAGATAATGTCTTACTATTTAGCATTAGCTTTGTTTGTATCGAAGGGGCTCGTAGGGTTTGACCCTACTAAGTTACAGTTGGGGTTATTTATTTTTGTTCTAATGCTTAAGCTATTAAGTAAGAAGTACGACTCGGATGGTAATCTGCGAGTTGAACAAATGTTTATAACTCGATGAATAAGCTAAATAACGTTCTGTCTGTTTTCTGCTGTTGTAGGAATAGTAACTAAGTTATTTCTCTGTTGATGAATTCGTGTTGTAGAAACTAGAATGATAGGATTCATTTCGAACTCCTTTGTCGTGATTTTTGTTTAGTTACTAATTCAGTTATTCAAATTACGATTCTGTGGGTAATATGGAAGTTGAGGAAAAATAAAACTAAATAATTTAAGCTCGATATC
Organism: Larix kaempferi; assembly: GCA_027924585.1. Classification (NCBI taxonomy): domain Eukaryota; kingdom Viridiplantae; phylum Streptophyta; class Pinopsida; order Pinales; family Pinaceae; genus Larix; species Larix kaempferi. The sequence continues at coordinate 14,353,694 of BSBM01000461.1, read as the reverse complement.
GAGCTAGATATGGTTCTGATACTTCTTTTGTTTTTAATACAATAACTGGTTTATTTAACTGTTAAATAAGTTCTGTGTGAAGAAGTTCTATTAGGGTTTCTGCACAATTATTTTGTCTCATAATAAATAAATGGATAATTGTTAACTAGGTTTTGTGTATAAATTTAATTAATAGATTGAGACACGCTAACTTCTGACTAGGGTTTGTACCCTGAGATAGAGATCCTATTTGTGACTACAAAATCTCCTGTAGGTTTTGTCGACCTAGATATAATTTATTGTAGTGTCTAAGGTTAGGTTTACTGTTTGTCTCCTATATCTGTATCTTAAATTTTATAATATACAGAGTACAAATACGTTATATGTAAACCCTGCTTACCTGTTGAGCAAATATAATCAACTAGGGTTATAATTATAACTACGAATTATTATATAAAGCATCAATAGTTTATTGCATAAATCATAAATACATTAACTGCAGAAATTATAAACACATTAATAATAATATAACAAGGATATTACATCATACTAACGTTACAAAAATCACAGTAACTCTCAATAATTCTACTGCTAATACTCAGGGATACTATCTTTTACTAAACTAATTACTATTCAGACATAAGAAGGTAAACATAACATACATTCATTCATACTTAATAAACATAAAGCGATAAAATGACAGAACCTGTTGAGCTGTGGACAACAAAAACAATGGGAGGCTGTTCATCCCTACCAACTCCTGGAGAGTGCCCAGATAGCACTTATCAGGGCCCCCGAGCTTTCTCTGGTCTCCCTGGCTGGAACTAGGTGCAGCAAAGTAATTCTCTCAGCCCAAATCAGCTATAATGGAACCAAGTTACTGCAGCATTCCTCTCAAACAACTTCCTTACTGTAAATTTCCCTCTTCCTCAATGGGACTCCTGAATAACATCCACCTGAATGTATTCTCCCTCCAGAACAATTCAAACCCCCAGCTCAGTTCATTGAGTACTATTTAAAAGATTGCCTAGGTCTTTGTTGGGTTAACTGTCATTAATGAGCCACCTTCTCAGATTCCACTTTCTTGGGGAATCATGACCCCAAATATAGGGAAGTTGCCACCTGCAACTTAGGAAGTGTTTGAGGATGATGCTACTTGTCTTTTTGCCTTTCCACCTAGTTCCATCCACCAGTTTGACCAGTAACCTCTTTTAACAGCTCTCCCATGGTGTTGTCTCCATAATTAATTTATTAATAATAAAATATTCTGAATTACATTCCATTTCTAGTGACTCTGCTGAGTCATCAATTCCTACTTAGCATTAAATTTAACATAATGTCTCAGGAATGTAATAAAACAATTACATAATTTTTACAAAATTGGGGTATGTGACATACACACCCCCTTAAAATGTAACATCGTCCTCGATGTTACTTATTCCTCATCCTCAGCCACCTGCTGGAATAGATTTGGGTATGCTTCCCACATCTTACTTTCCAGTTCCCAGGTAGCTTCTTCAGGACTAAGGTGCTTCCATTGCACCTTCAGCTGTCCAATTGTGCGGTTCCGCAGAGTAATTTCCCTCCTCCCGAGGATACAATCCGATTCCACCAGAACTTCCCCTTCTGGTTCTACCTGTACAATGTTCCAATCAATAACATGAGTAGCATCATGAACATACTTTTTCAGAACAGAAATATGAAAAACATTGTGCACTTTTAAATTAGGTGGTAATGCTAGCTGATAAGCAACTTGACCAATCCTAGATAAAATTTCAAACGGACCATAGTAACGTGGTGCTAATTTTGCACAACTCCCCAATCTTAGGGAGCTCTTCTTTGGTCTTACCTTTATGAACACATGTTCACCCACCTGGAACTCTTTAGGAGTTCTTTTCAAATCTGCTTGACTCTTTTGCCGATCCTGGGCAATCTTCAAATTTTCCTGCACTTGTTTCACAATCTGTTCCATTTCCTTTAATAATTCAGGACCTAACACTAATCTATCCACTGGATTATTCCAAGAGATAGGAGTGTTACATTTACGTCCATACATAATTTCAAAAGGACTGAACTTAGCTGACGATTGATAACTGTTATTGTATGCAAATTTTGCTAAATATAAGTAATCCTCCCACTTACCTGGTTGATCCTTAACATACATTCTTAGCAGATCTTCCAATACCTGATTGACTCTTTCAGTTTGTCCATCCGTCTGAGGATGGAAAGAAGTGTTGAAATTCAGTGTTGTGTTTAATCCTTTGAACAAAGATTTCTAGAAATTTCCTGTGAATTTAGGATCCCTGTCTGAAATAATAACTTTTGGGACCCCATGTAACCTAAAAATCTGTTTCAGAAATATATCAGCTATATTTGCAGCCTTGTAAGTGGTTTTAACAGGAATAAAGTGTGCTGACTTACTCAATTTATCTACTACCACCATAATTGAATCATTCTGATTTTGATTTCTAGGTAAACTGGTAATGAAATCTAAGCTGATTATTTCCCATTTCCAACTAGGAATAGGCAAAGGTTGTAATAACCCCGCTGGATGTTGATTTTCTGTTTTTACTTGTTGACAGTCGAAACATCTAGCTATATACTCAGCTGTTTCAGATTTCATATTAGGCCAAAAATAGTCTTTTCTCAACATGGTGACAGTCTTCTGGTAGCCTGGATGCCTCGAGTAAGGGGTTTTATGCACTTCATCAAGAATTAGTAATTTAACCTTGGATACATTAGGCACATAAAGTCTGTCCTTATACAATAAAAATCCATCTTTGTTTAGGCTATAACCCTTTATTAAACTTTCTGTAGGTTCTTCTTTAGTTGTAGCCTGTAACTTTTGATAAATTTCATCTGATTTTATCCCTTCAGACAACTGTTCATTTAAATCAGAGGTATAAGTGCTGCTAGCTGATATAAAATTCAGCCTTGCATTTCTGCTCAAAGCATAAGCCACCTTATTTTCCTTTCCTTTTATGTGCTGAATTTCGAAATCATATTCACTTAAGAAGGCCAACCATCTTGCTTGCCTTGCATTTAAGTTAGGCTGATCTAAAAGGTATTTCAGGCCCTTATTATGAGTCATTAAAGTAAACTTTCTGCCTATTAAGTGGTGTCGCCACATCTTTAAAGCATGAATAACAGCAGCTAATTCTAAGTCATAAGTGGCATAATTCTTTTCATGAATTTTCAGCTTCCTGGACTTATAGGCAATGACATGCCCATCCTGATTCAACACTCCACCTAGACCGTCAGTACAAGCGTCGGTGCAAACCACGAAATCCTTATTAGGATCTGCTATTCTTAGAATAGGCGCAGTCGTCAATAAGGTCTTTAATTTCTTAAAGCTTTCTTCACACTTCAAGTTCCAATCAAACTTCTTGCCTTTCTTTTGCAAGGAAGTGATTGGGTTGGCTATTTTTGAAAAGCCTTCTATGAATCTACGGTAATAACTGGTAATTCCCATGAAGGACCTAACATCTGTTACATCTTTTGGTACTGGCCACTCTTCGATTGCCCGGATCTTTTCAGGATCAACTGAAATCCCTTCCTTAGTCACTACGTGACCTAAGTACTGAATTTCATCCTTGAAGAAGTCACACTTACTGAACTTCGCAAAGAGTTGCTGCTCTCATAGTTCTTGTAAGACTATCCGTAAATGTTCTTTATGCTCCTCTTCGTTCTTAGAATAAATTAAAATGTCATCGATGAATACGACAACAAATTTATCTAAGTATTTATGCATTATGTTATTCATTAGGCACATAACGACGGCTCGGGCATTAGTAAGCCCAAATGGCATTACGACAAATTCGTAATGTCCATACCTAGTTCTGAAAGCTGTCTTGAATATGTCATATTCTTTAATTCTCACCTGATGATAGCCTGATCTCAAGTCTATCTTAGAGAACACCGTAGCTCCACGTAGCTGATCAAACAGATCATCTATGCGAGGCAACGGATATCTATTTTTAATTGTCATCTTGTTTAGTTGACGGTAATCTATGCAGAGTCGCATAGTTCCGTCCTTCTTTTTAACAAAGATTACTGGTGCTCCCCAAGGGGACACACTGGGTCGAATGTAATTCTTATCTATTAATTCCTTTAACTTTGTTTTTAATTCGTTAAGCTCCAAAATATTCATATGATACGGAGCTTTTAAACTGGGTACAGCACCTGGTACTATTTCAATTGTGAAATCCAGTTCTCTCTTGGGAGGTAATCCTGGAATTTCCTCCGGAAAAACATCCGTAAATTCATTTACTACAGGAAGATCCTCAACTTTTATCTTGCTTAAATCAGATTTAACTGCCTCATCTGTAATAGTTACAGCATAGGCTTTGCATCCTTTTCTGACTGCTCTTTTAAGTTGTAAATCAGAAATCTGCCTGATTATAGTTTTCCTAGGAATACCCTTAACCGTTACCCGGCTGTTCATGTCTATTCACACATGTAAAAGTCTTGTCAAAACAGTTTAAAACTACCTTATGTTGTTCTAACCAGTCCATACCGATAAGTATGTCATAAGAGCCAAGTGGCAAAACATTTAATTTAACAGTAGTCTTAAAATCATTCATATCTAGGACACATTCCTTAACATAACAGTTTACCTTCCTTTTTGCCCCAGTAGCTAGTTGTACTGATCAAGAATTATCAAACCTTTCAATAGTCAGATTACATTTTTCTACTAGCTGGGGTGAAATATAACTAAGACTAGCACCTGGATCTATTAAAATAGTTACAGGGATTTTGTTAATCATACCTCCTACTTCCACCATGGAAGTTTGATAGTCAGCTTGGCGGTTCTCCAACGCTGCGTTGATTTGGGGCATAGTCCCTACAAAGTCTCCAACAGTCATTTCATCTTGTATAGTATGAATATTGCCATTTGGTTTCTTCCGATTCGAGCAAACTGATGCATAGTGTGGGCCATTGCATTCCTAGCATTTAACAGGCTCCTTTCATTCAAAATTCTTAGTGTAATTTCCATGATTGTTAGAAACCTCCTTGCTGCCCTTGAAGTTATTGGAATTATTAGCAACTCCATTTTTGCTTCCCTGGAAGTTTTTACCATTAAAATGGTTTCTGTTTTTATTATTCTTGAAATTTTTTCTGGGGTACGAACTCCTTTTTCCTGTACTCAAGCTGATTGCTATTCTTTTTGGCCTTCCAGTTGTCTATCCCTTCTTTCTTTTTATTCTGTTCAAAACAGAAATTAGCCTTTCGCATAACTTCTTCCAGAGTTTTGGGGTTATCGTATTCGATTCTGTCCTTGATATGATATGGCAGGAAGCTAAGAAACCACTGTACTTTAGGTTTCTCTTCAACAAAATACGGCACATATCTCAACAGACTTAAGAACTTACTGTTTAAGTCCTTCATCGTCATAGATCCTAGTTTTAACTCATAAAATTCCTTGGCCCTTTCTTCATAGTACTGTTCAGACAGAAACTTCTTTTTGAAGTACCTTTTAAAGGTACTCCAATTGACTTCTTTTTCTTTGATCCCCTTGACCCTTTTCAAGTCTTGCCACCATATATCCGCCTTTCCAGAATGGTTATAGATGGCCATTCTTGCCTTCAGCTGATTTGAATAGTTGTATATCTGGAAGTATTTTCTCATTCCGGATAACCAAGATTCTGCCTCTTCTCCTGTTTCAGATTCTCCATTGAAAGTTGGAGGTTTTATTTTCTTGAATTCCCCAGAAATCTCTTCATAAGGCCTGTACTTTTTCTTTCTGTTATACAACTCAGCCTCACTGCTGTCACTAGTAGTGTGATAGCTGTGTTGTTCCCTTCCTCCTTCAGACGATGAACTGCTGTCTGATTTAGCTAGTTTCACCCTTTTAGACCCTTTTTGATGACTAGCTTCTTCAGATTCAGCTCTTTTGCTTCTCCCATCAGTTTGGAATTTTTCTATTAAAATTTGATTTAATTGTTCTTGTGTTTTCAGAATCCTTTCATTATCTTTCTTGACTGTTTCTATCTCAGTCTTTAGACCTTTTATGGTCTGCATCAGTTTCGAGGAGTGAGGAATTACCTCATCTTTCACAAGTTCTCTGGACACCTGTCTTGTCTCAGTGTTTGGAGATTCCTCCTCAGCATATTCTCCTAGCTTCTCCATACCTGTTTGTTAGATTCAGAAAAGGAGATTTTCTGTCTTTTACATGAAACAAAAATACAAAGTTAGTACATAAATTTTCTTTTCTTTTATGGTTCTGCGGAAACTAGTTGGCCACATCTCCAAAAAAATTTAAAGTTTTTAAATTAGCATGTAATATGATTAAATGCAGTCATTTAACTATTTTGATGAACATAAATGTGTCTAGAGTATCTGTGATTGTACTTAATTTGTAATATGAGTTTTATTTACAGTTACTGATTGTTTTCTGTTTTGCAACCTCAAGGGGGAATTGCCATAGCAGACTAGGCTTACTTAGCTTTCGAGCTAATGCATCAAAATGTCTTTCTCTTACAGATATACAGGTAATGTTCGGGCCGCTGCAATTAATCTTTAAAGTATTAAAAATCATTTAGCTGTACCAAATCATTCAGTAAAAGTCTGAACACGCTAATCAGGTTATCAGGTGTTTGAAGGTAGCACTCTGCCTATGACCTCCTCAAGATCTTACTGATAGTATGACAGAGTTATTATAATCAGTTCAATTTTTACTCCACCATTGTTATTGCATCAAGTTATGTTTATAGTTAGAATATTTGATATGCAACATTTAATTGTAAGGACTTGAAGGTACCAATATAAATATACTTTGCTTGTCTCAATCAAATTTCCAGGTATTCTGTAAATTACATGTTTCCTCTTATCTATTTCAGGATTTGTTTTATCTTGAAAAACTATTCCTATTTCTATGATTGATAGTGGATTGAGATCTGTAAGCTATCTTTATTAAATTCAATGTATATTAAGGATGACAAGGGTCTACTTGTCATATGCGAAATCCGAGTCTATTAAAGAATTATTATTAAGTTGTATCAACAATTGAAATGGACCACGGTAACCCTAATCCGATAATGTGAGTTATGTAATTTAAATCTTACAAGTTTTTGGTCACCTAAGACGTAATGGCACGTCCTATGTCATCTATGTACAGCTATCACATTTAACATTTTGATAGTATTGTTGTAACAACTAAATCCAATATCTTTTTTTTTATCTCATAGACTTAAGAAAAAGATCTATGTCATAACACATGAGATTAGGGTGATTGGAAATGTCAATGATAGGTCTTTATGAACCACATATAGTATACGCTACACCCTGATCCTTATAATTTTATAATGCGAAACACTTCCTCCAAGTTTAGAATACTTCAATACTGAGTTTTTTTTAACGATGTTTATATTGCATGAATTAAATAAATACCAGGCAATTTTTTCATCATAAAGTATGCCAGGTTCAAGGTATTATTCCAAGGTTTGATTGTTTAAAAAAGATGACATATGAAACTATAGTATTGCTACCAAAATTGATAACCATACAAATATTCCTTTACCCATATTATAATTTCTAAATGGATAACTTATCGAATTCTTGATCACTATTTGACAATTGTATGGTTATATTGTTTGTAGGGCAAGTGTTATTATTCACTATGCACAGTTCAGAGGCATCGTTTGTTTAACATGAAATATATGACAGTTTTAAACTATAGTGTTACGACCACCTTGGAATATCCATGTTATCATTTTATTTTTGCAAACGTATGATGGGAATCTCATTGTAAACTATAGAACAATGACCCACTGCATGGAAATTTTGTTAAAAGCTACGTGGGTGCTTCTACGCCAAGTGTTGATGATAGATAAGAGTTGACTCAACCCTAATCTTGTCATTTCTTCCCTTGCCTTCGGGCTCGGCCACTCTGTGAATTCTCATGTCCATTTTTCGATGAAACAATGGTGGTAACAGCTCCCATGCTGCTACAGTTCTTCGTGCTTGTTCATTAGTATGGTTTGGGAGTCTTGTGTTGTGCTTTTAACAGCTATAAGTTTGTGAACGACCTAGGGTTTTTCCCTTTTGGAATCAGTTTCAACCTTGTCTCGGCGTGGCCATGAATCTCAGCTTGGTTCTATTGGAAGCTTCTACTGTGGCACATACTCCTGGTTTTCAGTCAGCTTAATCGTTTTGGTGAAAAGAGAGGGGTTCACCCTTCTGCTGCTCGTGGCTATCAGACTACATACTGTGTTTGACTTCATTCCAAACTCTGGTAAGCTACATGATTCATCTTCGTCTTCTGAATGAAAAAAAATTTTTAGAACTCAACATTTATATATATAAGTGATAACCGATAATGTTTTTCTTTCGTTGCAGGCCCTGACTCCATTCGCAATGTGGGTGACCCAAGCTTCGGCAGTTGGTTGCTTAACCTGGTAAGCTTGGTTTCACCATGGCTTTCCCTCCTTGCTGGTTATAGAGTGGTTAGGGTTTGGTCTTGAAAGATCCATCCTTGTGGCTATATCCGTACTGTTTGACCTTGTAGCTGTTTTCACCAAAATTTATAGACGGGTTTAACCCTGTGATGTGTGTGGAATGTTACGGCTGTAGTCATATGTAATTTATTCGTCTTTCTTGTGGTAGTTAGGGTTTATAGAAGAATTATTGTATATCAGTAAAAACTGTGGGCCTGTTCTGAAGATGAGGTTACGGCTTTGTAGTTTAAAACCTCGTTACAGCGCTTTAATGATTCAGGGTTAATCACCCAGGTTTTTGAGTTGGAATAATATAAAGTGTTACCTGTAAAATGGCTTGTTTTTATGCATGCGTTTTTTTTTTAACTTTAAACTATGTATAGTAGTAGTATATTGTTTTTAAGTTTTAAAACCACTTAAATAGAGGATTCGTGACCCGGCTGTAGGTGAAGATAATGTCTTACTATTTAGCATTAGCTTTGTTTGTATCAAAGGGGCTGGTAGGGTTTGACGCTAATAAGTTACAGTTGGGGTTATTTATTTTTGTTCGAATGCTTAAGCTATTAAGTAAGAAGTACGACTCGGATGGTAATCTGTGAGTTCAAAAAATGTTAATAACTCGACGAATAAGCTAAATAACGTTCTGTCTGTTTTCTGCTGTTGTAGGAATAGTAACTAAGTTATTTCTCTGTTGATGAATTCGTGTTGTAGAAACTAGAATGATAGGATTCATTTCAAACTCCTCTGTCGTGATTTTTGTTTAGTTACTAATTCAGTTATTCAAATTACGATTCTGTGGGTAATATGGAAGTTGAGGAAAAATAAAACTAAATATTTAAGCTCAATATCGAGCTAGATATGGTTCTGATACTTCTTTTGTTTTTAATACAATAAATGGTTTATTTAACTGTTAAATAAGTTCTGTGTGAAGAAGTTCTGTTAGGGTTTCTGCACAATCGTTTTGTCTGATAATAAATAAATGGATAATTGTTAACTAGGTTTTGTGTATAAATTTAATTAATAGATTGAGACAGGCTAACTTCTGACTAGGGTTTGTACCCTGAGATAGAGATCCTATTTGTGACTACAAAATCTTGTGTAGGTTCTGTCGACCTAGATATAATTTATTGTAGTGTCTAAGGTTAGGTTTACTGTTTGTCTCCTATAACTGTATCTTAAATTTTATAATATACAGAGTACAAATACGTTATATGTAAACCCTGCTTACCTGTTGAGCAAATATAATCAACTAGGGTTATAATTATAACTACAAATTATTATATAAAGCATCAATAGTTTATTGCATAAATCATAAATACATTAATTGCAGAAATTATAAACACATTAATAATAATATAACAAGGATATTACATCATACTAACGTTACAAAAATCATAGTAACTCTCAATAATTCTACTGCTGATACTCAGGGATACTATCTTTTACTAAACTAATTACTATTCAGACATAAGAAGGTAAACATAACATACATTCATTCATACTTAATAAACATAAAGAGATAAAATGACAGAACTTGTTGAGCTGTGGACAACAACAGCAATGGGAGGTTGTTCCTCCCTACCAACTCCTGGAGAGTGCCCAGACAGCACTTCTCAGGACCCCCGAGCTTGCTCTGGTCTCCCTGGCTAGAACTAGGTGCAACAAAGTAATTCTCTCAGCCCAAATCAGCTATAATGGAACCAAGTTACTGCAGCATTCCTCTCAAACAACTTCCTTACTGTAAATTTCCCTCTTCCTCAATGGGACTCCTGAATAACATCCAGTAACCTCTTTTAACAGCTCTCCCATGTTGTTGTCTCCATAATTAATTTATTAATAATAAAATATTCTGAATTACATTCCATTTCTAGTGACTCTGCTGAGTCATCAATTCCTACTTAGCATTAAATTTAACATAATGGATAATGAAACATCTGTTTGACTAATGTACTCTTGTTTGATTGATGAAGGGCTCCTTCAGACGCCCCGAGGCTTACTTAGCATTCGTGTTAAAGCATGTTGATCCGTACTTGTGACAGATTTACAGGTAAGAGATTTAATTTATGACAAGTGTCCAACAATTTTTCAATAGATCTCTTTTTCGATAAGTGAAGAGATAAAGACTCTTGGGATTTATATTGGTGAGAAACCTAGTTCGCAACTATATGGTGTTCAAGTTTAAGATGTCTGAAAATGACTATTGATACTTACAATACGTCTTATATTGTAGAAATTGCACACTTGTAGATGAATCGTGAGAAGATCTATAACAAATGGGTCTCAGTTTTATACTTAGAATCATAGACAATTTTCTAATTGATTTTTATGTAGAACTGTACGTAGCTGTCGATTCGTTTTCCTAGTCAAAGCGAAGGTCCTATGTTAAGAAATTATGCTATGGTAATATTGCCTTCCATTATCATTATGACTTTCATAGTATCATGCATTAGGATTCAACACCATATAATAGTGTGTATGTTCCTTTGACTTATTTATATGATTTATATTACGATGTAATTATGAGATATAATTCAAATCTCAACTATGTACTATATAATCCATATGATATGTGTGTTGTGTGCACCATGATGCCCCTATATGGCACTTATGAATTATGTGATACTACATGCACAATATAATCTATATGCTTAACTATGCAATATGTGTGCAATTGTAACACTCTATTATATATCATACCCTAGGAATATTAATAAATATTATGCAATGGATATGAGTTAGGTGCATACTTTGTAATATTATGTGAGGGTAGTATGTTATGTGACTATATGCAACTATGTGATCAAATGTTGCTATAATAACTATGGATCTATCTCTCCACTATGTGCTAACGTATTGTGACAAGGTATAAGCTCTCGACCATATCATATGCAAATCCAATACATTTATTAATGTGATGTGAACTTTGAAATGCCATATAGGTTGGCAGCCGTAACGTAACCTGGGCATTGAATGTTCATAACTTCTAAGGTAATGGAGTTTCGATGTGGCATTGCCTAGTGGGCATTGAATGTTCTCAGTTCTTCATGCAGTAGTTTACTTGTTTAAGTTATCAGTTGGGTTTGTAACTTTTGAAGAGATTCGATCGTTAGACTTGTTGGTTCTTGGAAGTTAGATTTGTGTGAGAAATCAACCCTTCATTTTGGTTGTTCCAGGTCTTGACGTTGTGAAATGTTGAGAGTTGATGGTTGGGAGTTGGCTTCGGTTACTTCAGCATTTAACATGGTAGGGTTTCGTTGTAGTGGATACAGACTTGGCGTTCGTTGATTTTATAGCTAACATTCTGAGAGGTAATGTATTCACCTTCCTCCACTGTAATATTCCACAAAATGCTATCAGTTTATCAACCTTCTAATACTGAAGTCTTTTCGTTTAGATACTGTTTTAACCACTGGTAATTGTCATTGCAGGTGTAGCTAAGAAATGGCTCCTCGAACCTGACGTTGAAGGTTGGAAAGCTATACCAATCGGTAAGCCTCGGCGGTAGCTTTGAAAACTCTGGGTTGATGAGATGATGTTCGACTGTGTGCTATTCTGTCTGTTGTATTTATAACTCAGAGAGTTTTGTAAAACGTAGATATAGGGTTTGCATACTATTTAAAAAGAATGGGGAGATGTACCTCGACCTATAAGGAAATAGCCATGCTTGCAATGGTTTTATAAACAAGGGTTTTACCCTCGGACTTGAATAATGTACTTCATGGTGTTTCATGACCACTATTATCATTTTTATTTTGTATATGGCTAAGGTTAAAATGCAAATTTTTAAAGTCTGTAAAACGATATGTTTGTTGTTATAGGATAGATAAATTATATCTATGTATGGCTATGGCCTGTGTGAAGTTTGTTTATTTTGTAACTTGATCCTGTGTTTAGGGTTTAATGGAAAAGAAGTTATAGCTATGAGAAAAGAATTGGAACCCTTTTGGTAAACTCTGAGTTTAATTTGATTATAAATCGATGGGTGAAAGATATAACTATTTGCTTTAAAAGAACAATGGATAGTTGAATTATTGATAAGGCTCACGACCTGTACATGATTCGTTTTGTTTATAATGTTGTTGTTGTGTCTTAAAGAAAATAGTAAATAATTCTAGTGTTAGGGTTTAGTCTTTGTTTGGGAAAATAAAGCTTAACAATGCTTTAGCTAAGGTCTCTCGACAATAAGCCTGTGTTCATTATTTTATTTAGAAACTTCTTCAATCCTTTTGAAAGTGAAATCTTAACTATTCGATCTACAGGCATGTTTAAGGTGTAAGTGTTCGGTTTTTGTCCTTGATATTGTTATGAAATGAAGTTTGAGCTTGTCTATCTTGATACTTCTGTTTGAAATAGATTTGTCTAATGTTAAAAGAAGTGAGTGTCAGAATGTTATTCAAACTGATAATAAATAACAGGTCTTCTACTGTGAACTGTTGGGGTTATAATTCGATTATGTTTGTATTGTAATGCTTTTATATGTAGAGAGAAACAAGACTAAATTTTAAAATAAAATGCTACTATAAACTAATGTGAGCATGAAATAAATGAAAAAACTTGATGTCTGTAGAAGAATATCATTCTGATACATTTTGAAAGTAAATATTTATTTATCCTAGTGTAAACAAGAACATCTTAACTGCTGAGTATGGATAAATAAATCCTATACTGTTAGAACAGAATATAATTAATTGAAAACAGTGATATTTATAAACAGAATTATTTTATACAAACTATGAATACAGCTAAATAAAAATAGTTAATAATTAGAGTACTAAAATATAAATACAGGAATTTAATAGGAAGTAGAAACTTTGAGAAATTACAATAAATTAAATCTTCCCATTCACTTGGCTATTTGCCTATCAGACTTATCTATTTTTAATCTGTTTCTATACTGGAGTACGATGTTGTTCCTTTTTGCATGGGGAAAAATATAGAAACCATTCTATTCAAACATTTCACATTTATACAGAATTGTTAACTTATACAGGAAATTGAAATAACTTGTAAATTAAACAGTGAAAGTTTAATAAACAACAGAACTGTAATATGCAAAATAGATAACAGAAATTAAAAATAAAACAGATAAGACAATAGAACCTGTAACTGACGATAGGGCCAACAAACACCCAAGGAGGCATGTTCCTCCCAACCTGCTTCAGAAGAAGCAGCTCATCTGCTGACTTCTAATGAACCCCCGAGCATGCTTACTGATCCAGTAAGTGGGTGGAATCTGTGTAGAAGAAAGGCACTCAAAAATATCTTCTCCACTCGGTATCAACCTCCTGAAAAATGCCTTCTCCACTCAGAATCAACCTCCTGATCTCAATAAGAGTTTGGCAAACTCACAACATGATCAACAATAGCATATCCCCTCATCAAATCTCTTGGGTGCAAACACAGCAAAACGCCAAGGTAAATTTCCTCATCAGGAAAAGTGATGTACCTCAGTTCAATATTTGATGGCTATTATATAGAACGCCTAGGTATTTTAGTGGTCAGTTTGGAATAAATGAGCCTCAAGCTCCAGTCTTATCTTTCAGGGCACTATGACCACATTTCAAGGGAGTTGTCCCATACCAACAGCTAGTTAGTTGCATCATGATTCTGCCACTTGTCCATTTCCTTCTTCCCCAGATTCCATTCCACCTAGTGGATCAGTAGCCTCTCTTTCAATAGTCCTCTTAGGTGTTTGTCTCCTATTTTATTTATTAAATAATAATATATTGTGCAAATTACAGTCATCCTTGGACACCTGTCCAATATAAACTTTACAATAAAAGTTATCATAATGTTTCTAAACACAAAATGTTTCCCGGCTTAAAGGGTATGTTACAAAAATGGTTTTTAATTTTTTAGTGGTGCGTCATGAAATGGATAGCACATTGCTAGTGCGGTGCACTATACATTCACAACGCACCACTATTGGTGCACACTACAAATTTACCGGGTGCATTGTTTATAGCGGTGTGATCCGAATGAATGGAACACACCGCACATTTTTTTTATTTTAAACAAAAAACAGAATAAGGTGAATTTTCATTATCTATCTGCGAAAAATAGGAATTAGGAGGTAACAAAAAGATTACCTGGGAACTTGTGTGTTATGGAGAAATGGTTGCGATGTAGACAAAATTAAAAAAAATTCCCATTGTTTAGCAAAGTTCAAAAGCCACCAAGCATGCAATGTAAGGGAGTAATTCAACCACATGGAGCACTGATGGAAGGGCATTTCAAGTAGGCAAGTAATGCATCAGTGCCTAGGTGTTCAACAACATTTCAGGATGGTAATAATGGTTTTTTTATTCGATAATTTTATTTTTATTTTACCCTATTTCAGTGCGCCTGATAACAATACACACAAATGCAGTTAGAGTGAAAGACCACACTGGAAATGAATTTAAAAAATAAAAAAAATTGTCCTGCATTTTTTAATATTACCCTAGTCACATACACTCTGTTAAGGATGCATTGGTGCATTTACAATATATAAACGCACCGTCCAAAAATATAAAATTATAAAAACATTGTTCCATCCAAGTTTTTTTTGTTTACCCTAGTTTGGTGCTCTAAATGATATTATGCACCAGTGCATTGTCAATATAACTACGCAATGTTAATGATTGGAACAATATAACCATATTTTTTTGTCTCACAATTTCTTTTAATTTTCCCTACATTGGTGCGTACTGAATATAACGCACTTGCACATTTAGTTGAGATAAATGCACTACTAGTGAATATAAAAATATTAAAAAGTTTTACGTCCAGTTTTTTTTTTACTCTACTTTGGTGCTCTAAATGATATTGAGTTTCGTTGCGTTTTATAGATAACAACACACCAATAATGAATATAACGATATAAAAATATTTTGCGTCGTTGAATTGTTGTTATTTTATTTTTCACTACACCAATGTGTATAGTATGCATTTTAATTAGGTAAACACACCGCTAGTGAATATAAACATATTCAAAAGTTTTTCATCCGGTTTTTTCTTTTAGTTACACCTCGTGTCGGTGCTTCCAATCACACACAGTGCACTAGTGCTATTCAAAAATACAAACACACCGTAAATGATTTTACTTATTAAAAAAAATATTTTCCCATGTAGGAGGGAAACATTTTTTGGATGAAATTGGTGCGTCATTTATATGGTAGCACCGGTACGTCATCGTAGTTAAATGCATCGGTATTTGTTGGCTATAGAAATAGAAAATATTTGTTTTTCTTTCTCCACTTGACGGGGATTTCGATTGTGGTGTGCTATTTTTTTAATACACAGTGGTGCATACAGACATTAGGCGCACCGGTGGATTTGGTATGCATCAAAGCACTGAGTAAAAACATCTAGTAAAATCTCCGCTCACTCCCCTCTGCTAGCAAAATCCACCATAAACATATATTTGGGCTCTTTTTAGAGGAACATCTGTAAAAACCTCTGCTAGAGGGGTCTTTTCCTTTTAGTGTTAAAATATATGAAGTTTTATAGTAGCATATTTCTCTACATGACTCACATACTTGAAAGAATACAAATATAATAAAGTGAGTCATTGCAACCTCTAGCTCCTTGCTGTACAAAAGAGGACTTCTAACAACATAAGGCGATTAACAGGGTGCTAACAAGGATATATGGATGAATTCTTATGGCTACAATGGAAGAAGTATGGGAGACATACATGAACTATTGATTGGGTCATTCGGTACTGCATCACAAACATCCATCTCTTCAAACAAAGACAAAGGATGTGGGTGGGGTGCCATGTTTACTACTTCTCTAAATACATAATTAGGATAAGTGTGAATCCATAAAAATAGGTAACACATTTTGGAAAGGGAGAGCATGGAACAAGTGTTTTTCATATCCCCAATTGAGGTAATTTTAAGCCTTCAATCAAGCTATTAATACCTTAATTGAGATCTTAAATGAGCCCTTGATTAAGGGTTCTTAATGTAGGTGGAAAACCATCGATCAAGGTGTGAGGTTGGGTTAAGTAAACCCTTGTGATCAAGGTCCTTTCTTAAAAATATCTATGAATATTTTTTTTGAAAATACAGTAAATAAGTAACCTGAAACTTTGTTCATGGGTTTTTTTATATACAATTATGATACACTCAAGTCAATATTTTTTATTTTTACATTTTAAAATGATCTCACCTATTTGGATATTTTTCACAATCTAAACATTTTCACTATTGATGGTTTATAAATACTTTCTTGGTGGTTTATAAAAAACTCATTGGTGGATTTTTAAGATAGAATTGGTGATAGATTCCTTAATCCTTTCTAATTTTATCTTTTGAAATGGATAACTTATATTTGTTGGTTTATATTTAATATTTTTTATAATTATTGTATTATAATTATTTTTAAAATTTTCATACATTTTCTTATATGATAGCTTGTTTTTGGAATATTATTTAAAAAAGTGTCTTTTGCTACTACTATTGTATATGTGTGTGTGTATTTTGTTACTTTATATATAGAGAGAGATATATTTTGGTGGGTTATAAAAAAAATATTAATGGATTTTTAAGATAGAATTGGTGATAGATTCCGTAATCTTTTCAATTTTTTATCTTTTTGAAATGGGTAACTTATATTTATTGGTTTATATTTAGTATTTTTTATAATTATTGTATTATTATAATTATTTTGTATACTTCATTTACAATTCTGTGCATGAAATATCAATGGGGTGTACACAGATTTACCCTTAAGCCGCTTAGAGATAGGGCTCAAGTCTATGCAAAGACATAATACATATTATGCATTTTATATCACTCAAGTTTTTTTTACTAGAATTATGTTATTATGGTTTTAGTTAGTTTTAGTTTATTTTAACAAAAATGTCAAGTAATCCCAAACCCATTAGATCATAAATTAAGGCTTAATTATAAAACCATATTTAAAGTCCCAATTTATTTAAAAAATAGATCATATATTTATTAAAAAGTACTATTACATAATATTTTTCTTATGCAATTAAGAAATTAAGAAAAGTTAGACTTAATAAGTTTATATTTAAGTTTATAGGAGTTTTCAAACTAGCACAACTACTTAAGTTGTGGTTGATAAATATCTATAGGTCACAAGTTAAGTGCCATGAACAAGTTATGTGTTATTTGTTCTCCATACTTAGTTTAATCATATGTTGTTGTTTATGCTTCACCTACCTTATATTTGTCTTAATCTTCCTTCAATCTAAAAAATCATAAATAATAATCCACTCCAAATTCTAAAATATAAATAATTATAAATTATAGTGAAGGCTGAAATAGATATATTTTCAAGGGTCATTTCAAATTCGAAATAAACAATTATATTATAAAAAAATATACATGGTAACTAATAACGAAACGAAACGAAGATCATTGAGTTCCCACCCTCTAGAGAATTTGTCATGGCAGATCACCACACATAAATAAGAATTGTCATGGCAGATCACGACACATAAATAAGAAGGAAAAGTATGAAATAAATGAAGATGAGATGCCATAGCTACAACCAGTCAGAGCTTCTGATCAATCTCACCGCCTCTCCCAGCTTCTGATCAACCTCACCGCCTCTCCCATCCGAGGTGGTCATCATGTCTGTCCATGAAAACCAATCTCGTCCTCATCAACAAGAAGACAAAAAAAGGAGAGATTCATCATCCAATAATTATTTCCAGAACCTGCGATTGCGAGCGTGGTGCGAGTACAAAGATATGAGAAAGCTTCCAAACATATTTCAGGACTATCATTTACAAGCGTTCGACTCAGGACTATCATTTAATAATTAAATGACTTCGTCATAGCAGATGACATAATATGTGTTATTTATAACCACAAACATTTTGTTCTATTCTAACTGGATGGAGAAATGTCGCCAGCTACCAATATGCATTATAATGGCAACGATCATTAATTGATAGTCGCTGCAATCAGTTCTGGCACAATGTCAAGTATTGTAAGCTGAGACATTGCATCTATAAAAGCAAGCCAAACTACGAAAAACAAAGAGCTCTTTTCACCATATTCAGCGAGAGGTAGGGGATTTGTTATTCCAAATTGCAGGGGCATGATTAAAGAAAAAGAATGAGAGAGTATTCAAAAACATGAATATTCTCTCATTCTTCGCTTTAATATCAAATTAATTTTAAATTCCAAGTTCTCTCTCAATCTGATGGAAAAATTTCTCTTTTTCTGTAGCTTGTCGACCTGCTTTGGTAGATGCAATGTCACTAATTGACAGTGTGCCCGAACTGATTACAACAACAATCAATGAATAAGTGTTACTATTATAACGAATATAAACAATATGCATTTTAATTATGATAAGCGACCCAGACTCATGTCTGTAAGTGGTGACATTTTTCCATCCAGTTGGAATGGAACAAGACGTTTATCGTTATAAAAAGCACATAATATTCCAATGACTATGATCAAGTTGCTAGTAGTGGTGACCGCCACAAAGTCGAATACTTGTAAATGATAGTCCCGAAAAATGATTGGAAACTTTTTAATAATTTTGTCATCGAATATTAATATGGGCCATCACAGGTTCTAGAAGAGACTATGAATCTCTGCTCTCTTTGTCTTTTGGTTGATGAGGATGAGGTTGGTTTTGATAGAGAGACTTTAGGACCACCTTCGATGATAGTTGAGCGGGTGAGATCTAAATAGAGGTGAACAATATTCAGCCTGCTACAGGCTATTTAATGCAGCTACAGCAGGTCTGTTGATTGATCAACAGACCTGTTGCACTTGCATTGAATGGTCTGTAGCAGGTTGAATATTGTTCGCCTCAGCAGCTCAACTACTGCTTGAAATCCAACCATCAACCGCCCTATTGCAGCTGCATGAAATGACCTACATCAAGCTAAATATTGTTCACCTAAACAAGAAGTTATGTCTCGTTGTAGCGATGGCATTTCGTCTGCTGTTATTTCATACCTTGCCTTCTCATCTATTTCGTGATCTACCCTATGTAACGTTTCAAATTCTCAAATCCGAATAGCTGAAACGTTTCAAATTCCCACGTCAAGGAGCTGAAACGTTTCAAATTCTTATATCCAAATTTGAAACTTTTTATTCATCTTTTGTATTCGTCCACGTCATTTTAATTTATTTGGCTATCCATATGGAGTGAATCAGCTGACGTTTGATTTCCATGTGGACGATTGATTTAAATATAGGTGATTTTTAAAGGAGTCGTTATTATTCACATATAATTCCACACACCGCAAAACATTCAAAGATGAAAAATGAAAATTAATTGGCTTTTGTTATGAATTCATGAACGTAAAATTAAAGGAAAACTTGTATATTTGGTGCATGAGTTCTTTTTAAGAAACTATACATCAAAATGTTAACAACTTGATTATACCGAAAAGTGTTTTTATGATAACACTTAAGCTAACTTTCTATTAATCATTTATTATAAATATGTATAAATTCATGAAAGTGAATTAATGGAATCTAATTTTAATTTAATGTGCAATAATACATATATTAAGTTTCAACACATGGGGTTTCAATGTTTGGTTTTATGATTTCCAACAAATGGTGAAGGTCAATCTTTTTATAAATTCCACTTTTGTAAGGGCTTTTTTTTCATTATTATGTAAAATTATGAATTTTCTAATAAGTTAACTTCTTTAAAATATAAGTAATTATCCACATAAAATTTATTAAAGTAAAAAATTTAGGACATTATTTTCTTGTGTCATTTTGGTAAAATATAAAATCATTATTATAAAATTGATCGGTTGGGATTATATTATGAATTTAAATTTACATGAAAGTGATTATTCAAATAAATAATTTTAAGAAATAGATAGTTATATATTTTTTTTCACAAATCTTTAAATTTTTATCTTTATATCTTCCTTATTTTGAAAATGTTAATAAACCACTCACAAAAAACTTGAGTGAATGAAAAGTGAGTGTTAGCACTCAAATTGTGCTGAATGCTATGGCAGCTTTTGGAGTGGGTGGAAAGACCTCATGAAACATCAAGACCCGAGTGGTTAATCGGCTCTCGGACTACATCCCCTGAGACCGAGGAGTCGGAGGTCAGCATGGTAGGGAACAGTTCAAGGAATGAAGCAGTTAGGGAGGAGCCAGCGGTTTTTAGAGGTCATAGTGTAAACAAACATTCTAAATACGTTGGAAATAAGCAAAGTAGGTGATGACGACTGAGATTGAATACCCCAAATATCGACGGTCCCTAGCTCACTGCGCGAATGAAGATGTAGGCAATATAGCATAATGAGCGAGTGGTAATCGGTAGGAAAGTGAGGAAATCAATCGACAGTGGAGATCGGTGTATAGAAAGATCTACGGTGCACATTCCCTGCGCTGATCCAACAAGCGCGAAGCAAGTTATGTTTCAAATCGTCGCGGTCGAGTTATGTATCGCGCAACTATCAATGGTGCAGATCTACCAGAGGTGAATCAACAATCTAAAATAACTACGTTGATTGTATTCATGGGTAGGTTAACCTTGTTTCAAATCGCCGCGATAGGTAAAGGATGCACCATCGGACGACCAGGATTGGAGCGAAGACGGGACCAACAGCCAGGAATGCTTTGAAGGGTCAAGCTGCCGATTGGAACAAGTATGTCCATAAAATGGAAAACTATGGAGGCTACAACCTACGGTCCTCATCCAAGCTCGAGTTCTCATAGGTGAAAGACATCTTTGCTAGAGACCAATGATTACCGTGTGGGATGAGCCACCTCAGCATAGTCAGGTGTCCTTTTTGTATGGCTCGAAAAGTATAACCAAATATGTCCAATGTCATTTCAAACCTCAGTCATCATGCTAAATCATTTGGAAGGTCCAGCCAGAAAATCATAGCCTAATGATACGCATGGGAGCGCTGTCATTGTGAGTTGTTATAAACCTGATCTCCTAGGCTCACAACTCATGTCTGAAAGGTGGCGAGTTACTCTATCTTGGTATTGTTCGCAGTTTGTATCAGAGCATGGAGAGAGAGCAGGGAGCCGAAGTAGTAATTATACCAGAGCAGGTGTTGTCCGAGATGGAGGAAGAGCACGTTTATTTACCTCCCATAGTTCGCGATCATGTGGAAGATGGTTCCGTCTGCAAATCAAAAGAGCCCCAAGAAGGACAGACATATCAGAGTTTGCAGCAGTAGAGAAAGAGGGAAGAAACCTATGAAGAAGACGAGCAGAAAATCAATCAAGAGGAGGAAATTATCAAGGATCTAATTCTCCCTACGGAAGTGGTACCCTCTACTCCTCTACCGAGAAGAACCCAACCAGAAGATTCTTCTGACATGGGTGATTTTGTTGATTGGTATGGTCAAGTGAAAACCCAAAACTAAGGTGGTTGTCCGTCTATTGGCTATCACCCGGTAAGTCTATCTATTGGCTAAGTGGGTATATTTCATATTTCCAATTTTTGAAGATTAAGACGGAACATAACCTATTTTGGAGGGAGGTATGGCTTAGTGGTTTATGACATCGGCAGGATCAGTTGAGTCTGATCTGTTATATGTAATTTTCATTTCTACATCAAGCTAGTATAAGTTAGGAACCGTGCCTCGTAAGCAGCAGTTCTAGCCTTAGAGGTTTTTGTTCGGCATGAAGAGTTCAAAGGATAATCAATGAAGTCATTCGACCATAGTGAAAGCAATCCGGCTGGCAGCAGCTACATTTTTGTATTCTTTTACTTTTGTTTAAAATAGTTGGACTATGTAGAGAAGAGGTTATGTAATTATAAATGGTAGTTAAAATCTGTCCCATAGATATTTGTTTAAGGATAGAGATAGCAAACGATGTCCATTTTGGCTATTAGATAGGTGTCAATTGGTTGTAACCAATTTCTGTTGAGAAGGAGCCGAGTCTAGAGCTCAAGGCCACCTATATATACAATTGTAATCAAAGATACAAGGGTTGAAAAATCTTATGAGAAAGTATTTGTATTTTGATAATCAGTTTGTAATAAATTTCTTGGAGCTGTTTAATAGAAATTACAGAGCTTGATGCTTGCAGGTTTTGACAAGGATTCCTATGTAATCGATCTGGTAGTCTGTACCTTTCTTTTTCCCATGTGCAAATGTGTTTCTATCTTTTGTTATTCCATTCTGTGATATTTCCTTCATGCTTGGATCAAGGTGACAGTTAAGTAGAATTCATAGAGATTATGCTCTGCTTAGCTTATTCCAAGTATTTCACCAAATATATTATGCTAAAGTTGATGTAAGATTCAGCCTTGTTAGATGCCTTACATTGATGTACTATTTCTTCTCTCTTCTGTTCCACAAATTAAAGCTCTTTGACTACTAGCTGCTTGCTACCTTGCCCTTGTGAATGCATTCGCTAAATCTTTGTGAATAATGTTTGCAGAACCAGTTAAATGTGACTCCATCGCCCCAAATTAAATTCATGCGTTTTCAACCAAATAGCTCTGAAATCATTTTTTGTTCCATAAATAGAAATCTGATCTTCTGTACATTATCGTAATTGAATATCTTTAATGTTGAATGCTGGTGTATGTTTTCGTTGATTGACACCTTTGAAGATTTCCAGTATTCTATGAGTTTATAGAGAGAGCCCTCTCTGTTTATGTTTTATTAGAAGCGTAAACCAAAGATTGGTTAGTGGTTACCCGAGATTATCCTCTTTCAGCTTTGGGGGTCAGTTTTGGTGTTAACAAATTGGCGTCGTTGTCGGGGAACGTGAGTTGTTTATCGAGCCTTTGAAGAACGACATACCTATCTGAAATTTCAAAGAATAAGAGAAATCCCTGTGGGCAAACAAAGATCTCCGCATTTTTCAAGAAGGTTGAAGAATTTTTCCCTGGCGACTCCACTTATTGAGACCAAACAATTCAAGAAGACTCCACTGGAGAAAGATCAGTACACCGAAATATACTATTGAAGAATTTCTAAAGTTATCCTGGCCTCAAGAAAGACCCATACGAGAGGTAATCCTTTACCTGAAATCTTGTTAGGAATAGATGACCCTAAAAGTCTACTTAGACGAAAAACCGTGAAAGATCGGGCTAGCGCCCCTAGCATTGAGACTATTTCTTTTTCAGAAAGTGCATTTGTTTTTCAAGAATTGAAACTAGAGGTCGATATAAGCAAAGCTTTTTCAAGAACTAAATCTGAATCGTACCTAAACCTAGGCGAAGAAACTCTGAATAATCTTGACTCATATCTTTTAGACCCTGTGTGGCTGGATTTTAAAACCCTTGCCAAAGCTAAAAGAAACAAACCCAATTCCCAGATTCCCCAAGCCCACATTTCAATCCCATTCCGTAATCCTACTCAGAATTCCCCCCCACAAGCTCAGAATCTACCTAGACCCATGGACGCTAGATATGCGCCTTTGGTCCTGCATGCTGCCCTGAATGACCTCCCTCAGAATTACGCCCAGAGAATTGTCTCTTATAATTGAGTGGGAGATTGGTCAGCTAAATAGCATGTTGATAGATTTGAAGATTTTTTAGATCTGGAGGAAGTGGACCACGATGATGCTAAAATGAGATTGTTCGCCCAAAGCTTATATGGAGAACCCAAGAAATGGTTTAGGCTGCTACCTAATGCTTCTACAGCAGATTTTGCAGCTTTTAAAGTATTGTTTCTAGAAAGATGGGAAACAATGGAGAGTCCTGCTATAGTCTTATCCCAGTATAATCACTTAAAGAAAGGTGGTTTCGAATTAGTCCATGAGTTCTCTACCATATTCATGAAGGCCTATAATTCTATTCCTAATTATCTACAACCTTCAGTGGGCACTGCAAAGCTCCACTACGTCGATGCTTTCAATGGAGACTTTTCCTGCACGTTAAGAGAAAGGAAATCTGCTACCCTGTCTGATATGCTGAAAGATGCCGTAGAGGTGGAAGCCAACATGATGGCCTTGGGAAAAATGAAGGGGAAAACGGAAGCAGAGAAAAAGAAGCAAGAAAATCAAGCCCTTGCCTCCTCCTCCTCTAGTGATGCCAGGTTTGACACCATGATGAAGACCATGGAAAAGCTGATGGATAGGTTAGTCGTAGAGAACAAACCTCCTACTAGGTAACCACCTTAAAATCAGATAAGGAGCCCAAATTTTAGAAGGCCACCCGCTCCAAGAAATCCAAGAAACCAAGAAGATCACCAAATGAGGCCTCCTTTCCCTGAGAATTTGATGGATGACGAAGGAGCTGAAGAGCCTGCTACATACCAAATCCATCTCTCTGACACTCTGGAGCCTGAAATACATTTGACCCAAAGGGAGCATGATTTTTTCAACATGACGAATACTGGTAAGGTTGCTGAATTTGATTCTAAACAGTACCAAATGGGTTACATGAACGCTGTGGATGACATTCAAGGGAAGATAAAGTTGAGAAACAGAGAGATACCAATAACTGAAGGAAAATCTGCTCAGATTCAACCTCATAATACTCCACAGAATATGGATAAGCACAAAGAAAAACAGTCGGAGGTCATTATATAGAAAATTGCGGAAGATAAGGGACAGAATTCCAAAGAAAGTGGACAACTCGAGGTCATAGAAGTGGGAAAGCTATCTTCAACGTTCAGCTTGAAGAAAGAACTGTCTAAGGTAAATATCTCTATCCCCTTAAATGAGCTGCTAAGAAACAATGAATATAGGGAAGATATAAATAGCCTAGTAAAGGGGAAGGCACAAAGTACACAGGACATCTTGGAAGTGACAGATGATGCCCCTACTATAATCTTTGGGTCCAAGCTGGAAGAGCCAGACGATGAAGAAGTTCCCCCTTTCTATTTGATTTTGAATATCCATGGTAAGTTACTACAGAACTCCCTCATAGATTCTACTGCTTCACACAACTTGATGCCCAAATCAGTGGTGGACCAGTTGGGATTAGAAGTCGCCCGACCCTATAAGGACCTATATTCTTTCGATTCCATAAAAGTACCATGTTTGGGTATAATAAAGGATGTGGTAGTAACCCTTGCCTAGATTCCAGCAAAGAGCGTCATGATGGACATAGTAGTAGCTGATTTGCCGACTAATTTTGGGATGCTGCTGTCTAGATCCTGGGTTAAAAACTTGAAAGGGACCATGCAGATGGATTTGTCATACACTACTATACCCCTTTTTGGATGCAATAGAAAGCTGTACAGGGAAAAGAGAATGGCTTATGTGGTTAGCAGTGACGACAAACCTGAAAATCACCGTATATTTGCCGTAGATACAGACATAGGCTCTTCCATCCTTTTCAATGACGACCCACATACTGATCCTGTGCCCCCATTTTTCCATGAATTCAAGGAAGACAAGGAGTTCGTAGCCAGGTATGAGGCTTCAGAAAAGCTGAAAAATCAGGAAGGCCTGTGGAAGATGTATTTTGATGGGTCGCTAAGCAAGAATGGGGTAGGTGAAGGGGTTTGGATCGTACCTCCTGACCAAGAATCCAGAGCTTTGTCATATAAGCTTACTTTTGAATGCACTAATAATGTGGCTGAATATGAAGCTTTACTCCTAGGATTAAGAGCTTTGAAGGATTTAGGGGCTAAGAGAATACATGTTTTTGGAGATTCAAAGTTGGTGGTTGTTAAAATTCAATATGCTAAGACAGAAAATAGCAGCATTACATTCCATTTCACAATAATAGCATATACATGATCACTGAAGAAACAACAAGCATAGCATAAACACAAGAGACACAGATTTATCCTGGGAAACCCTCATGGGGTAGAAAACCCAGTAAAGCTTCCTCAATATAGATGACCAGCAATATACAAAGATGCAAACCAAAGACATGATCTCCTCCTCCACAAGTGCGCCTCTCTTAAGTGAGTGAGTGTGTCAAATGAGGAACACACCTCCTCTATTTATACACTACTCTGACTTTTCTTTTACACAAGACATGTAGGCTCGTATTTAACCAATGGGTTAAATACCCCACTACAACTGACTGGGCCGACCCCTCTAGGGTGGTCTAATAACCCTTTGACCCACATAACACATACAGGGCCGACCCACCACTAGGGAAGTCTAATAACCCAAGTTACCACATTCTGACAGAGGAATAAACATCTCCGAATATACAATAAGATCTTCACGGAGGAATGAATCATCTCCAGAATAATAAAGTACAAATATAATATTCTTTGAAGTTACAATATCTCAACACTCCCCCTTAACGAGAAGGATATTATAACAGCATCTGCACGAGCAAGGAGTCATCAACATCATACATGATACATCTATAAATCATCGGAAGCTTTCTTCAATTTATCATCATCAGTAACTTGACTAGTTACTGGAACATCAACATCATCAGAGTTGATAGTACTCAATCATCAACATCGTCATCACACGATCATCAGCATCGTCATCACACGATCATCAGCATCGACATCACATGATCATCAGCATCATCATCATACGATCATCAGCATCGTCATCATACGATCATCAGCATCGTCATCACACAATCAACAGCATCGTCATCATACGATCATCAGCATCATCATTACACGATTATCAGCATCGTCATCAGCATCGTCATCATACGATCAATCCTGTTCTCTTTAGGACCTATGTCCATGGATGATGCAATCCTGTCATGTACCTTTTGAACCGAAGTCTAGGGACGATCCAGTCCTATCAATTCTCAGAGACCTCATGTCTACGGCTCAATTCAAAAGACCGAAGTCTGAGGATGATCCAATCCTATCATGTACCTTTTGAACCGAAGTCCAGGGATGATCCAGCCCTATCATGTACCTTTTAAACCGAAGTCCAGGGACGATCCAGTCCTATCAATTTTTGGAGACCTCATGTCTACGGCTCAATTCACAGGACCAAATTCCAAGGATGATCCAATCCTTACCATACATTTAGGACCACGTCCAAGGATGACTTAATCCTCAACCGTACATTTAGGACTACGTCCAAGGATGACTTAGTCCTCCACCGTACATTTAGGACTATGTCCAAGGATGACTTAATCCTCCACCGTACATTTAGGACCACGTCCAAGGATGACTTAATCCTCCACCGTACATTTAGGACCACGTCCAAGGATGACTTAATCCTCAACCGTACATTTAGGACCACGTCCAAGGATGACTTAATCCTCAACCGTACATTTAGGACCACGTCCAAGGATGACTTAATCCTCAACTGTACATTTAGGACCACGTCCAAGGATGACTTAATCCTCCACCGTACATTTAGGACCACGTCCAAGGATGACTTAATCCTCCACCGTACATTTAGGACCATGTCCAAGGATGACTTAATCCTCAACCGTACATTTAGGACCACATCCAAGGATGACTTAATCCTCAACTGTACATTTAGGACTACGTCCAAGGATGACTTAATCCTCCACCGTACATTTAGGACCATGTCCAAGGATGACTTAATCCTCAACCGTCCACCAAGGACTTCATTCTCGAAGACATACGTCTACGACTATTCTTTCGGACTGAAGTCCAGGGATGATCCAATCCCCTCACATGTTCACCAAGAACTTCATTCTCGAAGACATACGTCTACGGCTCTTCTTTCGGACTGAAGTCCAGGGATGATCCAATCCCCTCACATGTTCACCAAGAACTTCATTCTCGAAGACATACGTCTACAGCTCTTCTTTCGGACTGAAGTCTAGGGATGATCCAATCCCCTCACATGTTCACCAAAAACTTCATTCTCGAAGACATATGTCTACGGCTCTTCTTTCGGACTGAAGTCCAGGGATGATCCAATCCCCTCACATGTTCACCAAGAACTTCATTCTCGAAGACATACGTCTACGGCTCTTCTTTCGGACTGAAGTCTAGGGATGATCCAATCCCCTCACATGTTCACCGAGAACTTCATTCTCGAACACATACGTCTACGGCTCTTCTTTCGGACTGAAGTCCAGGGATGATCCAATCCCCTCACATGTTCACCAAGAACTTCATTCTCGAAGACATACCTGGACCTCTTTAAGTCATACCTGTTGAGACTTCTTGTAGTCTTCTTATGTAAGGCCTTAGCCTCAACTCCCTCTGGAACTTGATCTGGAGCTTGATTAGGGTTTTCTAGAGAAACCCTAAAAATTCAATCTTTGACTTTCACACTTCTGAATGGATGGAAGGATGTGTCTTGCTGAGCTGATCAAACTAGCCTACTTCAATTTTGAAATCTCCAAAATTTGACTCCTCAAAATTGCCTTCGAAACTTCTGGATCTTCTCGACAGGAACCCGAAATAGGGTTTGATGAATCCCACCCTTCTGTCCAATCAAAAGGTTGGATCCAAGGCTCTAAACTCTTATTTTTCTGAGGAGTTTCCAGCCGTGGTTACAGACTTCAAAAATTCCAACTTTTGTTAAAGCCATAATTTTCCATCTTTCTGATCAAAATCCCGAACTAGGGTTTGATCAAGCACGGTCTTCTACCCAACCAAAAAAAATTTGATCTTGGTCTCTAAATTTCGATTTTCCTGAGTATCATTCAGCCGTGGACTCCGATTCCAAAAATTCCGACTTTCTCCGAAACCCTAAATTCTGGAAGCCATGAATGAATGTGCTCAAAAAATAATTCTGTTTTGACATAAATATGTACCTGATTGTTTCTGCTGTAACTCTGAATTTTTCGATCCACAGGGTCTGAAAACGTTTTGTAAGATAGCCTGACCTGTTATCTTTCCATCCTGATAGGTTTGACCTCAATGGGACTCTCTGAGAGAGAGTTATGCCAAGTGTCGCAACGTGACCTGTTTATGGGATAAAACAGGAGAGCGAACTTGTACGGCGTGCCACATGTCATTGTTTGAACTTCGGACTCTGAAAACGTTTCTTGAGATAGCTCGACCTGTTATATTTCCATCCTGACAGGTCTGACCTCAATTGGACTCTCTGAGACAGAGTTATGCCAAGTGTCGCAACGTGACCTGTTTATGGGATAAAATAGGAGAGCGAACTTGTATGGTATGCCATGTATCACGGGTTCAGTTTCAGCCTCTGCAAAAGTTTCCTGAGATAGTACAATCTGTGTACTACCTTTCAATTTTTATGAAATTTCATTTGGAGCTTCCTAGCCCGAGTTATGACCTTTTTTCCTAGGTCACCTGATTTTGACTGAGATCTGGAAGAGGCAGAAACCCTAACTTGTACTGATCATAACTCACAAAGTACAACGAATCTGAGGGTTCCCTTTGGAAACAAGGTACCTGGGGATGTTATCTACGACCTGTAAACGTTTCAGATCCTGAAACGTCGTATAAATGGATTTATAGCGAAAGTTCCACGATGACTAGTTTTTGCTATATAAAACCCTAAGCTTCAAATTGTCGCAAGAGAAGCAAGTGTCGTAAGTGCCATACATTGCCTTCCTTCAGGTTAGCTCTGATACCATGTTAAAATTCAATATGCTAAGACAGAAAATAGCAGCATTACATTCCATTTCACAATAATAGCATATACAGGATCACTGAAGAAACAACAAGCATAGCATAAACACAAGAGACACAGATTTATCCTGGGAAACCCTCATGGGGTAGAAAACCCAGTAAAGCTTCCTCAATATAGATGACCAGCAATAAACAAAGATGCAAACCAAATATATGATCTACTCCTCTACAAGTGCGCCTCTCTTCAGTGAGTGAGTGTGTCAAATGAGGAACGCACCTCCTCTATTTATACACTACTCCGACTTTTCTTTTACAAAAGACATGTAGACTCGTATTTAACCAATGGGTTAAATACTCCACTACAACTGACTGGGCCGACCCCTCTAGGGTGGTCTAATAACCCTTTGACCCACATAACACATACAGGGCTGACCCCCCACTAGGGAAGTCTAATAACCCAAGTTACCACATTCTGACGGAGGAATAAACATCTCCGAATATACAATAAGATCTTCACGGAGGAATGAATCATCTCCAGAATAATAAAGTACAAATATAATATTCTTTGAAGTTACAATATCTCAACAGTGGTCAATCAGGTAAATGATAATTATCAGGCAAAACATCCCAGGATGAGAGCATACAGAAATGAAGTCTAGGATATGTTTGGAAACTTTTTTACTGAACATAAGATATGGGTAATCCCAAGATTTGAAAACCAAATAGCAGACTGCTTGGCCACTACAGCGGGTGGTTTCAAGACCCCCATCTTTTCCCAAGAAAAATATGAGGTCAAAGTGATAAACAGACCTTCCATCCCAGACAATTCTAAGTATTGGCAAGTGTTTGACGACGATCTGCAAATTAAAATATTTCTAGAACTGTCTCATGAGTTTGCTAATGTCCAAATTGATACAGAAAATGAAAACGTAGAAGGTATGGTAGACCATGCACTATTAGAAGATGAGGAAAAGAGAAACGTGGATTGGAAGGATAGGTTGGGAGGAAAAGACACTGTCCAATTAAAAAGAAACTATATTCCTAAAGGACTAATACCTCTGGAAAATCTCTTTGATCAAAGAGATGTGGAAAATAATCCAAAATTTGAACCTCCCAAAGACACTGTAGAAGATCAGAATCTGGGTACCCAAAAGGAGCCCTGAATGGTGAAGTTGTCTAAGAAGTTGAACACCAGGAGGAAGGTGTAGTATGTCGATTTGATGAAAAAGTATGCAGTTTCCTTTGCTTGGAACTACGAAGAGCTGAAAGAGTATGACACTAAAATAATACAGCATTCTATTCCAATCCGGCCTGGAGAAAAGCCTTTTAAATAGAAGTTAAGGAGGATGAATCCAAAACTGGTACCTGTAATAGAAAAGGAGATTAGAAGGTTGTTCAATGAAAAGATCATTGTCACTTTGAGATTCTCTCAGTGGGTAGCTAACCTAGTTCCTGTAAGAAAAAAGAATGGAGAGATTAGGATCTGTATAGACTTCAGGAATTTGAACAGAGCTTCCTTGAAAGATAATTACCCCTTGCCAAAAATGGAACACATCCTGCAGAAAGCAGTGAGAGCAGAAAGGATTTCTACAATGGATGGTTTTTCTAGGTACAATCAAATCAAAGTTAGCCCAGAGGATCAAGAAAAGACTACTTTTACCACCTCGTGGGGCACTTTCATGTATGCTAAGACGCTGTTTGGATTGATGAATGTTGGAGTTACCTTTCAGAGAGCGATGGAAATTGCCTTCGCTGAAGAGAAAGATAAGTTTGTGGTGGTGTACATGGACAACATAATAGTATATTCAAGGTCTGATGACGAGCATCTAAAGCATCTAGAATAGGTCTTTAAGAAATGCATAAAATATGGTATCTCCCTCAACCCAAAGAAATCTCACTTCGCTTTAGAAGAAGCTAAACTCCTGGGACACATTATTTCTAAAGAAGGTATTAGGATTGACCCTAAGAGGGTTAGTGCGATCCAGAAAGTTGGAGAACCCATAAGCAAAAAGGAAGTGCAATCTTTCATTGGGCAAGTAGGTTTTCTGAGAAGGTTTATACCTAGTTTTGCTGAGATTATGATGAGTATCAATAATATGCTGAGAAAGGAAAACCAGATAAGGTGGACTGAAGAAACTAGAGATTCTTTCAAGAGTATCAAAAATGCTATCACTGAGGCCCCTGTCTTAGCCAGCGCTGATTTTTCTAAGGATTTTTTGATTTTTTCTTATGCTTCTGAGCATACAGTAGCAGGAGTGTTGTTGCAGAAGAATGATCAGAACGCAGAACAGCCAATTGCGTTTTTCAACAGAGTATTAAGGGATGCGGAATTAAAATACGATATCAAGGAGAAACAAGCTTATGCTTTAATCAAGTCATTAAAGGATTTTAGAGTCTATATTCTCCATTCACACATCATTGCTCATGTCCCAGATAGCGCCGTAAAGGGCATCGTCACCCAGGCTGATCATGAAGGGAGAAGAGCAAAATGAATATTTGTGCTGCTGGAATACGACCTAGAGATAAAGCCTACTAAGCTGATAAAGGGGCAAGGATTAGCAAAGTTGATGACCCAAGCTAATTATGACTCTTTGCAATTAAATTTTTTAGAGTCTTTATGTCAGCTAGACATAAGACTACAGATAAAGCCATAGTTTTCTGCATCCCCCTGGTACTCTGATAGTGTTTATGTGTTGCAAAATCTACAGGCTCCAGCAGGATTAAGTAAGAGCAGGGCCAGAGCTGTAAAGTTAAAGGCCGCAAAATACTATATCATGAATTAGTTCTTGTACTGGAAGGATCCTGGGGGGGTACTGCTGAATTACCTGTTGGAGGAAGAAGCCACACATACCAAGAGATAATTTCATGAGGGAGATTGTGGTGGTCATCATTCTTGGAAAGTCACAGTGAACAAGATCTTGAGGGCTGGTCTATATTGGCCCACCATGTTCATAGATGTGTATAAAGAAACAGTAACCTGTCACCAGTGTCAGATCTTCAAGGAAAAAAGGAAAGTTGTATCGCTACCCCTTCACCCAGTCATAATAGAAGCTCCTTTTTCAATAATGGGGACTAGATTTCATCGGGAAAATAAACCCTAACTCGTCTAGGAAGCATAGGTGGATATTGACGGTCACAGACTACTTCACTAAGTAGATAGAAGCTATACCTACCAGGAATGCAACAGAAAACGTTATTATGGAATTTATGGAGGATAATATCCTATCTAGGTTTGGTTGCCCCAAAAGGATCATGACTGATAATGTGCCTGCATTTTGTTCTAACAAGATGGTTAATTTATGCCACAAATATCATATCAGTCTAAACCACTCTACACCCTATTCCCCCTAAGAAAACGGTCTAGCAGAATCCTCTAATAAAAGCTTAGTAAAGATCATAAAGAGATTATTGGAAGAAAATAAGAGGGCATGGCACACTAAACTGAAGTATGCCCTGTGGGAGGATAGAATAAGCACTAAAAGGGCCATTGGAATGTCCCCATTCCAGTTCGTGTATGGAGCCGAAGTGGTTTTTCCAGCTTCGTTGGGGTTTCTAGTTATGAGGTTACTGCAAGGTTTAGAAGAAGAGCTGAATCATATGCAAAGGAGAGTGAACCAGATAATTGAGTTAAATGAATTAAGAACTAAATCCTATGATGAAGTGCAAGGACATCAAGAAAAGATAAAGGAGGCATTTGATAAGAAGACCAAGGAAGATCAATTTCAGGTGAATGACCTGGTTCTGAAATGGGACTGCCCAAGAGAAGACATACATGGAAAATTTGACCACATGTGGATGGGTCCATACCTTATTTCCGCATCCAAAGGAATAAGTTCTTTCATACTAGAGGAGCAAGATGGATCTGCCTGGTCAGGGGGTCTAGTTAATGGAAGATTCTTGAAACATTACTTGTCCTAAGCAATGGCAGGTAACCCATGTACTATATCCTGTATGTATATATTTTTCCTTATGTTTTTAATTGTCTTGAGATTTTGATGACAAAGCCAAAGGAATATGAAGCCCAGAGAAGATACCCTAAGAACCGGAAGGCAGCCATGGTCTCTGTTGTTTTGGTTATATTCTTTCAAGGGTGTAGTAAGGCACAATTTATGATTTCAGTTTTAAGAGAATTTCTCCCCCAGGATTAGAAATGCCCAATGGATCAGGAATTTAGTCTATGGGCGTTCTTCGCTACCTAGATGGGAGGATAGCATCCCCGTTCGAGCCAGTTGTTAGCACTGAAATTGTGCTAAATGCTATGGTAGCTTTTGGCGTGCGTGGAAATACCTTATGAAACATCATGACCCGAGTGGATAATTGGCTCTCGGACTACATCCCCTGAGACCGAGGAGTCGGAGGTCAGCATGGTAGGGAACATTTCAAGGAATGAAGCAGTCAGGGAGGAGACGACGGTTTTTAGAGTTCATAGTGTAAACAAACATGATAAACACGCTGGAAATAAGAAAAGTAGGTGATTATGGCTAAGATTGAATACCCCGAAGATCGACGGCCCCAAGCCCACTACATGAATGAAGATGTAGGAAATATAGCATAATGAGCGGGTGGTAATCGACGGGAAAGTGAGGAAATCAATCGACGGTGAAGATCGACGTATAGAAATATCTACGGCGCACATTCCCCACGCTGATCCAACAAGCGCGAAGCATGTTATGTTTCAAATCACCGTGGTCGAGTTATGTATCACGCAACTATCAACAGTGCAGATCTATCGGAGGTGAATCAACAGTTTACAATAACTGTGCTGATTGTATTCATGGGTAGGTTAACCTTGTCTCATATCGCTGCGACAGGTAAAGGATGCACCATCCGATGACCAGGATTGGAGTGAAGACGGGACCAACAACTAGGAATGCTTTGAAGGGTCAAGCTACCGATTGGAACAAGTATGTCCATAAAATGGAAAACTATGGAGGCTACAACCTACGGTCCTGATCCAAGCTCGAGTTCTCACAGGTTAAACACATCTTCGCTGGAGACCAATGATTACTGCGTGGGATAAGCCACCTCAGCACAGTCAGGTGTCCTTTCTATATCGCCTGGAAAGTACGACCAAATATGTCCGATTTCATTTCAAACCTCAGTCATCATGCCAAATCATTTGGAAGGTCCAGCCAAAAAATCATAGCCTAATGACTCGCATGGGAGCGTCGTCATTGTGAGTTGTTATAAACTTGATCTCCTAGGCTCACAACTCACGTCTGAAAGGTGGAGAGTTCCTTTATCTTGGTATTGTTCGTAGTTTGTATCAGAGCATGGAGAGAGAGCACGGAGCCGAAGTAGTAATTATACAAGAGCACGTGTTGTCCGAGATGGAGGAAGAGCACATTTATTTACCTCCCATAGTTCGCGATCATGTGGAAGACGGTTCCTTCTGCAAATCAAAAGAGCCCTAGGAAGGATAGACAGATCGGAGTTTGCAAAAGAAGAGAAAGAGGGAAGAAACCTATGAAGAAGACGAGCAGGGAATCAGTCAAAAGGAGGAAATTATCAAGGATCTAATTCTCCCTATGGAAGGGGTACCCTCTACTCCTCTACCGAAAAGAACCCAAGCAGAAGATTCTTCCAACATGGGTGATTTTCTTGATTGGTATGGTCAAGTGAAAACAAAAAACTAAGGTGGCTATCTATCTATTGACTATCACCTGGCAAGTCTGTCTATTGGTTAAGTGGGTATATTCCGTATCTCCAATTTTTTAAGATTAAGATGGTCCATAACCTATTTTGGAGGGTGGTATGGCTTAGTGGTGTATGACATCGACAGGATCAGTCGAGTCTGATCTGTTATATGTAATTTTCATTTCTACATCAAGCTAGTATAAGTTAGGAACCGTGCCTGATAAGCAACAATTCTAGCCTTAGAGGTTTTTGTTCGACATGAAGAGTTCAAAGGATAATCAATGAAGTCATTCGACCATAGTGAAAGCAATCCGGCTGGCAGCAGCTACATTTTTGTATTTTTGTACTTTTGTTTAAAATAATTGGACTATGTAGAGAAGAGGCTATGTAATTATAAATGGTAGTTAAAATCTGTCCCATAGATATTTGTTTAAGGATAGCGACAGCAAACGATGTCCGTTTTGGCTGTTAGATAGGTGTCAATTGGTTGTAACTAATTTCTGTTGAGAAGGAGCCGAGTCTAGAGCTCAAGGCCACCTATATATACAGTTGTAACCAGAGACACAAGGGTTGAAAAATCTTATGAGAAAGTATTTGTATTTTGATGATCAGTTTGTAATACATTTTTTGGAGCTATTTAATAGAATTTGTAGAGCTTGATGCCTGCAGTTTTTTACAAGGATTCCTGTGTAATCGGTCTAGTAGTCTGTACCTTTCTTTTTCCCATGTGCAAATGTGTTTCTATCTTTTGTTATTCCATTCTGTGATATTTCCTTCATGCTTGGATCAGGGTGACAGTTAAGTAGAATTCATAGAGATTATGCACTGCTTAGCTTATTCCAAGTATTTCACCAAATATATTCTGCTAAAGTTGATGTAGGATTCATCCTTGTTAGATGCCTTACATTGATGGACTGTTTCTTCTCTATTCTGTTCCACAAATTAAATCTCTTTGACTTTTAGCTACTTGCTACCTTGCCCTTGTGAATGCGTTCGCTAAATCTTTGTGAATAATGTTTGCAGAACCAGTTAAATGTGACTCCATCGCCCCAAATGAAATTCATGTGTTTTCAACCAAATAGCTCTTAAATAGTTTTTTGTTCCATAAATAGAAATCTGATCTTCTATGCATTATCGTAATTGAATATCTTTAATGTTGAATGCTGGTGTATGTTTTCGCTGATTGACAACTTTGAAGATTTTCAGTATTCTATGAGTTCATAGAGAGAGCCCTCTCTATTTATGTTTTATCAGAAGCGTAAACCAAAAATTTGTTAGTGGTTACCTGAGATTATCCTCTTTCAGCCTTGGGGGTCATTTTTGATGTTAACAGTGAGTTTGCCATGTTTATGATAACAACAATAGTATATATAGTCATGTGAGTGATACAACCTTTCTAAGTTAAGAATTTCAAACTTGTTTGTACAAATTTCTAAAGGATATTTTTATGGCTATTTAAATTACTAAAGTTAGATAAGTTCCTTTGATTACATCAAGTGTTATTGAAACATTTGAGGGGTCTAACATAATGAAAACATTTTTTTATAGTAAATAATAAGTGTAGATCTCGGTTTGTAGTAATGCAACATATAATTATATTTTTAAATATGGTTGATGACATACAAATTATACCAATACCAATAAACATTTGTAATTTAAAAAAATGTTATATGTCACAAAAAAGAAGGAAATGCCCACACAAAATCTAAAAAGTTTGCATAAATTCTACAAATCAAATTAGTAAACACCCATAATTTCATAAGAGATGAATATGTGCAACATATTTAACAATATCATCTAAACTAGAGATATTGGCATGGATTCGGAAATTTTATAGGTAAGGGTTATATGGTGAGGGATTAAGAGTTATCAACTATTATGGGTTATATATTTTATAGGTAAGGGTTATATGGTTTATAGGGATTATATTGTAAAATTATAATCCAATGTGTATCATGTTTATCATTTTTTTAGTCGACCTTACATCATTTATTTTCATTTTGAATTGTAATAGCATTTTTTTGTGTTGTTTTATTGTCATAGAAGTGATGCTATTATTAGTAATGATTTAGTTAAAACATGTTTCAAGATTGTAATAATAAAAATCCAGTTTCATGATTAACTATGATTTTCACTTAATTACATGTAAAATTTAGATGCAAATATAAATTGGAAGCTCACAATAAATTAGTATAAACAAATATTTCTTATAGGGGAATGAAATGCATTATATTATTAAAATCATTTTTAAATTTAACTAATTTAAATATAATGAAGATATTATATGTCAAATATTTCTCTATTTTATTTTATAATATATGTTCACAAAATTGTTTACATTAATTGTAAGAATATGCCAATAATTGCATTGTAAGGAAGAAGTTATCATTGGTGTTTTTTAATAAACAACTCTCACTATTTTTCAAAATAAAAATGCAAGATGTTTTTCAGAATTTAATATACAAGATATTTATACACAATATAAAATTGGAGGAATTTATTTTTTATAGTACCCATCTAACAATCACATCTAACATACACATCTATTATCACCGATAAAACATAAGCACTATCTTACATACACATAAAAAGTTAGCTAACATAATCTAACATATGCATCAAACATCACATAACATACACATCTATCAAGCATACCTGGAAAACATATATAACATGACCTAACATACACATCACCATCAAGCACATTATATAAATAAACATAAACATAAACATCAGTTCATCAACATCAACATGAAAAATGCACTATATATATATATAGAGAGAGAGAGAGAGAAAGAGAGAGAGAGAGAGAGAGAGAGAGAGAGAGAGAGAGAGAGAGGTTGACCAACTATCTCATAGCATTTATTGGAATTGAGATGTATAATAATATCAAACTCATGATACATGTCAAATATACATCTCAAGTCCAATAAATGCTATGAGATAGTTGGTACACCTATGGAACCAACAACATCGCTACCTTTTCCAGCAGAGCTAGAGGCATCGACACCTCCACCAGTAGAGATATAGGCATTAATACCTTTGTCAGGAAAACATATACTAGAGAGAAACATATATATCTCCCTGATGATGTATCTCATCCACTGTGACTATCCTATCTAGAAGTGATATGAGTGGAGTAGGAGATAGTGGATGGTCGGTTCACTAAGGAGGAGAGGGTGGTTGGTTGAACCGTCGATGAGTCAGAGATGGTGGTGGTACAGTTGGGGGTGGAGGAGGAAATAGTAGTTGGTCATCATAGTGAGGAGGAGGAGAAGGATTTGGATGAGTGATGATCGATCGTCTCAGTGAAGAGAAGGCAGAGATGGAGGAGGAGGTAAAGGACAGTGATCGCCACCCTAATCAGATGTAGGATGACCATCCCTCCTAGCAGCTATAAGGTTGGATGCACCAGTGACATACCACATTAAATTCCCCATATCATGAGGAAACATTTTCCATAAATCTACTAGGTTGGGTTCTCATAGGATCTCCTGAAACTGTATAGGGTGGAGTCCCTATCAATCCAACAATGTATATAACCTGTATGCCACATCCTCTCGAAACCTAGAATCTGGTCTACGTCACAGGCCAGGTCCGGGAAACTAAGGAAACTCAGGCTCATCAATATCCTCATCTTATTGCATTGGTGGAGGCCCCTCCCCATCATAGGTGCCAATATCTACAAAATATATAGTACAGAACAATAATTAGACAATTTCATTAAATAATTAATTTTTTTATAAAGAAAAAGTTAGAATAAGTTTCATTTGCATTAAGTAAGATAATAAAATGAAACTAGATTAATTTAAACATAATGATAATATTACCTTTGTCATCTAGTGTCTCATATTGGTTGAAAAAGGTGTTGTGACATCCTCTCTAGTCCAACCTCACGTAAGGATTTGGCATAAGGTTCAATGCATGATCATCCTCACTAGCTGGTAACTCCAGTAGCTCTGAGGTGATTCTCGATGGGAACTTTGGATGGCCCCTCTTGGGAAACCTATGTCCCCACATATGAATCTACACCTCAGACATCTCCCTAGGAGGGTGACAATCAAATGATGGCCTCATGAGTGGAAACCTGTCAAAAAATAAACAAAAAAGATCTAAAGTAAAAGAGAAGTTGACCCTCCCTCAAATTATGCCCGACATTGATCCAAAGAAAAATAAAACCATCATAAAAAAGTGGCTAACCACCTAATGCATCTAGGTCTCTACACTAAAGAATCAACATAATATAATAGGGGGGAATTAATGTGCTTCCCATTAGCGGTAAAGTGCTCACCAGTGTAACCAAAAGAGAGAGGCACCTAACCTCATATACACTGAAAGAAGCAATACATAGTTGTCCTCTGGAAACATAAATAAATGTAGGGTCAGTGACCTGGTCACTGATATATCTCTGAGAGTACACAAGATGACTCTCTACTGGGACACCAAATGGGACATCAGGAAACTAGGGAAAATCCTCCCCTCTCCTGGATAGGCCAATGATGAATTATATGTCCTCCTCTGTGGGTTGAAACAATAGATCGGGACCAAACTAGAAAGCCTATCTATGTTGATCCCACTGACAAATCAACTGCATCCAAAAATCTAAATT
The DNA here is from genome assembly GCA_027924585.1 of Larix kaempferi. Lineage (NCBI taxonomy): Eukaryota > Viridiplantae > Streptophyta > Pinopsida > Pinales > Pinaceae > Larix > Larix kaempferi. The sequence continues at coordinate 14,313,688 of BSBM01000461.1, read as the reverse complement.
CCCATTTAGGGATGTTGCCTCCTGATAGAACTTAAGGAGGTTGACAACCCTCAAGAGAACTCTTGTATTTGAGGTAATGGGCCGATGGTAAAAGTATCTCTCCCTTTCTCTGGCCTCCCGCTCCCATACAATGTTGTATACGTCAACCCACGCCTGTGTCTCCTGTTGCAACTCTCACCATTGATGTCTCAGATTCACATATAACTTCTACCAATCTCATAATAAATACATACATGTATATAAAAATCATTCAATATTTCATTCAATGATAATTTTATTTATTAATATCAAACATTAATTTTTTTCCCTTAATAAATGAATTTAACAAGGGGTGCACCTATAAATAGTCACACACTATGCGCAATGGTCTTTGTTCTAAGTGCGCCATAAACGACACATTATAGTATTGAAAACACACCAAATACATACATGAAATAAACTAAAACTTAAACAACATGGACACCCAGTGGGTTACAAACGACATAAGCACCGTTAACGATGCGCTACGTTGATCCTAGTGCACCGGGTGTCAAAATTTCATTTGAAAATGTCGAATTAGTGCACTTGTAAAACATACCACCACGGTGCATCCGTGATGCTAAAATGCATTGCCATTATTTATGAAATCTTAATATAAACTGAATCCCTAATTATGCATCACCAATGCATTACAAACATGTCGTTGCACGATACACAAAGCACACAAGTTTTTAGAGCACATTGTAATTGGTGTATCTCTTTGTGAAAATGAGTATTTTTTCAATGGCCTTGCCAATGTGTATGTTAAACATAAGTGCACGAACATGTTAGTGCGTACAATTTATAGCTGCATGTTGATTAATGTAGATAATAGTGTTCAATAATTGTTTTAAAGTTATTGCAGTGTGCGTCTAAAAATTTATAAAGCGTTGATTAGACGATGTTCTAGGTGTTTACCAACACCGATGTGTTACCGCAATTAACCACACCACTAACGGTACACTGTGGTTTGTTAAATGAATTGAAGGCCTTTTATGTGAAAAATCGTTTTTAATTTTGTAGTTGTGCGTCATGAAATGGATAGCACACTGCTAGTGCGGTGCACTATACATTCACAACGCACCACTATTGGTGCACACTATAAATTTATAGGGTGCATTGTTTATAGCGGTGTGATCCGAATGAATGGAACACACCGCACATTTTTATGTGAAAAATTGTAACATCCCGAAAAAATCACAAAAATTTAAAACTTTTCTGTGTGACATTTATTGCTTATTTAATGAATGCGGAAATAGAACAATGCACGAAATGTTATCTTGTTGTACTAAATGCCATGCTGGTTTATTAAGTAAGGGTTTGGGACAAACAGATTTCTACTTAAGTCTTGATGTTAATCATATTTAGTTGTGTTGCTACACACCTCTACCATTGTTGTTTATGGATAATGAAACATCTGTTTGACTAATGTACTCTTGTTTGATTGATGAAGGGCTCCTTCGGACGCCCCGAGGCTTACTTAGCATTTGTGCTAAAGCATGTTGATTCGTACTTGTGACAGATTTACAGGTAAGAGATTTAATTTACGACAAGTGACCAACAGTTTTTCAATAGATCTCTTTTTCGATAAGTGAAGAGATAAAGACTCTTGGGCATTCTATTGGTGAGAAACCTAGTTCACAACTTTATGGTGTTCAAGTTTAAGATGTCTAAAAATGACTATTGATACTTATAGTACGTCTTATATTGTAGAAATTGCATACTTGTAGATGAATCGTGAGAAGATCTATAACAAATGGGTCTCAGTTTTATACTCAGAATCATAGACAATTTTCTAATTAATTTTTATGTAGAACTGTACGTAGCTGTCGATTCTTTTTCCTAGTCAAAGCGAAGGTCCTATGTTAAGAAATTATGCTATGGTAATATTTCCTTCCATTATAATTATGACTTTCATAGTATCATGCATTAGGATTCAACACCATATAATAGTGTGTATGTTCCTTTGACTTATTTATATGATTTATATTACGATGTAATTTTGAGATATAATTCAAATCTCAACTATGTACTATATAATCCATATGATATGTGTGTTGTGTGCACCATGATGCCCCTATATGGCACTTATGAATTATGTGATACTACATGCACAATATAATCTATATGCTTAACTATGCAATATGTGTGCAATTGTAACACTCTATTATATATCATACCCTAGGAATATTAATAATATTATGCAATGGATATAAGTTATGTGCATACTTTGTAATATTATGTGAGGGTCGTATGCTATGTGACTATATGCAACTATGTGATCAAATGTTTCTATAATAACTATGGAGCTATCTCTCCACTATGTGCAAACGTATTATGACAAGGTATAAGCTCTCGACCATATCATATGCGAATCCAATACATTTATTAATATGATGTGAACTTTGAAATGCCATACAGGTTGGCAGTTGTAACGTAACCTGGGCATTGAATGTTCATAACTGCCAAGGTAATGGAGTTTCGATGTGGCACTGCTTAGTGTGCTCGACCATGTGCTGCCACCGTGAATATAGCTCTTTAAAGTGTTGAAGTGTGGCATACGTGTTCACCTGTTGATGAGCTGGCTCCACCATGATTCCATCGTGGCTCATCGTGGCAATTGTAATGGTGCAACACTTAATAGGGTAGATGTCTTGGGAGATTCGTGATTCCATTTATTGATCTACACCGTTGATCTATCGAGGGTTTCGATGCAAAGGTTTAACCTATCTCACTGTGTTTTTGATGAGTTATTGTGTTCAAGTCTTTTGGTAGTGGTGGCTCTATGCAGCCGATAGGATGCTGGTTTTTAGCCTTGTTGTTCCGCCTGTAACTTCTGAGTTTTGAACTCGTAACCTCATAAAATGGAAGAGTCGAGTTCTCAGTTCTTCATGCAGTAGTTTACTTGTTTAAGTTATCGGTTGGTTTTGTAACTTTTGAAGAGATTCGATCGTCGGACTTGTTGGTTCTTGGAAGTTAGATTTGTGTGAGAAATCAACCCTTCACTTTGGTTGTTCCAGGTCTTGACGCTGTGAAATGTTGAGAGTTGATGGTTGGGTGTTGGCTCCGGTTACTTCAACATTTAACGTGGTAGGGTTTCATTGCAGTGGATACAGACTTGGCGTTCGTTTATTTTACAGCTAACATTCTGAGAGGTAATGTATTCACCTTCCTCCACTGTAATATTCCACAAAATGCTATCAGTTTATCAACCTTCTAATACTGAAGTCTTTTCGTTTAGATATTGTTTTAACCACTATTAATTGTCATTGCAGGTGTAGCTAAGAAATGGCTCCTCGAACCTGACGTTGAAGGTTGGAAAGCTATACCAACCGGTAAGCCTCGGCAGTAGCTTTGAAAACTCTAGGTTGATGAGATGATGTTTGACTGTGTGCTATTCTGTCTGTTGTATTTATAACTCAAAGAGTTTTGTAAAACGTATATATAGGGTTTGCATACTGTTTAAAAAGAATGGGGAGGATGTACCTCGACCCATAAGGCAACGGCTGTGCTTGCAATGGTTTTATAAACAAGGGTTTTACCCTCAGACTTGAATGATGTACTTCATGGTGTTTCATGACCACTGTTATCATTTTTCTTTTGTATATGGCTAAGGTTAAAATGCAAATGTTTAAATTCTGTAAAACAATATGTCTATCGTTACAGGCTAGATAAATTATATCTATGTATGGCTACGGCCTGTGTGAAGTTTGTTTATTTTGTAACTTAATCCTACGTTTAGGGTTTAATGGAAAAGAATTTATAGCTATGAGAAAAGAATTGGAACCCTTTTGGTAAACTCTGAGTTTAATTTGACTATAAATCGATGGGTGAAAGATACGACTGTTTGCTTTAAAAGAACAATGGATAATTGAATTATTGATAAGGCTCATGGCCTGTACATGCTTCATTTTGTTTATAATGTTGTTGTTGCATCTTAAATAAAATAGGAAATAATTCTAGTGTTAGGGTTTAGTCTTTGTTTTGGAAAATAAAGCTTAACGATGCTTTAGCTGAGGTCTCTCGGCAATAAGCCTGTGTTCATTATTTTATTTGGAAACTTTTGCAATCATTTTGAAAGTGAAATCTTAACTACTCAATCTACAGGCATGTTTAAGGTGTAAGTGTTTGGTTTTTGTCCTTGATCTTGTTATGAAATGAAGTTTGAGCTTCTCTGTCTTGATACTTCTGTTTGAAATAGATTTGTCTAATGTTAAAAGAAATGAGTGTCAAAAATGTTATTCAAACTGATAATAAATAACAGGTCTTCTACTGTGAACTGTTGGGGTTATAATTTGATTCTGTTTGTATTGTAATGCTTTTATATGTAGACAGAAACAAGACTAAATTTTAAAATAAAATGCTCCTATAAACTAATGTGAGCATGAAATAAATGAAAATACTTGATGTCTATAGAAGAATATCATTCTACTACATTTTGAAAGTAAATATTTATTTATCCTAGTGTAAACAAGAACATCTTAACTACTGAGTATGGATAAATAAATCCTATACTGTTAGAACAGAATATAATTAATTGAAAACAGTGATATTTATAAACAGAACTATTGTATACAAACTATGAATACAGCTAAATAAAAATAGTTAATAATTAGAGTACTGAAATATAAATACCAGAATTTAATAGAAAGTAGAAACTTTGAGAAATTATAATAAATTAAATCTTCCCATTCACTTGGATATTTTCCTATCAGACTTATCTATTTTTAATCTGTTTTTGTACTGGAGTACGATGTTGTTCCTTTTTGCATGGGGAAAAATATAAAAACCATTCTATTCAATCATTTCACATTTATGCAGAATTATTAACTTATACAGGAAACTGAAATAACTTATAAATTAAACAGTGAAAGTTTAATAAACAACAAAACTGTAATATGCAAAATAGATAACATAAATTAAAAATAAAACAGATAAGACAATAGAACCTGTAACTGACGATAGGGCCGATAAACACCCAAGGAGGCCTATTCCTCCCAACCTGCTTGAAAAGAAGCAGCTCATCTGCTGACTTCTAATGAACGCCCGAGGCTGCTTACTGATCCAGTAAGTGGGTGGAATCTGTGTAGAAGAAAAGAACTCAAAAATACCTTCTCCACTCAGTATCAACCTCTTGAAAAATGCATTCTCCACTCAGCATCAACCTCCTAAACTCAATAAGAGTTTAGCAGACTCACAACATGATCAACAACAACATATCCCCTCATCAAATCTCTTGGGTGCAAACACAACAAAACCCCAAGGTAAATTTCCTCGTCAAGAAAAGTGATGAACCTCAGTTCAATATTTGATGGCTATTATATAGACTGCCTAGGTCTTTTAGTGGTCAGTTTGGAATAAATGAGACTCAAGCTCTAGTCCCATCTTCCAGGGCACTATGACCACATTTCAAGGGAGTTGTCCCATACCAACAGCTAGTTAGTTGCATCATGATGCTGCCACTTGTCCATTGCCTTCGAACCCAGATTCCATTCCACCTAGTGGATCAGTAACCACTCTTTCAACAGTCCTCTTAGGTGTTTGTCTCCTATTTTATTTATTAAATAATAATATATTGTGCAAATTACAGTCATCCTTGGACACCTTTCCAATATAAACTTTACAATAAAAGTCATCATATTGTTTCTAAACACAAAATGTTTCCCAGCTTAAAGGGTATGTTACAAAAATGGTTTTTAATTTTTTAGTGGTGCATCATGAAATGGATAGCACACTGCCAGTGCGGTGCGCTATACATTCACAACGCACCACTATTGGTGCACACTATAAATTTACAGGGTGCATTGTTTATAGCGGTGTGATCCGAATGAATGGAACACACCGCACATTTTTTTTATTTAAAAAAAAACAAAATAAGGTGAATTTTCATTATCTATCTATGAAAAATTGGAATTAGGAGGTAACAAATAGATTACCTGGGAACTTGCATGTTAGGGAGAAATGGTTGCGATGTAGAAAAAATTTCAAAATTTTCCCATTGTTTAGCAAAATTAAAAAGCCACCAAACATGCAATGTAAGGGAGTAATTCAACCACATGGAGCACTGATGGCAGGGTATTTCAAGTAGGCAAGTAATGCATCGGTGCCTAGGTGTTCAACAACATTGTAGGATGGTAATAATGGTTTTTTTATTCGATAATTTTATTTTTATTTTACCCTATTTCAATGCGCCTGATAACAATACACACAAATGCGGTTAGAGTGAAAGACCACACTAGAAATGAATTTAAAAAATAAAATAAAAAATTGTCCTACATTTTGTAATATTACCCTAGTCACATACACTCTGTTAAGGATGCATTGGTGCATTTACAATATATAAACGCACCATCCAAAATATAAAATTATAAAAACATTTTTCCATCCAGGTTTTTTTTGTTTACCCTAGTTTGGTGCTCTAAATGCTATTATGCATCGGTGCACTGTCAATATAACTACGCAATGTTAATGATTGGAACAATATAACCATATATTTTTGTCTCACAATTTCTTTTAATTTTCCCTACATTGGTGCGTACTGAATATAACGCACTAGCACATTTAGTTGAGATAAATGCACTACTAGTGAATATCAAAATATTAAAAAGTTTTACATCCAATGATTTTTTTACTCTACTTTGGTGCTCTAAATGATATTGAGTTTCGTTGCATTTTATAGATAACAACACACCAATAATGAATATAATGATATAAAAATATTTTGCGTCGTTGAATTTTTGTTATTTTATTTTTCACTACACCAATGTGTATCGTATGCATTTTAATTAGGTAAACACACAGCTAGTGAATATAAACATATTCAAAAGTTTTTCATCTGGTTTTTTCTTCTAGTTACACCTCGTGTCGGTGCTTCCAATCACACACAATGCACTAGTGCTGTTCAAATATACAAACACACCATAAATTATTTTACTTATTAAAAAAAATATTTTCCCAGGTAGGAGGGAAACATTTTTTGGCTAAAATTGGTGCGTCATTTATGTGGTAGCACCGGTGCATCATCGAAATTTAAATGCATCAGTATTTGTCGGCTATAGAAATAGAAAATAATTTTTTATCTTTCTCCGCTTGATGGGGATTTCGATCGTGGTGTGCTATTTTTTTAATACATAGTGGTTCATACATACATTAGGCGCACTAGTGCATTTGGTATGCATCAAATCACTGAGTAAAAACATCCAGTAAAACCTCCGCTCAATCACCTCTGCTAGCAAACTCCACTATAAACATATATTTGAGCTCTTTTTAGAGGAAAATCCTAAAAACCTCCGCTAGAGGGGTCTTTTCCTTGTAGTGTTAAAATATATGAAGATTTATAGTAGCATATTCCTCTACATGACTCACATACTTGAAAGAATACAAAGATAATAAAGTGAGTCATTGCAACCTCTAGCTCCTTGCTGTACAAAAGAGGACTTCTAACAACACAAGGTGATTAACAGGGTGCTAACAACGATATATGGACGAATTTTTCTAGCTACAATGGAAAACTTATGGGAGACACATGAACTATTGATTGGGTCATTCGGTACTGCATCACAAACATCCATCTCTTTGAACAAACACAAAGGATGTGGGTGGGGTTCCATGTTTACTACTTCTCTAAATACATAATTAGGATAAGTGTGAATCCATAAAAATAGGTAACACTTTTTGGAAAGGGAGAGCATGGAACAAGTGTTTTTCATATCCCAAATTGAGGTAATTTTAAGCCTTCAATCAAGCTATTAATACCTTAATTGAGATCTTAAATGAGCCCTTGATAAAGGGTTCTTAATGTAGGTGGAAAACCATCGATCAAGGTGTGAGGTTGGGTTAAGTAAACCCTTGTGATCAAGTTCCTTTCTTAAAAATATCTATGAATATTTTTTTGAAAATACAGTAAATAAGTAACCTAAAACTTTGTTCATGGGTTTTTTTATATACAATTGTGATACACTCAAGTCAATATTTTTTTATTTTTACATTTTAAAATGATCTCACCTATTTGGGTATTTTTCACAATTTGAACATTTTCACTATTGGTGGTTTATAAATACTTTCTTGGTGGTTTATAAAAATCTCATTGGTGGATTTTTAAGATAGAATTGGTGATAGATTCCTTAATCCTTTCTAATTTTATCTTTTGAAATGGATAACTTATATTTGTTGGTTTATATTTAGTATTTTTTATAATTAATGTATTATAATTATTTTTAAAATTTTCTTACCTTTTCTTATATGATAGCTTGTTTTTGGAATATTATTTTAAAAAGTGTCTTTTTCTACTATTATTGTATATGTGCGTGTGTATTTTGTTACTTTATATATAGAGAGAGAGATATTTTGGTGCTTTATAAAAAAAATATTAATGGATTTTTAAGATAGAATTGGTGATAGATTCCGTAATCTTTTCAACTTTTTATCATTTTGAAATGGGTAATGTATATTTATTGGTTTATATTTAGTATTTTTTATAATTATTGTATTATTATCACTATTTTTTAAATTTTCATACCTTTTACTTATATGATAGTTTGTTTTTGGAATATTATTTTTAAAATGCGTCTTTTGCTACTATATATAGAGAGAGAGTTTTTATAAAAAAAATATTACTGGATTTTTAAGATAGAATTGGAGGTAGATTCCCTAATCCTTTCCATTTTTATTTTTTGAAATGGGTAACTTATATTTGTTGGTTTATATTTAGTATTTTTTATAATTATTGTATTATTATTATTTTTTATATTTTTAATGCCTTTTTCTTATATGATAGTTTTTTTTCAAATATTATTTTTAAAATGTGTGTTTTGCTACTATTGTATGTGTGTGTATTCTGTTACTTGAGAGAGAGAGAGAGAGATCAACCTTATAGAAAAGAATTTTAAAATTGCCAATTTATTGGGTGGTCCTTGCAATCTGTACCTTTGTGTAAATAATATGAATCCCCATAATAAAGTGGAGCGTTCATTATTATTTATAAATATTGTTTTAAATTCTTACATATGTTAATTTATTTATATCTATTTAATATATTATATTTTTGGTATTTACTTTGACAAGCTAGAGGGTTGTTTGGAAGAGGTTGGTTGTGTTCACATGACTTTGGCTGGTATAGTAATCATCCTTCTTCTCTATGTTGTTGAGGTTATTGTTCTTATGGAAAGGAGTCCCTGTGATCTCAACAAGCATCTAAAAATTATCACTTTTTTTTGTTCTAATATGGGTATTGATTGTTAACATTTATAAAAAAAATGTTATGATAATCAAATCCCAAAAGATCGCTTATGATAATGTAATGTATGACAACAACAACTCGGGGGAAGTGATTTCATATAAATATCTTGGAATCCATATTCGCCAGAAGCTTAACTAGAGCTATAACATTGAGAAAAGGATTAATGGAGTGTGGAAATATTATTATGGACGTAAAACAATTGTAACTCAAGACACCTCTAGCTTTGGGATAGGAAGAAACTCCTCTTTGAGACTCTTGTCACTTCTGTTATCTTAGTTTGTTGTGAAGTTTAGGGCTGCAACATCTCTAGAGAATCATGGATACAAATGGAGCAAATTCAAAAGTGTTTTATAAGATATAATATTAAAATTAAGGCCAATACACCTTGTCCTATCCTCCTCATAGAAGCGAGTCTCTCCCTGATTGAGAGCATGGCTATGAATATGTACCTACTGTACAAGAACACTATAAACAACATGGGAGACAAGAGGATTCCTAAAATTACTTCATACTCTAGTCAAAACCACTTGATACTTAAGCAAGGATGGCATAAAGCTGCCAAGTCTTTGCTAAATCATTGGGGAGTTGATGAAGATACCACTTTGCATAACAGTGATGATATTAAAAGTATTATTACATCTCAATTTAAGGAGAAGATGTGGTGTTAATCAATTTAGCGGCGACATTAGATGTCTCTGAAGAGGCCAAGTGGAAAACCAGTATTTAGACAGGAATGTAGGCCATGCTATTCTCAACAACTACTTTAAGCAGATAAGAATGGAGCTGCCCGGGTCAATAGACCACAATTAAAGCGAGACAACTCCTGCCCAATATTTAAATCAAATCAATTTTAATCATCTTGATGTGGGATGTGCTCAAGGATTTCTAAACGAATACCTGGAAGGCATGCCAAATCACATACAAGTGCAGACGAGCAACAATACTCCCACATGAGAGACATTCCAGAAGAATCATGGTAATCAATCTTTTGATCATGATTTTGTTGATGCTTCAATGAATCCAGAACACATCAACCAAGGAATTGTGGCACATGATGAATTAATTGACTGGAACCGGGGTGGGGTTTTGGCACGTGATGAGTTAATTGAGAATATTCATTAATGGGAGCAATACGAGGCTGAGATTGCAACAAAGAATGGATTTGGGAATAGTGATTAATATCAAATTCCTCTGCAATTTGTAATATCAAATTCCAAGCTCTCTCAATCTGGTGGAAAGAGTTCTCTTTATTCCATAGTTTTCCCCGCTTTTATAGATGCAATGTCCATAACTGATTACAGCGACTATGAATGAATTAGTGTTACTATTATAACGAATATAGATGGGAAACCCACATTCATATCTAAGTGGTGGAACAGGACGATTATCCTTATAAAAAGCACATAATATGCCAATGACTATGATCAAGTTGCTAATAGTGGTGACCGCCACAACGTCGAATGTTTTTAAATGATAGTTCCAAAAAATGATTGGAAGCTTTGTAATATGTGTGTCATCTCACCATGTTGTCAATCACCGGTTCGAGAAGTAATTACTAGACGATGAATCTCTCGTCTCTCGTCTTTTTGTTCTGTTGGTTTTCATGGAGAGACTTTGTGAGATGAGAATTGATCGGATCTCTTCTACCACATTAGCTTTAAGGGTTAGGGTTATTAGGGTTATTGGATCCAATTGTCTCTTTATATTATTATATTAAGATTTAAGATAAAATGTAGTTTCGACTTTTTATGATGATTTTTTTTAGAGGAAAACAAATATTACATATCTTCATAAATAAAGTACTACCATTTTAATAACATGTTTTTCATCATTTGATTTCCATGTTATCACTCTTCTTTTGTATTGTGTTTTATGTTCTCTTAGCAATATTGTGCTATTGCCTTTAACTTAATCAATAAGTAAAGGAATTATTCAATAAAGCTTTATTTAAAAAATCTCAACCTAACAAGTTATTAACCACTAAAATGGTTCTTTGATCGTTACATAAAGTTGAAATGGATATAGCACATGATTGTCTAAAGTTTAAGCTGATCATTGTACCATTAGGAAATAGCATCCTACTAACTCATTAAATCATAGATATGGAGCCCAAATATCATGTCTAAGGCTGAAAATGAAGAATAAAATGTGCTCATATTTTGAATATCATTCAAAATCCCATTTTATTAAAAAAATCATATTATTAAAAAATAATATTTTTTATTACAATTTCTAAAAGTTTAAGATTTTTTAGTTACATAAGGTCATAACAAAAAGTCCATTATCATTCCATAACAAAAACCCATTAATTTTTTTTAAGTAATTGTTTTGTTATATGTAAAATTGTATAAAATATATGATCCATGCAACATTAGCAATTAACCTCTTACTAACTCCTTAGCCTTTGCATACAATCACATCATTATAAACCATAACTGACACCCTTCATAATTACTAATCTCTCTCATAGTTTACCCCTCATAATTATTAATCTCTCTCGTAGTTTTAGTTATAGTAACATAATTTGATCGTATTGAACTCTCGTCTACATAAATTCGAAGAAAATACAAAATTTATATATATATAATAATATATGTTGAGTATATCTAACTTCGTATACATACAACTAAATACAATAAACAATACGCGCTGCCTTAGCAGACGAGTTAAGCGATGAATCCCTGTTCAACCCAATATTGATAATATCGGGACGTGAATAGGTACCCAATATTCAGTGGCGATATGCGTGTTCAGTAATCCAATTTATGAAATTACGGAGGATGATCCTATCATTTCTGACAATTCTGTGCATGAAATATCAATGGGGTGTACATAGATTTACCCTTAAGCCGCTTAGAGATAGGGCTCAAGTCTATGCAAAGATATAATACAGATTATGCATTTTATATAGTTTTTTGTCATTGAGTTGCCACCCTCTAGAGAATTTGTGATGGCAGATCACCACACATAAATAAGAAGGAAAAGTATGAAATAAAAGAAGATGAGATGCCATAGCTGCAACTAGTCAGAGCTTCTGATCAATCTCACCGCCTCTCCCATCCGAGGTGGTCATCAAGTCTGTCCATGAAAACCAATCTCGTCCTCATCAACAAGAAGACAAAAAAAGAGAGATTCGTCATCCAATAATTATTTCCAGAACCTGCGATTGCGAACGTGGTGCCAGTACAAAGATATGAGAAAGCTTCCAAACATATTTCGGGACTATCATTTACAAGCGTTCGACTCAGGACTATCATTTAATAACGACTTCGTCATAGCAGATGACATAATATGTGTTATTTATAACCACAAACATTTTGTTCCATTCTGACTGGATGGAGAAACGTCTCCAGCTACAATTTGTTCCATTCTGACTGGATGGAAACAATCATTAATTGATAGTCGCTGCAATCAGTTCTGGCACAATGTCAAGTATTGTAAGCTGAGACATTGCATCTATAAAAGCAAGCCAAACTACGAAAAACACAGAGCTCTTTTCACCATATTCAGCGACAGGTGGGGGATTTGTTATTCCAAATTGCAGGGGCATGATTAAAGATAAAGAATGAGAGAATATTTTCTCGTTCTAGGCTTTAATATCAAACTCCTCTACAATTTGTAATTTCAAATTCCAAGCTCTCTCTCAATCTGATGGAAAAATTTCTCTTTTCTGTAGCTTGTCGACCTGCTTTGATAGATGCAATGTCACTAATTGACAGTGTGCCAGAACTGATTACAGCAACAATCAATGAATTAGTGTTACTATTATAACGAATATAAACAATATGCATTTTAATTGTTAGAATATAAACAATATGCATTTTAATTATGATGAGTGACCCGCACTCATGTCTGTAAGTGGTGAAATTTTTCCATCCAGTTGGAATGGAACAAGACGATTATCGTTATAAAAAGCACATAATATGTCAACGACTATGATCAAGTTGCTAATAGTGGTGACCACCACAAAGTCCAATACTTGTAAATGATAGTTCCCAAAAATGATTGGAAACTTTTTAATAATTTTGTCATCGAATATTAATGTTGGCCATCACAGGTTCTGGAAGAGACTATGAATTTCTGCTCTCTTTGTCTTCTGGTTGATGAGGATGAGGTTGGTTTTCATAGAGAGATTTTAGGACCATTTTGGATGGTAGTTGAGCCCGTGACATCTAAATAGAGGTGAACAATATTCAGCCTGTTGCAGGTCATTTAATGCAGCTGCAGCAGGTCTGTTGATCGATTAACAGACTTGTTGCACTTGCATTGAATGATCTACAGCAGGTTGAATATTGTTCGCCTCAGCAGCTCAGCTACTGCTTGAAATCCAACCATCAACCAACCTGTTACAGCTACATTAAATGACCTGCAGCAAACTAAATATTGTTCACCTAAACAAGAAGCTATATCTCATTATGTCTCCTTATAGTGATGGCATTTCATCCATTGTTATTTCATACCATGCCTTCTCATCTATGTCGTGATCTACCCTATTTAACCTATTTTAATGATCGCGAGTGAAACTTTTCAAATTCTCAAATCCTAGTAGCTGAAACGTTTCAAATTCCCACGTCAAGGAGCCGAAACGTTTCAAATTCTTATTTCAAATTCCCACGTCAAGGAGCCGAAACGTTTCAAATTCTTATATCCAAATTTGAAACTTTTTATTCATCTTTTGTATTTGTCCACATGACGTTTGATTTCCATGTGGATGATTGATTTAAATATAGGTGATTTTTAAAGGAGTCGTTATTATTCACATATAATTCCAGACACCGCAAAACATTCAAAGATGAAAAATGAAAATTAATTGGCTTTTGTTATGAATTTATGAACGTAAAATTAAAGGAAAACTTGTATATTTGGCTTTTGAGAACTTATACATCAAAATGTTAAGAACTTGATTATATGGAAAAGTGCTTTTATGATAACACTTAAGCTAACTTTCTATTAATCATTTATTATAAATATGTATAAATTCATGAAAGTGAATTAATGGAATCTAATTTTAATTTAATGTGTAATAATACATATATTAAGTTTGAACACATGGATTTCGGTTCTATGATTTCCAACAAATGGTGAAGGTCAATCTGTATATAAATTACACTTCTGTAAGGGCTTTTTTCTTTATTATTATGTAAAATTATGAATTTTTAAATAAGTTTACTTCTTTAAAATATAAGTAATTATCCACATAAAATTTAATAAAGTAAAAAATTTAGGACATTATTTTCGTGTCATTTTGGTAAAATATAAAATCATTATTATAAAATTGATCGGTTGGGATTATATTATGAATTTAAATTTACATGAAAGTTATCATTCAAATAAATAATTTTAAGAAATAGATAGTTATATATTTTTTTTCACAAATCTTTAAATTTTTATCTTTATATCTTCCTTATTTTGAAAATGTTAATAAATCATTCACAAAAAACTTGAGTGAATGAAAAGTGAGTTTGCCATGTTTATGATAACAATAACAGTATATATAGTCATGTGAGTGATACAACCTTTCTAAGTTAAGAATTTCAAACTTATTTGTACAAATTTCTAAAGGATATTTTTATGGCTATTGAAATTACTAAAGTTAGATAAGTTCCTTTGATTACATCAAGTGTTATTGAAACATTTGAGGGGTTTAACATAATGAAAACATTTTTTATAGTAAATAATAAGTGTAGATCTCGGTTTGTAGTAATGCAACATATAATTATATTTTTAAATATGGTTGCTGAAATACAAATTATACCAATACCAATAAACATTTGTAATTTAAAAAAATGTTATATGTCACTAAAAAGAAGGAAATGCCCATACAAAATCTAAAAAGTTTGCATAAATTCTACAAATCAAATTAGTAAACACCCATAATTTCATAAGACATGAATATGTGCAACATATTTAACAATATCATCTAAACTAGAGATATTGGCATGGGTTTGGAAATTTTATAGGTAAGGGTTATATGGTGAGGGATTAAGAGTTATCAACTATTATGGGTTATATATTTTATAGCTGAGGGTTATATGGTTTATAGGGATTCTATTGTAAAATTATAATCCAATGTGTATCATGTTTATCATTTTTTTAGTTGACCTTACATCATTTATTTTCATTTTGAATTGTAATAGAATTTTGTTGTGTTGTTTTATTGTCATAGAAGTGATGTTATTATTAGTAATGATTTAATTAAAACATGTTTCTAAGTTGTAATAATAACAACCCATTCATGATTAACCATGATTTTCACCTAATTACATGTAAAATTTAGCTGCAAATATAAATTGGAAGCTCACAATAAATTAGTATAAACAAATATTTGTTATAGGGGAATGAAATGCATTATATTATTAAAATCATTTTTAAATTTAACTAATTTAAAAATAATGGAGATCTTATATGTCAAATATTTCTCTATTTTATTTTATAAATACGTTCACAAAATTGTTTACATTAATTGTAACAATATGCCAATAATTGCACTGTAATGAAGAAGTTATCATTGGTGTTTTTTAATAAACACTTCTCACTATTTTTCAAAATAAAAATGCATGATGTTTTTCAGAATTTAATATATAGGATCTTTATACACAATATAAAATTGGAGGAATTTATTTTTTATAGTACCCATCTAACAATCACATCTAACATACACATCTATTATCACCTATAAAACATAATCACTATCTTACATACACATAAAAAGTTAGCTAACATAATCTAACATACGCATCAAACATCAGATAACATACACATCTATCAAGCATACCTAGAAAACATATATAACATGACCTAACATACACATCACCATCAAGCACATTATATAAATAAACACAAACATAATCATAAACATCAGTTTATCAACATCAACATGAAAAATGCACTATAGAGAGAGAGAGAGAGAGAGAGAGAGAGAGAGAGAGAGGTTGACCAACTATCTCATAGCATTTATTGGAATTGAGATGTATAATAATATCAAACTCATGATACATGTAAAATATACATCTCAAGTCCAATAAATGCTATGAGATAGTTGGTACACCTATGGAACCAACAACATCACTACCTTTTCCAACAGAGCTAGAGGCATCGACACCTCCACCAGTAGAGCTAGAGGCATTAATACCTTTGTCAGGAAAACATATACTAGAGAGAAACATATATATCTCCCTGATGATGTATCTCATCCACTGTGACCATCCTATCTAGAAGTGATATGAGTGGAGTAGGAGATAGTGCATGGTCGGCTCACTAAGGAGGAGAGGGTGGTTGGCTAAACTGTGGATGAGTCAGAGATGGTGCTGGTACACTTGGGGGTTTAGGAGGAAATAGTGGTTGGTCGTCATGGTGAGGAGGAGGAGAAGGATTTGGATGAGTGATGATCGATCGTCTCAGTGAAGAGAAGGGGGAGATGGAGGAGGAGGTAAAGGACAGTAATCGCCACCCTAATCAGATGTAGGATGACCATCCCTCCTAGCAGCAATAAGGTTGGATGCACCGATGACATACCACATTAAATTCCCTGTATCATGAGGAACAATCTTCCATAAATCTACTAGGTTGGGTTCTCATAGGATCTCCTAAAACTGTATAGGGTGGAGTCCATATCAATCCAACAATGCATATAACTTGTATGCCACATCCTCTCGAAACCTAGAATCTAGTCTACGTCATAGGCCAGGTCCAGGAAACTAAGGAAACTCAGGCTCATCAATATCCTCATCTCCCTGCACTGGTGGAGGCCCCTCCCCATCATAGGTGCCAATATCTACAAAATATATAGTACAGAACAAGAATTAGAAAATTTCATTAAACAATTAATTTTTTTATAAAGAAAACGTTAGAATAAATTTCATTTCCATTAAGTAAGATAATAAAATGAAACTAGATTAATTTAAACATAATGATAATATTACCTTTGTCATCTAGTGGCTCATCCTAGTTGAAAAAGGTGTTGTGACATCCTCTCTAGTCCAACCTCACGTAAGGATATGGCATAAGGTTCAATGCATGATCATCCTCACTAGTTGGTAACTCCAGTACCTCTGAGGTAATCCTCGATGGGAACTTTGGATGGCCCCTCTTGGGAAACCTATCTCCCCACATACCAATCTACACCTCAGACATCTCCCTAGGAGGGTAACAATCAAATGATGGCCTCATGAATGGAAACCTCTCAAAAAATAAACAAAAAATATCTGACGTAAAAGAGAAGTTGACCCTCCCTTAAATTATGCATGACATTGATCCAAAGAAAAATAAAACCATCGTAAAAAAGTGGCTGACCACCTAATGTATCTAGGTCTCTACACTAAAGAATCAACATAATATAATGGGGGGAATTAATGTGCTTCCCATTAGCGGTGAAATGCTCACCAATGTAACCAAAAGAGAGAGGCACCTAACCTCATATGCACTGAAAGAAGCAATACATAGTTGTCCTCTGGAAACCTAAAAAAAAGTAGGGTCAGTGACCTGGTCACTGATATATCTCTGAGAGTACACAAGCTGACTCCCTGCTAGGACACCAAATGGGACATCAGGAAACTAGGGAAAATCCTCCCCTCTATTGGACAGGCCAATGATGAATTATATGTCCTCCTCTGTGGGATGAAACAATAGATCGGGACCAAAATAGAAAGCCTATCTATGTTGATCCTAGTGACAAATCAAGTGCATCCAAAAATCTAAATTCCCATTTAGGGATGTAGCCTTCTGATAGAACTTCAGGAGGTTGACAACCCTCAAGAGGTCTCGTGTAATTGAGGTACTGGGCCGATGGTAAAATTATCTCTCCCTTTCTCTGGCCTCCCACTCCCGTACAACGTTTTATAAGTCAACCCACACCTGTGTCTCGTGTTGCAACTCTCACCGTTGACGTCTCAGATTCACATATAACTTCTACCAATCTCATAATACATACATACATATATATAAAAATCATTCAATATTTCATTCAATGATAATTTTATTTATTAATATCAAACATTAATTTTTTTCTCTTAATAAATGAATTTAACAAGGGGTGCACCTATAAATAGTCACACACTACGCGCAATGCTCTTTGTACTAAGTGCACCATAAATGACACACTATAGTATTGAAAACACACCAAATACATACATGAAATAAACTAAAATTGAAACAACATGGACACCGAATGCATTACAAATGACATAAGCACCGTTAACGATGCGCTACGTTGATCCTAGTGCACCAGGTGTCAAATTTTCATTTGAAAATGTCGAATTAGTGCACTTTTAAAACATACCACCATGGTGCGTCCGTGATGCTAAAATGCATCGCCATTATTTATGAAATCTTAATATAAAGTGAATCTCTAATTATGCATCACCAATGCAATACAAACATGTCGTTGCACCATACACAAAGCGCACAAGTTTTTAGAGCACACTGTAATTGGTGTATCTCTTTGTGAAAATTAGTATTTTTTCAATGGCCATGCCAATGCATATGTTAAACATAAGTGCACCAACATGGTAGTGCATACAATTTATAACTGCACGCTCATTAATGTAGATAATAGTGTTCAATATTTGTTTTAAGGTTATTGCAGTGTGCGTCTAAAAATTTATAAAGTGTTGATTAGACAATGTTCTAGGTGTTTACCAACACCGATGCATTACTGCAATTAACCACACCACTAACGTTACACTATGGTTTGTTAATGAAATTGAAGGCCTTTTATGTGAAAAATGGTTTTTAATTTTTTAGTGGTGCATCATGAAATGGATAGCACACTGCTAGTGCGGTGCGCTATATTACATTCACAGCGCACCACTATTGGTGCACACTATAAATTTACAGGGTGCATTGTTTATAGCGGTGTGATCCGAATGAATGGAACACACCGCACATCTTTTTTATTTAAAAAAAGAACAAAATAAGGTGAATTTTCATTATCTATCTGTGAAAAAATTGGAATTAGGAGGTAACAAATAGATTAGCTAGGAACTTGCATGTCAAGGAGAAATGGTTGCGATGTAGACAAAATTTCAAAATTTTCCCATTGTTTAGAAAAATTTAAAAGCCACCAAGCATGCAATGTAAGGGAGTAATTCAACCACATGGAGCACTCATGGCAGGGCATTTCAAGTAGGCAAGTAATGCATCGGTGCCTAGGTGTTCGACAACATTGTAGGATGGTAATAATGGTTTTTTTATTCGATAATTTTATTTTTATTTTACCCTATTTCAGTGCGCCTCATAACAATACACACAAATGTGGTTAGAGTAAAAAACCACACTGGAAATGAATTTAATAAATAAAATAAAAACTGTCCTACATTTTTTAATATTACCCTAGTCACATACACTTTGTTAAGGATGCATTGGTGCATTTACAATAAATAAATGCACAGTCCAAAAATATAAAAATATAAAATTATAAAAACATTTTTCCATCGAGGTTTTTTTTTTTTACCCTAGTTTGGTGCTCTAAATGCTATTATGCACCGGTGCACTATCAATATAACTACGCAATGTTAATGATTGGAACAATATAACCATATTTTTTTGTCTCACAATTTCTTTTAATTTTCCCTACATTGGTGCGTACTGAATATAACACACTAGCACATTTAGTTGAGATAAATGCACTACTAGTGAATATCAAAATATTAAAAAGTTTTACGTCCAGTGTTTTTTTTACTCTACTTTGGTGCTCTAAATGATATTGAGTTTCATTGCATTTTATAGATAACAACACACCAATAATGAATATAACGATACAAAAATATTTTGCGTCATTGAATTTTTGTTATTTTATTTTTCACTACACGAATGTGTATCGAATGCATTTTAATTAGGTAAACACACCGCTAGTGAATATAAACATATTCAAAAGTTTTTCATCCGGTTTTTTCTTTTAGTTACACCTCGTGTCAGTGCTTCCAATCACACATGATGCACTACTGCTGTTCAAATATACAAACACACCGTAAATTATTTTACTTATTAAAAAAATTATTTTCCGAGGTAGGAGGGAAACATTTTTTGGCTGAAATTGGTGCGTCATTTATGTGGTAGCACCGGTGCATCATCGTAGTTTAAATGCATCGGTATTTGTTGGCTATCGAAATAGAAAATAATTTTTTTTCTTTCTCCGCTTGACGGGGATTTCGATCGTGATGCGCTATTTTTTTAATACACAGTGGTGCATACAGACATTAGGCGCACCGGTGCATTTGGTATGCATCAAAGCATTGAGTAAAAACATCCTGTAAAAGCTCCGCTCACTCGCCTCTCCTAGCAAACTCCACTATAAACATATATTTGGTCTCTTTTTAGAGGAACATCCGTAAAAACCTCCGCTAGAGGGGTCTTTTCCTTGTAGTGTTAGAATATATGAAGATTTATAGTAGCATATTTCTCTACATGACTCACATACTTGAAAGAATACAAAGATAATAAAGTGAGTCATTGCAACCTCTAGCTCCTTGTTGTACAAAAGAGGACTTCTAACAACACAAGGCGATTAACAGGGTGCTAACAAGGATATATGGATGAATTTTTCTAGCTACAATGGAAAAAGTACGGGAAACATACATGAACATTGATTGGGTCATTCGGTACTGCATCACAAACATCCATCTCTTCGAACAAAGACAAAGGATGTGGGTGGGGTGCCATGTTTACTACTTCTCTCACTAGTACAAAATGAGAAATTAATGACTAAAAAAAGGACTAAAATTCGACTATAAACGACTATTTTTGAGTCGATGACTAATAGTATCCGATTTCCACTATCTTATCTCTAGTCGTATTTCACTAGTCATTAATTGGTTGACTTATTAGTCATTGATACTCACTGATTAAGTCATTGATTTAGTCATTGATACTCACTGATTTACTCACTGATTTACTCATTGATTTAGTCATTGATACTCACTGATTTAGTCATTGATTGTCACAATTAATGACCAAATATACGACTAAATAAACTACTAGATGATAACATATTAATGACTAAGCTAAATACAGTTAAACGTTAGTCGCGCTATAAGATACTGGAAATTAGCTACTAATAGTTGTATATATGTGAATTTAGTCATTTTTTTAGTCACTAATTTATGATAGGTTACAGAGGAATCGAACCACCAATCTCATGCCTATAATTAGGCAGGTGCTCTACCATTGAGCTAGCACCCTTTAAGAAGTTGTTATTGCTTGACAATGATGATATTCAAACAAATTTTGCATGGGAACAAAATGAATGTCAAACATATTCAAGAATAATGCTTCAAGTACTAAAAGAATTCTAAGATATAGTACAGAAAATAATACAAGATCCAACTTGCAATAAATTTGTTTTAATTGTCTATCAATTGTTGATCTCTCGACAGCTAGAGACGTTTTCCTGTGTGAGATCCAAAATACATACAATTATCTTCAACTTCACTTCTTCAAAACCAGTTGCAGTAAAAATTATTCTAGGAATTGTCTTATGAGAAACAACCACTTTTTTTAACAACAGGTTGCCCTTTCATTTGTACAGTAGCAGGTTTGTTGTTATTCATGGCAGGCTGACTTGCCATCCTGCAATACAAAATAAATGGAGTTAAGTCAATAGTATTTCATAGAAAATATAATCTCCTTAAAAGCAAGATGTCACAATGAGGACTCTATCTAGGACGCTCTATTTTGGAGTATAGGGGAAGTCATTTTGTACAAAACCCTCTTTCAAGGCTACGCTGCATCTTAGGAAAGAATTCCATGTAAAAGAGAAACATATTAGTCTCTCTATGGTTCAACAATTTTGTGAAAACAAGGCTTTGCTCGATAAATATGCTTAAGATGCTAGCAAGATTTCAAAGCCTGGAGCCTCAACAAAATTGTTACGACAATGGGTTAGTGATGCAAATGCATGCAACCCAGAAATTACAAATGTACATGCCCAAGCAAAAGCTTAACTGAAAATGGAATCATCATTGGCACTATTGACTCTAAGAAATTGTTTAGAAACAACAAATAAAGTGTGGGATATAGTTCTTTGATGTCGTGGATCAAATTCAATCAATGAGAGGTTAATCAAATTTGATATTTAAATTTTTGATGTTAAAATATCAGAGTCACTCAAACAAGGACAAGTCATATGGTAATGCCGCCACAAGTAAGAGGCAAACAATAATAGAATATTGTTGAAGGTTCAATCCATATGCAACAAAAATTTCAAATAAATAAATGATGGGCATGCGTATTTATAATTTTATATGCTTGCAACATGCAAACTTCTTGATACAATTCACTTGGGCATGAATATCTTGAGCATATTGATAGATATGCTCAAGATGCTTGCAAGATTTTATAGCCTGGAAGCCTGGAGCCTAATCAAAATTGTTATGAAAATTCCCATGCACAAGCACGTCTAAGGCATCACGGCATAGTATGAATAACTCTAGAGAATCCATGCCAAAATAAAAAGAGATATGCCTACAAAATAATATACCCCATATGCAATGATGTCTAAAATTGGATATTCTCCACCACCAAGTGTATATAATGAAAAACATAAAAAATAAAAATAAAAATAAAAAACTAAGCCAACCAACCAAGGAGACCCTTTTGGAAGTGAATCTCAATGCCTCAGGACTGAACCTGCTCAACATAATAGATTAGAAAATCATATTCAATGATCTATATCTTATAAAATCTCTACTTTCTCAAAATAATAGAACAGAGAAAGCCATAGCAAGAGACCAATACAACAAAACTCTGAATTTTTTTCAAAACAAAAATTTCTATTCTTGATTTTGTAATAACCCTTGCCAATACTACCCTGGACTTTTAACTCAATTGTTGTTAGGGAAGACTTGTTTATATCACTACTCCTCCTTTAAACTACTACTACTTTGTTTTCTCTTGCCAACTGATAATGGTTAGGCTTACTGTAAGGGTTATTTAAATCCTGATTTTGTCAAACACTTCACTTTCCATCTACTGTAGCGTACTGTTGGAGTCTAGAGGCTTGAAGATATATTGTATGGAATATTTTGGTTTTGATATTTCGTTAAACACTTCCTCTACCCACTAACTTCTTCACAACTTAGTTCAAATATGATTCTTGCACTCTCCTTTAAAGCTTCCAATTGTGTTTTCAAGGCATAGTAACTTGTGGTTTCAAGGTTACTGCCATATATGATATAGAGATCATTTAAATATTCATATCTTAACAAGAAAACATAAATACACAAATTGAAACAGAAAATGAGAAGCAACAATACAAGGACTGATATATAATAAGAATTCACTGTATTGCATGCCTGGAAGTGTTTCGTTTTACTGAGATAAGTAGACTTGCCCCTTTATAGAAGATGTTGATGCTAACAACCTTCCAACTGATATAAATCGTTGCTACTTCTTCAAACAAGAGTTGGATAAACCTGAGAAGCAAATCTTAGTTCTTTTTGCACACCTCTTGTCTCAAATAAGTAATCCCTTGAGTGTTGTAGAAGACACCACTAGTTTAGAGATTTAGGCTAAGAAATATTGAGGGTATTTCAGTCTTTCAATAGTCTGAACAAGTCAAATACAATCTGATATAAAATGCAGTAACCCTCTGCCTATAGGAAATTGTCTCCTCTGGAAAAACGCAACAGCAACTAGGTGCATGAAATATTTCCACAAATATTTGTAGGTCGTGTTTGCTTCAAATGAGGCTAAAATCAATTATTATGACATCCAACACTCTTTATTTTGCTAACAGGGATGAAGGTTCAGTAAGTGGCTTTTTGTAGATTACTTTATCACCACTTAATTTTATCATAAAACAACAGGATCATAGAAAAAGTAGAATCTCAATTAGATTCATTAGGATTTTCCAGAACAGGTTTACACCATTACACACAATTAAAATTAGGGATTCAAACAAACATCTAACATCACAATTGTATAATATAGGCGCTTGTTAAAGGTTGTAAAAAATCATAACAAAAAAGTGCACTTGTTCTTTATCTCAGCAGCCATGGTTATGAAAGCCTGCTCCACATTTGTTGCATTCTTCGCACTTGTCTCCAAAAATGGAATGCCAATCTCATCAACAAATGCCTTGAAGAACAAAATACACAAAGCATGTCAAGAAAAATGTATACTGAAAAGTGACAAAAAAAACTAACCCTTGAGATTAATAAAAAAAAGAATCTACAAGCCAAGTCAACAAACTTAAGACCACAAACTTCCATAGCGTTGCAATTAACAAAAAATACAGCACCAACAACTTCAAGGAACACTCATATTTAAATCCTCATCAAGTCAAAGACGATAATGCATACAGTGAAACACATAGCAGTGCACATGATGCCAAAGCTACTCAGCATTTAACATTACCTTGGCTATATCATAATCAATAGCGTTATTAGTAGTCAAATCACATTTGTTTCCAACAAGCAACTTGTTGACATTCTCACTCACATAGCGATCAATCTCATTCAACCATTGTTTCACATTATTGAAACTCTCCTGACCAGTAACATCATAAACAACCTGCCAACAGAAGAAAAATATCATTATAAAGCCATAAATTTAAATAAATAATGGATTATACCAAGGATACCAACAATCAACAGCTACTCAACATTTAACATTACCTTGGCTGTATCATAATCAACAGCTTTATTAGCAGTCAAATCACATTTGTTTCCAACAAGCGACTTGTTGACATTCTCACTCGCATAGCGATCAATCTCATTCAACCATTGTTTCACATTATTGAAACTCTCCTGATCAGTAACATCATAAACAACCTACCAAAGGGAGATGGTCAATTCCACACTAGCAGCCTTCTCTTTATCAACACTTTCACTAGATAAGGAAATGCATATTTTCTCACCATAGTAATGCTAAATAGAGAGTCTTCAATTCCATTTATATGCACCTCCATGTATTCAAACTTCCATCTATTTCAGCAGCCTTCTCTTTATCAGCACTTTCACTAGATAATAAAATGCATATTTTCTTGTCATAATAATGGTAAATAGAGAGTTTTCCATTCCATTTATATGCTTAGGCATCCACCCAAATGACTATAGTTTATTTCGGACTAAAAACCACTGAGATTGTTGCTAACAAAATCAAACATAAAACAATGAAACATGACATTTATAATAATGATATGATCAGTCTACCAAAAAAATTAATTCATAAATTTACATATAATAATGTAAAGAAGATGGTTGATACAAATATGTCTCATGGACCCATACTTATCAGTTATCAGTGATGTATGTCATCAAAATTGATGAATTTTATGCAATGCATGTATAACTGAAATTTGTTATGGCAAGTCCAGACTCCAAACCTCAGTCCCAGCAATGCCCATTGCAAGCCCGATGTTAGCTTTATGCAAAGCTGGTGCATCATTTGTTCCATTACCAGTCATAGCAATGACTTCTCCTAGAGTAGTGCACAATTGTTTCACCAAGGTATGCTTGTCCAATGGTGAAGATCTTGCCATAACCTGCACTCATAAGGTTAGAAATGTTTAAAGAATTTGCCAGCTAAGTTACTATTACTATTTCTTTTGTAAAAAAAAAATCAATAATTTCTTTCAAGAACTAAAAAGGTTTTCAATTCAGTTTGTCACAGTAAAGTAGCATCTCAGACAATAAAGCTGTACCTGAATCTTTGGTATCAGAGTCTTCATTTCCTCTAGGCTCTTTCCACGAAAAATCAGGTCCTTCGATTGCCACACCATCATCTGTTAAAATGCCACACTCTGTTGCAATTGCTTTTGTAGTGTTAATATTGTCACCAGTTACCATTCTCACTGTAATACCTGCATTTCTACAGACTTCAACAGCTTCTTTAACACCAGGACACATGGGATCCTCGATGCCAACAATGCAAATACATGTATAATTATTTATAGGGATGGATTCTTTCTCTGAGACAAAATTATCTTCCAAGTCTATAAAAGCAAGGCAGAGAGTTCGAAGAGATTCAGCAGCAAAACCATCAATGGTATTCATAAGATCATTACTTGCTACTTCATCCAATGGAACAACACTGCCAGTAGAATCTACAACCTTGTTACACATTTTCAGAATGATTTTCGAGGCACCTTTGCTTTACAATCTCTACAACAATTGACATTAACATGGAAAATAACTGTATGGAAAATCATAACGGTAGTGTCATTTAAGAAGAGTCTAAAACAGAGTGCGAACCTCCAATAATCCTTTTGGGAGGAAGAAGGGGAGCCAGCGGATCATATGGCATATTAAGGAACTTATTCCAATAAGCTTGAAAGGCCGAAAATGCATTTCCTTCCTCATCATAGACCTCCCAGGGCTCATAGAGTAAATCTGAATTGAATGATTTCACCAGTATGCCTCAAGAAGAGAGATCTTGCTTCAACTTGTGATCACAATCAAGTGACAAAGGATTTGAACCACCAAAAATGCATAATGTAAAATAGTTGTTACAACCTGATAAACTATTGACACTTCATGAAGCCATGGTTTTAGAACTTGTAGAACCTGCACAGTGATTTGTTGATCTAATATGCTCTAAAACTAAATTATTGAGATGACACAAAAACTGATGATTGTATGATGAGGGTTGTATGATGACTCTAACTTTTGAAGAATACAAGCATTATGAAAATGATATTTATAATTGTGATTGTTCCAACGATGAAATTGGGTAGTTCAATATCATGCATTTAAGATTGAGTACACTCATAGGTCTTGTTATGAGGAAGCATGAAAACAGATTGAAGATTGAATATAATACAGAAGCAATTACAGCTGCAACTTAAGAATTTGGACTGAATGCTGCTATCCACATACCAATGGTAACCTATCATTAAGTATGCAATAAGTCCATAGAGAATCGTTTGGAAAACTGTATACGAGAGTTCTACCACTACCCGCAACAAATAGGAATCCACAATAGAAATTCCTATTAAAGTCTTTTTGGTTTGTCAAAGTTATTATTATGACTAATATAATTGTCAGTGATCAACCAATTCAAAATATATTAGATTATGAAGTTATAGAATGTATGTATCCTCATCCAATGATGATTATATTCTTCTACTCGTGCCTCTAAATCCAACAAATTTGTTGTAAACTTCTATGGAAAATTGAGATGTGCAAAAATGTGCAAATTTAAGAGAAAAGAATTGGACAAAGACTATCAATATTCTTCAAGTCATTTTCAATAAGACCTTAGATTCCTTACCTGTGCCAAAGCATAGAAAATTGCAGAACACATCCTAGCTGCTTTTTCTCTATAGAAAACCTGGCCTTCCACATCAACAAAGGTTTGCACATAGGAGCAATTATTTATTCCTATAAACAACATGGCACCATACATGGACCCCATCATCTTGATCATGTCTTCTTGGAAATTTCTGTTGCAAATAAGCCAACATTGTAAATTCCCTTCATTTGCTTGCCAGTATTGAATCATGTGCAAATTCAAGAAATATAGATTTAAAAATCAATAGTCAACATAAATGTCTTTTACTATCAGGTAATTGTGCATTCAAAATTAGATGACCCTTTTTAAAATTTCAAAAGTGCAAGATTGTGTAGAGAATAGATAAAAGGATGTTCCAAGATGCAACTAATTAGCTTACATTTTTTCCCCTTGTTGTCAATAGATAGTGCCAAAAGAACAATGTTGTAAGAAAACTGAAGGATAACCCACTAAATTGTAACCAGGACTTCGCCAATATGCCTGAAATTGTTTACATAGGCACGTTGTGAATTGTTTCCAAGCACACTGTGCATAGTCAGAGGAAAAATAAAGTTCCTTAGAATCTGGAGCTAGGATACATAACTCCTTAACAAGTTCATTGTTTTTCCTTTTGTCCAATATGCCCGAAATTGTTTACATAGGCACGCTGTGAATTGTTTCCAAGCACACTGTGCATAGTCAGATGAAAAATAAAGTTCCTTAGAATCTGGAGCTGGGATACATAACTCCTTAACAATTTCATTGTTTTTCCTTAACAAAACGAGATTTATAATATTTCAGAAATCATTGAAAAGACAAAATTTTACTGGTTTGTAAGATCAAAAAGGGTTTAGAAATGTATTGGTTCCAAGGCCTTACCCTGCACTTACCAAAAAAGAGTTGACTCTTTATAGATCTGAGCAAAGTCTTTAATATTTGACTTTTGATCCAACTCTGTTGCATTCTCATCTATAGAAAATGTATAATAATCAATATTTTATAGGGTAGTTATTATATCCTAGAAATATTAGAAGCATATCAAACAATAGCTGACAGATCAAATTATTTTCGAGTTACCTTGATCTTAAAGTAAAATTGTCCTTTGAAAGTTAGGATCTTAGGGTCCCTTGGCAACTCCAGTATGAAAATTTTGCATTGTTAAAGACCAAGGTGCATTACCAATCAAGAATTCTTCATCCAACTCACACACTTCATTCCAATTTTGATATGCATGTTTTACTAGCCTTTCAACAAAATAATGGAAAGTAGTATATTATAATAGTTACACAATCATACCAAAGGATCCAGAAGTATTTGAGGAAATGTCCAATATTCCTTTTCTTATTGAAGATATTTAAGATTGAGAACTTACCTCCCAAGTTCCAGAAATTATAGCCATAGGAATAGTTTGTGTTTCTTAAATAACAACAACTAGTTCATATATGACATTAAAGACAAGACTGAAATTATGTGGGATATCATACACATAAAATTTGTTATTCAGTATGCATGTCCTTGTATGCTCCATTGTTCCTTCCCAAATCTTGGCTGACATTCCATTGCCAAAAATCTCAGGAGTTTTAATAGAAGTGTGAACATTCAAATCCATCTTCTGTGTTTTTAGAATAAGATATTGGAAATAGATATAAATGAAAACAAAGGACATTATGTTTACTTGGTGAAGTCATGGGGAATATGCCTAAAAAATCCCAAACCGCGTTAATCCACTCATTCCTTAGCCTCTTGTGGAAATAACCATCCTTTGAATATATGTTGCACCCTGCAACATTTTGTCAATGTGAACCCATAAAAATTGTTTTGTTCATCTCGCAAAGTGCTTGCTTACAACATGCTACCCAAAGAACAAGTGGTTTTTCTCTCCCCTAGAATTGACATAAGAAGAAACTTTGGGATATGAATTCCTACATATGCTCATTCTTTTAAAGTTTAAACACATCTCAAAGAAGACTAATATGACCAAAAATGCACCATCCATCCATATGCTATATCCTTATGTCACAGGCCTGTGAAAAGCTTCATGCCCTGTTTCAAAAGGTTTAGCAATATAATTCTAGAAGAAACCAGCAATTGTGCTAGAAATTATGACCACCCAAAAGGGCCAGAAGCATATTTAGAACTTCAGTTAATCATGGGATATAGTTGCCACCAGGAGATTTGAAACCAATTAGAAGGCATCAAAAGCCTAGCTCGAGACAGATGGCATTACATGCTAGGTTTGTAGCAAAAAAAGCAGGCAGTAGTCTTATGGATGGCACAACAGCCTGCAAGAAAAATAATTTCACATAAAAACTATCAATAGAGGTCTTTGGCACTCATCTAGACCATATTGCATCATTATGTTCTCTCTCTCTCTCTCTCTCTCTCTCTCTCTCTCTCTCTCTCTCCCTCTCTCTCTCTCTTAGTGCACTAATAATTTCTACTAAATTCCTGCTCTAAACCGAAATTAATGATGGCCAAGGGCCATTTGAAGAGGATTTCCTACTTTAGGAGAGGACTGCATTGCTTGGGAAGAGAGCAGACTTGCCTGGAAGATCAGTAGAACCCAGTGAAGCCATTAAAACCTTGTTGATGCTGTAAATTCATCACAGACTCGATTAACTGTTTAACTATATAACTGGAAACAAACACACTTATGTACATCATGACAAAGGAGACACAGTCAATTGACATAAAGGTTTATTCTCGAGGAATTTTGAAGGAGAAGGAATAGGTAGGTCTTCTCTCTTGTGATCCGCATCTGGTTTGGAACAGTCTCAGATTGCAGATATTGATTACACTCCTAAAAGTAGCTCCGAAATATTTAGGGCCTCAAACAGTATACAGTTGTGAAGTTCCTTCAAAGGAAGAGGATCTAGGTAGACAGCTACAACATATGAAGCTGTAGTGAGAGATCAAAGTGATGTTGAGTTTCAAGCAACAAGTAAAAAATAGAGGTGCATAAAACCAAGAAAATATCATATCAAATCGGTGCTTGGAGTTGATGTGATGATGGGGGAGGTTATATCTCTCTGGGAAAAAACAGTAATCAAGTGGTTTTTTGGTATAATATCTCAAAACAAACCCTAGCACTCTAGATAGAAAAGGAATGGGAATGTTGGTCAGGTTACATGTTGATTTTCCATATGCTAGCCAAAGGAGAAAGGCACAATTCAACCCTTTCTTTGACCCACATATGGAGAAAGCCACAATTGAACCCATATAGGTAAAACTATCGGCATTGCCACTAGACTTGTGGAATGCGTGGTGGCCAAAATCCTAGTGGAGATTGACTGGGGCTTCCGGAGACGATTGGAACTGAAGCTGGTCAATGAAAATACAGACAAATCTTGGATTATGTAAGAATACCATCCCACTGCTCCAATAATCATATTCGAGGCCATTTAAAGGCAAATTGTGTGGTTAAGAATAGAAAATTTGGGTGGCACAAAGTAGACTAGGGTAGCCCTAATCAAACAGAGAAAGCAAGAGAGGCAAATTTGGTCATGAATGTTGATGGGAGGGGGAAAACTCAAACTATTCTGATGGTTCTAGTGCTGGAGCAGAATGGAAATGATCAAAAGTGTAGTGGTGATCAATTGGATGATAAGGTTGATGTATCTTTGGAGATCCTACCCAATCCATCTCTTGGAATCCGCATCTTGAAAAAGGCATCAACATTGTTGAAGATGGTAGACCCAGATTGGAAAGGATCCTAGAGGAAATTGCTCAGCTGACAAAGTGACATGAAAATGGTGAGCCATTATCACCCACTTCTTCAAAGTACCAAATAAGATCAAAGTGTAGTGATTTCACACTATAGAAGGCCCTAAGGATGCATTTTTATTTCCACAAGGGGGGTTGAGCCATTGGCTCCTGAAGTTTCTGGTAGGAATCCTCTGCCCATTCAAGTTGCAGATCCCAGCACCCTAGACCCTTGGTTTCTCTTGAAAGGAAATAAGGCTATGTTTGGTTCCAAGGATAGCTCCCATCTATGTACTTCACAAGATTGCTCAAATCTCTCCAAACCTTCTAGGTATCTTCCTTGTCCTACAAAAGTGAAAAGGTAGATGTTGAAGGTGGTTAATGTCCAAACCAATGACCAGTAGGATGTTTTAATACCCCAACAAAAAATCTGATTTGTCACTACCACAAAAGAAAGTTGACTGAGAGATTAGGTAAGGGAAACAAAAAACCAAGGGGCCCTTAGAGCAAGGCATGACCCAAGCTAAGTTTCCCAATGATTGTTCCATCTCTCAACATTAGGGGATTGGGAAACACCTGCAAAAAACTAGCCCTTAAGAGAGTGTGGATTGTCTACAAACAAGATAAAATTTTGCTTCAAGAGACGATGGGGGAAGGATCAAAAATTGAAGGAAACCTTTTTCAAGGGATGTAAATTTTTGTCCCTGAATGCAAATGGCAAATCAGGGAGACTTGTCGGTTGGAATCACATTTTTAATCAGACTTCTTCCTATATTCTTGATGCAACTCTACTAATAGTTTTGCAATCCATGCAACTAGGGAAATAATTTTTCTGTTACAAATCTCTATGGCCCTTGTGAGGACATACAATTTTTCTACGATGATTTCTTCAACCATGATTTCTCAAATCAAGAGAACATCATAATTGAGGAGGATTTGAATTTCATCACCAAAAGATCTAAGATCTAGTCATCAACTACCGATAGGGATCCTCTAGCTAGGATTTTTATTCATAAAATCAAAATATGGGGCCTCTGTGATGTGGACACTGTAGAAGTCAAACCAACTAGGAGAAATTTTAGAACAGGGATGCCATCTCCAAAAGACTGGACAAATTTTTGGTGTCTGAAAAAGATTTTATCAGAGGCAAATAGAGTCAGATATTGGGTTGGTAGTGGGGTTTCATTCTTCAACATACGAAGGGTGAGAATAAGCCACCTTACCCTTTTAAATTTAATCCAAAATTATTAGAAGAATAAGAATTCTATCACCGGTTAAGGAGGACTAGAGACATTTTAATGTTGATAGTGAACACTTTTCCATGTATCAATTTAATGAGTATCTCAAAAGAGTAAAAGTGGCAACAATTAACTGGGCCACACTAAAATACAAGAATTCACATCATGACCTAATGTCAGTGGAAGAAAAAATTTCCTTCTTGTTGATCAAAATTATTTTGCGGTGTTCACCAAGGAGGATAAAAACAAGTCGAAGGAAATCAAGGCAAAAAACAAACATATACTGGAATGGAAGAAAAGCAAATGGATTATGAAAAGTCGGGAAATATAGCTAGTTAAAGGAGATGCAAATACGAAAATATTTCATGCATATGCTAAGCATTGGAAGAATATCAATACTACATGGGAAATGAGCAGAGAAGATGGAAGCAGGATGAGGAGATTTCAAGATTTAGAAACTCTAAAGGTCATACATTTTCAAAATATTTACAAAGACCCCCTGGGGCCAACATTGCAGATAATTCGAATGACTTATTTTTTTCTAAATCTTTATAGATGATGATGTAAATGAGGAATTAATGGCAAAGGTCAGAACTCAAATTTGTGTTGGATTCTTTCCAAAAGAGCATTAGGTTAGGCCCAGATGAATGGATTGTAGAATTCTTAATAGGCTTCGATGAGATTATTAGAGAGGATTTAATCCAAGCGATGGAAGAATCTAAAGTTTCAGGGAATATTTTTGGGGCATTCAATTCTACATTTAATGCTCTAATTCCTAAAAAAGACAATCCATCCTTCTTTGAGGAGTATCAGACCTTTTTTCTATGGAAAACTTCGCCTGAAAACCAAAGGGATGCTTCCCCACATTAGTGGATGGCATCCTTAGAAAACCAATCAACGTAAACTAGTCATCTCACTATAAGGATTTGAACTAGTCCACTGCTCACATGAAACTAGCCAAATGCCCAACAACATTGGTAACAACCACTTGAGCTAAGCCCTTGGGATTTTTTCCAAGAAAAGCCTCACAAAGAAATCCAAGGGATGCTTCCCCACATTTTGAAGGATGGAATCCATAGTAAGCCCATCAAGAAATCCAAGGGATGCTTCCCCACATTTTGAAGGATGGCATTCATAGTAATCCCATCGGCATGGACTAGAGCACCTAACTCAAGGGGATTCAAACCGAGCACTTGCTGCCAACGAACTAGCCAAATGCCTAACAACATTAGTAACAACCAATTGAACTAACCCATTGGGCTAGAGGAGTTAAAACTTCAGACCTATCTCCCTCTGTAATTCAATTTAAAAAATCATGTCCAAACTCATTGCTAGCATATTTAAGAAGGTACTATTAGACTCTGTAAGAAACAACCAATTGAGCTAACCCCTTGGGCTAGAGGAGTTCAGAACTATCTCCCTTTGGAATTCAATTTACAAAATCATGTCCAAAGTCATTGCTAGCAGAATTAAGAAGGTATTATTAGACTCTATATCTAGCGAGCAGTTTGGTTTCTCCAAGATAGACAAAGACATGATACTATAGGGATTTCCCAAGAGGCACTATATAGTATATACCATTAAGGTCAAGAGAAAAAAAATCTTTCCAAATTTGTTTATATGTCATACTTCATCATCAAGAGATGGAGGATAGTTCTTCTTCTACACTACAAAACCAGGAAATAAAAAGGTGATAACTTACTTTGGCAAGCATTTTCTATGATATGCTCTTGGACAGCGTTGAAAAATGGCAAATTGCAGATTTTCATCTTCCTTGTTTTTTGTCTGCTTGCAAACAAAACATTTATGAATAGGGCATGTAAACTGTTGTCCATCAGCAATTTTTTTCTCAAGGTCTTCAGCCTCATATTCTGGAGCAATAATCCTTGATACACATTGGGGATGGTAGAAGCATCCACATGTTGCAGAAATGCAAGAGAATACCTAAAAACAGAAAACAATATTAATTATGTGGATGCCATGGTATCTGAGTTGAACCTCAGAAGTAGATCATAGTTTTGTTGAAGCATGTACAATCTCATTTGATTAATGAAAAACAAATTTAACATTGTTGTTTGTTGTTTTCATGCATTTGTATGAGTATTAAATGTTGATGAATATCCATGCTTGATTGTGACCCTGATGGCAAAGTAACCTACAGTTGGTTAGGTTGGTGGTGAGAAATGAAATGATAAATTTCGTGGAAGAGAACTAGGTATAATTTCTCTCCGTGAGATTCCAGTTCTGTGTAATAGGGTAAAATCCCTTTAGAAGAATCGATGATAAAATCTATTTAAGGAAGAAAATGCTGGGAAATGCATTGTTAGCATTTGTGTAAGAGGATGTTTTTGCATTGCTTTGCTACAACAAGGATTCGAAGAAGAAAATTGGGTGAATGATGTTGTTATGTGATTTAGGAATCTTACTAGTTGTAGTTTCGAAGGAAAGGAAGGGTGTTAGATTTAATATCTACGTAGAGATGTTGAATAAGAAAATAGCCCAATAATAGATTGTACCAAGCAAAGGTTAAGTTCATAGCAGAAACGCTATTTGGTTGCAGAGTCCGGAGTCATTAAAAAGGTCGCTAAGTGAGTAAAATTCCAAGACTTTTGTGCATTAGAATTTCTACAAGAAGACTGGTAAGAGGATTTTGAATCATTATTGTTTTATTTCTCTCACAGAAATCGAGTTTAGGAATGAGAGGAAAGAACATTTCCTTAAGGAACAGAATTCCTCTTTGGAATCTTGTTGCATGAATAAGGGTGGATATATGTAATTCCTAAAGTCTTCATATATTCAATCCAGTGATAGAAATTATGAATGACTTAGAGTAATTGTGTGAAAAACCCATGATTGATTGAGTAAAGCTCATGTGAGTACCCATTTCCTTGAAGAGGAATTAATCCCATATACCCATGTATGAATGATTGTGAGCCATGTTGGGCTAGTATAAATGTATCAAGAAATAGAATGTTGATATATGAGGAACGCCCAAGGGACTACGGAGTCATTGCTTGAATAGAACATGCAAAATGACAATCACAGGTAAGACAAGATTGTGATCATTCCACCCAGAGCAAGGTACATAGGTATGATTGAAGATTTCTTCAACGAACTGCAACACAAACGTATTCCAAGAATGCTAATTGATTTATGTAAAATACATAGGATTCTGATCATGTCTATAGATTGGAAAAGATAGAGTTGTGAAAGAAGTTAAGTAGGGTTCTGAGGATCCCTACATCAATTTTCCACTCAGTTGGACACAAATTTCTTAGAGCCGCCTACTTTCTTCCTTATGTCTTGCTTTGCAATATTTGGATGCAGAATGAAGATCATTGAGGTTATCAACATACCCACCAAGACAAACAGCAAATCCTGCTCTTTCAGTAGGTAGTGCATCGATCTTGGTAGTGATTTGGGATTCTCGGATTTAGGGGAATAATATTTGCAGTTGCTGGGATCTCGACTTCTTCATCCTAGTAGTGATTCAGGATTGATTGCTTGTGCATTTTGTTGATATTTCCCTACTACCCACGATGAAAAAAAAGAAATTCAAAACAAAATTCTATACAAGAAATCACAGAGATGTGAGAAGCAAGTGAGAGGTTTTACTAACCATCGTCCCAATGGAGCCTTCTGTGGGTGGAATTGACTATCAAACGCAAAAATGTGAAACCCACTTCATATGAAAGGAAAGCCTTTCTTTCTTGATTGTGTTTGACAATCTTTTATGGTACCTCGCCATAGCTTCCATGGATTCCATTTCCTCTCTAGTTTTATTGGCATGGGATCTTTCTTTCTATGTTTTTTTCACAACCGAGGCTTGCCTCTCCTGGCTTCCCTGGATTTACATCCCCCTTTGTTGGCTCCCCCTTTTCATGCTGTCCATTCATGTTTCCTGGTTGAATCTGGAACTTCCCGAGACTGCTAGTGGGGGATTGAAATATGATTTCCCATTCTGCACTTTCACACAGATACCCCTACTCCGTTTCTCGTGCTTTGCAATAGCCGAGGGGTTAAGGGTTCGAAGCCCTATGACACCACATGTAGGGTATTTAGTACTAAAAAGTAAGAATCTTCTGGTAGCTCCCAAACCTCTCGCAAATGCAGTATTTTCTGTTGGGTTTTGTTCAAAATGGAAAGCCATGGAAATTATGTGCAACTGTGTATGGAAATGAAAATGATCTGCGTAAGAGATGAAGCCATCCTTAAACCCCTGTAAAACCCTTCCACATGTCTGCAAATACTCTCCATTTATGTAACCCATTATGTAAAATGAATTTATGAGAATGAACATATTGGGCGATTGGAAAAAAATTGATCCATCCTTAAAATTAAGGAACATATTTGCACGATTGGAATGATCCATAGTTAAGATTTGGCGGGTATGAAGTTCATTTTTCAAAATTAATTTTCATATATATATATATGAGATTGGAATGATCCATAGTTAAAATTTGGCGGGTATGAAGTTCATTTTTCAAAATTGATTTTCATATATATGTGAGAGACAAGTTACATAGATTTTAATGTTTTTTATTATGTATTTTTTATTAAATTATTTTTTTATTGGATTAGATATAAAATTTGAATGATGGTTTAAAAATTAAACTTAAAAAATTCATGAAATGGTAAAGGTATAATAGTGGTTAAATATTGTACCAAATGTTTTGGGGTTATTGAAATTTAGTACATTCAAAGTTAAAATAATTGAAATACTATTATTAAAGGAAGATATTCAAAAAGAATTTATATTTATAATTTATAGCTACTCGGTGGAGGTAGGGGTTCAATTTTTAGTTTGGGGAGGATGTGGTTGGAATGGGGTTAAATTATTCCTTTGGAAGGCAATGATCAGTTTAAGGTTGAATTTCCAATTAGGTAAGTAAATTGTTGATGGAATTTGATATTCAATAAGTTATTTTAAAAGATATACAATTATATATTTTTATAAATATTTTTTTATTACATGTAAAATATTCCCAACAAAAAATGGGATCCTAATATATAAGAATCCTAATAAGGATGTTAACGAAAGATAATTAATTGAAAGGGAAAAGGCAATGAATACAAAACAAACCCATAAACATACAATAAGGTATAAAAAGGGGAGGCTGAATTTTCTTCAGATTGACATAATGAATAGCTCCTAGAAAACCCTAATGCTAACCGGTGCCGCTGCAGGGTCTCATGGCCACCTGGCCACTCCAAGGAAGCCATTGCCCTCGCCTGTGAAGCTCCCCACGGGACCTAAACCATGCCGGAATTTGATGCATCGTGGAGACGGCTTCGACGGGCTGAAGATTGAGTGGCCAGACCCCAGGAAAGACGCATCCTCGACCCTTCATCCTCTTGACAGATGCATGAAAGGTGCGAGATGCATCAAAGAAGGAACCCCAGCTCACCCTCATACAAGTGCTCAACTCCTTGCGTAGGTGCTCAATGAAAAATAGTTTCCGCCTCTCATGCATTCGCATCCTCACCGGCCAGAGATCTCGAAAGAGGAATATCTAGGATTCGCAGTCCATCGAGCTTACCTGACTGCCTCAGCAGATCCAGCAATCTCGAGACAAGCCAAAGCCTCCAAGACTCCTTAAGACCCTTCTTCATTTTCGATTTTTGTAAGATCTCTGATGGGGGTCTCTCTCTATTTGCGAGTGACACCACAAAACTCTGTTCTGGAGCTGGAATCCTTGATTCATCAGGTAGAAGGAACCCCTACAGGACTGCAGAGGCTGATCTTTGTAGGGAGGCAACTCTCAGACCACCAGCAAATACACAGCCTTGGGATCTTAAAGGATTCATGCATTTCCCTAGTGGCAAGTTTACAAGGAGGAAACAACAAACCCTCTCCTTCTCAGAGCAAGTCCTTCAAGGATGCAACATGAGCAGGGCTCTCTCAAGCACAAAATCTGGTCTAGATCCCTCACCCTGTCTACATAGTGGACAAAACAGAGGAAGTTCCCACTTTGGAGATCTCTCAACCAGAATTCAACCAGAACATTCTCCAGTTCAAGGAGCTGACCCTAATCTACAAATTCAATGGATTGTGGCCAAATACAAAGGATCTCATTGATTGGTTAGATTCAAATTGGCCCAAGGATGCTTGTGTTTTATTTTACTCCAAAGGATTTTTTCTAGTGATTTTTTCTTCTCAAGAAGACCTTCATGTTGTCACGAGCAAGGGGCCTTGGTTCTGGGGAACTGCAGGGCTCATCATAACCCCTCGGTTCCCTGATTTTGATCCTCTAACTATGGTAGTTACGAAGGTTCCCATCTAGGTACGTCTTCCAAACTTACCAATCCATTTCTAGAATCAAATCGGTCTTCAAAGAGATAGGAAACGCTCTTGGTTGTTTCTTATCCTCGGATAACACTCGCATGGATCAGGGTCTTTTCACCTATGCACGCATCAGTGCCACCATTGACATCAGTTCAGGCCTTCCCGACAAGATCAACCTAAAAATAGGCAGCTCCATCTAGACTCAGGATTTGGACTATGAAAACACTTCCTTTAGGTGTCATATTTGTCGTCTCACAGGACACCTCCTTAATGCCTACCGGAAAAGAAAGCCTGAGCAGCAAAAGACAAAGAAGGCACACAAAGCCAAAAGATGGAAACTTGGTCAGTCATCGTATGAAGAAGACAATCAAGATGACCAGATTGAGAAAGATACGCCCCCAACAAAGCAGGAACAAAGATCCACTCCACCTCTGCCTGAGGTGCACATGCAGGAATAGAGATCCACTTCACCTTCGCCTATTCAAGAAGATGAAAGCATGAAAAGCAGCCCTCCACAAGGGAAAAAAATATATCATGGTCCTACCTCTTCAGACTCTGATAAGGAACTCATTCAGGATTCCACGGATGTGCTGCAACTGGCCTTAGTGTCCCCAACTTTAGGGGGATGGATACAAATCAAGAAAAAACAAGGAAAAAAAGGAAAGACCTTAAAATCAGGCCATTTCAGGGCCTTGATTTTCTTCTTTGTTTTCTCCATGTCTTAGCTTTTCTTTCTACTACTTTCTACAACTTTCTGTTGTGCCCATTCGGCTGAGAATTCTTAGATCTTCTTTTTGCAAATAGCCACTCCATTCTGCCTCACTTGGCCTTCGGGTAGGTAGCGGAAAATGGTTTGTAACATTATTTTCTTTTTTGGCAATACAAGGTTCTTCACTAGCTTACAAAAAAAAAGGTCTAAAAAGGAAAAAGAATACCATATATATATATAGACACACACACATGATGCATTTGCCATTATTGAAGATATATAGCTTAGGAAGGAATTTATATTATCAAAATGTTGGATACATTTCACAATATAGAGCATGGTTTGATGGAAAATATCTCAAACAATATTAGGGAAAAGTTTTGATGAATTATCGTTTATCAATGGGGACAATGGGTAAAGGGATGGGTTGAAAAAAGAATTAAATATTTATTTTTTATTTTTTCATGAAATGAAGAAGGGAAATGGTAGGACTTAGGATAGAGGGGTTAAGGGAAAAATTTATTTTACTTCATCATATTTGAAAATTCATGACAATGGGAATGAAAGGATTTTATTTACAAAAGAGGAGTTGGACTCTCTTTTTTTACTTTAAAAAAAAGGTTCATTGGTTTTTTTTTTTTCTACGAAGAGGTACTCAAGGAAATTGTTTGACATTCTAAACATAGGCGTGATGAGAATACTAGAAAATGGGTTAAACCAGCAAATTAACAGATGACGCAAACTTGGTGAATTTCACTAATAAGACGTAAAAGGATCTTGCTTGTTGAAACTTCAACCAACTGCTGAAAGGGTCAAACAATGACTTTTTTTGTCAAATGAGATAAGGGCATGGCCAATGTGACGAGCTAAACATGATGGTATGTTAAAAATCAAGACATTACGATGCTCGAAGCAGGAAATGACAAATTTATGAAACTCGACATGGCCTCACTAGATGTCTTGAAAGAAGAGGATGTTGTCGAGTGACTCAAGGGCGTCTCTCATGAATCCATCTACATGATGGTTACAATTTAGTAAATTTTAACATTGTATATGGATTTAGCGACCCCTAAAAAGGTCTCTGAATCCATCTACAATGTTAAAATTTAGTAAATTGTCACAATTCATTGTCAAAATTGCAATTTTCCATAGCCGCGTGATACAATTAATGTCACTCGGGTCTCGAAATCCATATATCAAATTCATATAAATTGTAATTTTCCATTGTCGGGGTGACACAACTAAAATTGACTAACATAAACGACTAATTCATATTCTTAGATGTTGTTAGCTAGTAATATATGTATTCCTATGACTAAATTAGTCATTTATGTTAGTCGTTTTTATTTTAGTCACTTGTTATCTAGTCGTATATTTTATCCCATGACTAAATTAGTCGTTTATCTTAGTCATATTTAGTTGGATCTCTTAAAATTGCTCAATTTTGGTCATTTATCCCTTGAAAAAACTATGGTGACTATCTTTTTTAGTCGCCTAGTCACGTATCTCTCATTTTGTACTAATGTCTAAATACATAATTAGGATAAGTGTGAATCCATAAAAATAGGTAACACTTTTTGGAACGGGAGAGTATGGAACAAGAGCTTTTCATATCCCCAATTGAGGTAATTTTAAGCCATCAATCAAGCTATTAATACCTTAATTGGGATCTTAAATGAGCCCTTGATTAAGGGTTCTTAATGTAGGTGGAAAACCATCGATCAAGGTGTGAGGTTGGGTTAAGTAAACCCTTGTGATCAAGGTCCTTTCTTAAAAATATCTATGAATATTTTTTTTGAAAATACAGTAAATAAGTAACCTGAAACTTTGTTCATGGGTTTTTTTATATACAATTGTGATACACTCGAGTCAATATTTTTTTATTTTTACATTTTAAAATGATCTCACCTATTTGGGTATTTTTCACAATCTGAACATTTTCACTATTGATGGTTTATAAATACTTTCTTGGTGGTTTATAAAAAACTCATTGGTGGATTTTTAAGATAGAATTGGTGATAGATTCCTTAATCCTTTCTAATTATATCTTTTGAAATGGATAACTTATATTTGTTGGTTTATATTTAGTATTTTTTATAATTATTGTATTATAATTATTTTTAAAATTTTCATACCTTTTCTTATATGATAGCTTGGTTTTTGGAATATTATTTAAAAAAGTGTCTTTTGCTACTACTATTGTACATGTGTGTGTGTGTTTTGTTAATTTATATATAGAGAGAGATATTTTGGTGGTTTTATAAAAAAAATATTAATGGATTTTTAAGCTAGAATTGGTGATAGATTCCGTAATCTTTTCAATTTTTTATCTTTTTGAAATGGGTAACTTATATTTATTGGTTTATATTTAGTATTTTTTATAATTATTGTATTGTTATCATTATTTTTTAAATTTTCATACCTTTTACTTATATGATAGTTTGTTTTTGGAATATTATTTTTAAAATACATCTTTTGCTACTATATATAGAGAGAGAGTTTATAAAAAAAATATTACTGGATTTTTAAGATAGAATTGGTAGTAGATTCCCTAATCCTTTCCATTTTTATTTTTTGAAATGGATAAATTATATTCGTTGGTTTATATTTAGTATTTTTTATAATTATTGTATTATTATTATTTTTTATATTTTTCATACCTTTTTCTTATATGATAGTTTGTTTTCGAATATTATTTTTAAAATGTGTCTTTTGCTACTATTGTATGTGTGTGTATTTTGTTACTTGAGAGAGAGAGAGAGAGAGAGATCAACCTTCTAGAAAAGAATTTTAAAATTTCCAATTTATTGGGTGGTCCTTGCAATCTGTACATGTATGTAAATAATATGAATCCCCATAATAACATGGAGCGTTCATTATTATTTATAAATATTGTTTTAAATTCTTACATTTGTTTATTTATTTATATCTATTTAATATATTATATTTTTGGTATTTACTTTGACAAGCTAGAGGGTTGTTTGGAAGAGGTTGGTTGTGTTGACACAACTTTGGCTAGTATAGTCATCATCCTTCTTCTCTATGTTGTTGAGGTTATTGTTCTTATGGAAAGGAGTCCCTATCATCTCAACAAGCATCTAAAAATTCTCACTTTTTTTTGTTCTAATATGGGTATTGATTGTTAACATTTATAAAAAATGTTATGATAATCAAATCCCAAAAGATCGCTTATGATAATATAATGTATGACAACAACAACTCGGGGGAAGTGATTTCATATAAATATCTTGGAATCAATATTCGCCATAAGCTTAACTAGAGCTATAACATTGAGAAAAGGATTAATGGAGTGTGGAAATATTATTATGGACTTAAAACAATTGTAACTCAAGACACCTCTAGCTTTGGGATAGGAAGAAACTCCCCATTGAGACTCTTGTCACTTTTGTTATCCTATATGGTTGTGAAGGTTAGGGCTGCAACATCTCTAGAGAATCATGGATACAGATGGAGCAAATTCAAAAGTGTTTTATAAGATATAATATTAAAATTAAGGCCAATACACCTTGTCCTATCCTCCTCATAGAAGCGCGTCTCTCCCCAATTGAGAGCATGGCTAGAAATATGTACCTAATGTACAAGAACACTATCAACAACATGGGATACAAGAGGATTCCTAAGATTACTTCATACTCTAGTCAAAACCACTTGAGACTTAAGCAAGGATGGCATAAAGCTGCCAAGTCTTTGCTAAATCATTGGGGATTTGATGAAGATACCACTTTGCATAATAGTGATGATATTAAAAGTATTATTACATCTAAATTTAAGGAGAAGATGTGGTGTGAATCAATTTAGCGGCAACATTAGTTGTCTCCGAAGAGGCCAAGTGGCAAACCAGTATTTAGATAGGAATGTAGGCCACGCTAGTCTCAACAAATACTTTAAGCAGATAAGAATGGAGTTGTCTGGGTCAATAAACCACAATCAAAGCGAGACAACTCCTGCCCAAGATTTAAATCAAATCAATTTTAATCGTCTTGACGTGGGATATGCTCAAGGATTTCCAAACGAATACCTGGAAGGCATGCCAAATCACATACAAGTGTAGATGAGCACCAATACTCCCACACGAGAGACATTCCAGAAGAAACATGGTAATCAATATTTTGATAAAGATTTTGTTGATGCTTCAATGAATCCAGAACGCATTAACTAAGGAATTGTGGCACATGATGAATTAATTGACTGGAACCGGGGTGGGGTTTTGGCACGTGATGAGTTAATTGAGAATATTCATTACTGGGAGCAATACAAGGCTGAGATTGCAGCAAAGAATGGATTTGGGAATAGTGATTAATATCAAATTCCTCTGCAATTTGTAATATCAAATTCCAAGCTCTCTCAATCTGGTGGAAAGAGTTCTCTTTGTTCCGTAGGTTTCCCCGCTTTTATAGATGCAATGTCCATAACTGATTTAAGCGACTATCAATGAATTAGTGTTACTATTATAACGAATATATATGGGAAACCCACATTCATATCTAAGTGGTGGAACAAGACAATTATCCTTATAAAAAGCACATAATATGCCAATGACTATGATCAAGTTGCTAATAGTGGTGACCGCCACAATGTCGAATGTTTTTAAATGATAG
The DNA here is from genome assembly GCA_027924585.1 of Larix kaempferi. Taxonomy (NCBI): domain Eukaryota; kingdom Viridiplantae; phylum Streptophyta; class Pinopsida; order Pinales; family Pinaceae; genus Larix; species Larix kaempferi. The sequence continues at coordinate 14,269,671 of BSBM01000461.1, read as the reverse complement.
TTCCAAAAAATGATTGGAAGCTTTGTAATATCTGTGTCATCTCACCATGTTGTCAATCACTGGTTCGAGAAGTAATTACTAGACGATGAATCTCTCGTCTCTCGTCTTTTTGTTCTGTTGGTTTTCATGGAGAGACTTTGTGAGATGAGAATTGATCGGATCTCTTCTACCACATTAGATTTAAGGGTTAGGGTTATTAGGGCTATTGGATCCAAGGGTCTCTTTATCTTATTATATTAAGATTTAAGATAAAATGTATTTTCGAGTTTTTATTATGATTTTTTTTAAAGGAAAACAAATATTACATCTCTTCATAAATAAAGTACTACCATTTTAATAACATGTTTTTCATCATTTGATTTCCATGTTATCACTCTTCTTTTGTATTGTATTTTATGTTCTCTTAGCAATATTGTGCTATTGCCTTTAACTTAATCAATAAGTAGAGGAATTATTCAATAAAACTTTATTTAAAAAATCTCAACCTAACAAGTTATTAACCACTAAAATGGTTCTTTGATCGTTACATAAAGTTGAAATGGATATAGGACATGATTGTATAAAGTTTAAGGTGATCATTGTACCATTAGGAAATAGCATCCTACTAACTCATTAAATCATAGACATGGAGCCCAAATATCATGGCTAAGGCTGAAATTGAAGGATAAAATGTGCTCATATTTTGAATATCATTCAAAATCCCATTTAATTAAAAAAAATATTTTTTATTACAATTTCTAAAAGTTTTAGATTTTTTAGTTACATAAGGTCATAACAAAAAGTCCATTATCATTCCATAACAAAAACCCATTAGTTTTTTTAAGTAATTGTTTTGTTATATGTAAAATTGTATAAAATATATGATGATCCATGCAACATTAGCAATTAACCTCTTACTAACTCCTTGGCCTTTGCTTACAATCACATCATTATGAACCATAACTAACACCCTTCATAATTACTAATCTCGCTCATAGTTTACCCTTGGTAATTATTAATCTCTCTCGTAGTTTTAGTTATAGTAGCATAATTTGGTCGTATTGAATTCTCGTGTACATAAATTCGGAAAAAATACAAAATTTATATATATAATAATATATGTTGACTATATCTAACTTCGTACACATACAACTAAATACAATTAACAATACGCGCTGCCTTAGCAGACGAGTTAAGCGATGAATCCCTGTTCAACCCAATATTGATAATATCGGGACGTGAATAGGTACCTAATATTCAGTAGCAATATGCATGTTCAGTAATCCAATTTATGAAACTAACTTATCAATGTGATAACTAATTGATGCGATTCAGAGATAGGGCTCAAGTCTATGCAAAGATATAATACTGATTATGCATTTTATATCACTCAAGTTTTTTGTACTCGACTTATGTTACTATGGCTTTAGTTAGTTTTAGTTTATTTTAACAAAAATGTCAAGAAATCCCAAACCCATTAGATCATAAATTAAGACTTAATTATAAAACCATATTTAAAGTCCCAAATTATTTAAAAAATAGATCATATATTTATTAAAAAGTACTATTAGATAATATTTTTCTTATGCAATTAAGAAATTAAGAAAAGTTAGACTTAATAAGTTTATATTTAAGTTCATAGGAGTTTATAAACTAGCAAAACTACTTAACTTGTGGCTGATAAATATGTATAGGTCACAGGTTAAGTGCCATGAACAAGTTATATGTTATTTTTTCTCCATACTTAGTTTAATCATAAGTTGTTGTCTATGCTTCACCTACCTTATACTTGTCTTGATCTCCCTTCAATCTAAAAAATCATAAATAATAATCCACTCCAAATTCTAAAATATAAATAATTATAAATTATAGTGGAGGCTGAAATAAATATATTTTCAAGGGTCATTTCAAATTCGAAATAAACAATTATATTATAAAACAATATACATGATAACTAATAACAAAGATCATCCAGTTAACAAAGATAATTAATATTCCGATAATTATTAGGAAAATTTCTGTTATTAATTTTTTTCTTAAAACCTCCAGCATTCTGATTAAAGTTCTTCTTTTTATAGTCATACTGATTAGTTTTACTGTTCTTCTAGCCAGTTGTTCCTTCTCTTTTTCTGTTTTGGTCAAAACAAAAATTTGCCTTCCTCATGGCCTCTTCCAAAGTGGAAGGATTATCATACTCAATACGATCTTTTATATTAAATGGTAAACAGCTTAGAAACCTTTGCACTCTAGGCTTTTCCTCAACCATGTAGGGTACGTACCTCAGCAAGCTAAGAAACTTGTTGCACAGTTCTTTCATGTTCATTGTACCCAACTTTAAGTTGTAAAACTCCTTCGATTTATACTCAAAATACTGTTCAGACAGGAACTTCTTTTTAAACAAACTTTTAAACATAGTCCAAGTTACTTCTTTTTCTTTTATGCTCTTGATTCTTTTAAGATCCTGCCACCAGATATCTGCCTTTCTGGTCAGATTATAAATATCCATCTTGGATTTAAGTTGAGAAGAGTAGTCATAAATATTAAAGTACTTTTTCATTCCAGACAGCCAAGCTTCTGCTATCTCGCCCTTCTTACTTTCGCCATTAAAAGTAGGTGGCTTAATCTTTTTAAATTCACCAGTAATCTGTTTATGATGCTTATGTTTTCTCTTTTTAGAGAAGCACTCACTGTTACTGTTGTCATAATTTACATCATCGTTACTTGATTCAAACTTAGAAGATGAGTAACTATTCCTTTCATCGTTCCTTGTTTTCTTATGCTTATGTTGGTGAGACATTATTTCAGAATCAGCACTAAATTCTGATTTTCTGCCTCTTTCATCACTGTGACGGTTTCCTTTTAAATTCTATTGTAACTCTTCTTGTGCCCCTTTACAATCCGTTCATTTTCTTCTTTAACAGCTTTTAACTCAGATTTTAAATCTTGCACAATGCGTAAAATTTCAGAAGACTCGTTGTTTAACTCAACATAAATTCCTTCAGTGTTATTGTGATTAATTCGTTCATTACGAGGAGATCTGTCCTCTGTTGATTCCTCTGGTATTTCCATACCTGCAATTAAAGGTCAATCTGTTCTGTGCAAAAATAAAATTAAAATACAAAAGTTAGTAACGTAAACTTTCTGATTCATTTTTCTGTTTGCGCGCATGAGCCTCATTCAGGCCTAGAGTTTAAACTTGTGCTCTGATACCACATGTAACATCCCAGAAAAATCACAAAAACTTAAAACTTTTCTGTGTGACATTTATTGCGTATTTAATGAATGCGGAAATAGAACAATGCATGAAATGTTATCTTGTTGCACTAAATGCCATGCTGGTTTATTAAGTAAGGGTTTGCGACAAACAGATTTCTACTTAAGTCTTGATGTTAATCATATTTAGTTGTGCTGCTACACACCTCTACTGTTGTTGTTTATGGATAATGAAACATCTTTTTGACTAATGTACTCTTGTTTGATTGATGAAGGGGTCCTTCAGATGCCCCGAGGCTTACTTAGCATTCGTGCTAAAGCATGTTGATTCGTACTTGTGACCAACAGTTTTTCAATAGATCTCTTTTTCAATAAGTGAAGAGATAAAGACTCTTGGGCATTCTATTGGTGAGAAACCTAGTTCGCAACTTTATGGTGTTCAAGTTTAAGATGTCTGAAAATGACTATTGATACTTACAGTATGTCTTATATTGTATAAATTGCACACTTGTAGATGAATCGTGAGAAGATCTATAACAAATGGGTCTCAGTTTTATACTCAGAATCACAGACAATTTTCTAATTGATTTTTATGTAGAACTGTACGTAGCTGTCGATTCTTTTTCCTAGTCAAAGCGAAGGTCCTATGTTAAGAAATTCTGCTATGGTAATATTGCCTTCCATTATCATTATGACTTTCATAGTATCGTGCATTAGGATTCAACACCATATAATAGTGTGTATGTTCCTTTGACTTATTTATATGATTTATATTACGATGTAATTTTGAGATATAATTCAAATCTCCTACCTGGGAAAATATTTTTTTAGACGCACACCACAATAACTTTAAAACAATTATTGAACACTATTATCTACATTAATCAACGTGCAGTTATAAATTGTACGCACTACCATGTTGGTGCACTTATGTTTAAAATACGCATTGGCAAGGCCATTGAAAAAATAGTAATTTTCACAAAGAGATACACCAATTACAGTGTGCTCTAAAAACTTGTGCACTTTGTGTATGGTGCAACGACATGTTTGTATTGCATTGGTGATGCATAATTAGGGATGCACTTTATATTAAGATTTCAGAAATAATGGCGATGCATTTTAGCATCACGAACGCACCGTGGTGGTATGTTTTAAAAGTGCACTAATTCGACATTTTCAAATGAAATTTTGACACCCAGTGCACTAGGATCCACGTAGCACATCGTTAACGGTGCTTATGTCATTTGTAATGCACTGGGTGTCCATGTTGTTTCAATTTTAGTTTATTTCATGTATGTATTTGGTGTGTTTTCAATACTATAGTGTGTCGTTTATGGCGCGCTTAGTACAAAGAGCATTGCATGTAGTGCGTAACTATTTATATGTGCACCCCTTGTTAAATTCATTTATTAAGAGAAAAAAATTAATGTTTGATATTAATAAATAAAATTATCATTGAATGAAATATTGAATGATTTTTATATACATGTATGTATTTATTATGAGATTGGTATAAGTTATATGTGAATCTGAGCTGTCAATGATGAGAGTTGCAACATGAGACACAGGCGTGGGTTGACTTATACAAAGTTGTACGGGAGTCGGAGGCCAGAGAAAGGGAGAGAGACTTTTACCATCGGCCCATTACCTCAAATACACGAGACCTCTTAAGGGTTGTCAACCTCTTGAAGTTCTATCAGAAGCTACTTCCCTAAATGGGAATTTAGATTTTTGGATGCAGTTGATTTGTCATTGGGATCAACATAGATAGGCTTTCTATTTTGGTCCCGATCTATTGTTTCATCCCATAGAGGAGGACATATAATTCATCATTGGCCTATCCAGGAGAGGGGAGGATTTTCCCTAGTTTCCTGATGTCCCATTTGGTGTCCCAGCAGAGAGTCATCTTGTGTACTCTCAGATATATATCAGTGACCAGGTCACTGACCCTGCTTTTTTTTAGGTTTCTAGAGGACAACTATGTATTGCTTCTTTCAGTGCATATGAGGTTAGGTGCCTCTCTCTTTTGGTTACATTGGTGAGTATTTCACCACTAATGGGAAGCACATTAATTCCCCCCTATTATATTATGTTGATTCTTTAGTGTAGAGACCTAGATGCATTAGGTGGTCAGCCACTTTTTTACGATGGTTTTATTTTTCTTTGGATCGATGTCATGCATAATTTGAGGGAGGGTAAACTTCTCTTTTACTTCAGATCTTTTTTGTTTATTTTTTGAGAGGATTCCACTCATTAGGCCATCATTTGATTGTCACCCTCCTAGGGAGATGTCCGAGGTGTAGATTCATATGTGGGGAGATAGGTTTCCCAAGAGGGGCCATCCAAAGTTCCCATCAAGGATCACCTCAGAGGTACTGGAGTTACCAGCTAGTGAGGATGATCATGCATTGAACCTTATGCCATATCCTTACGTGAGGTTGGACTAGAGAGGATGTCACAACAACTTTTTCAACCAGGATGAGCCACTAGATGACAAAGGTAATATTATCATTATGTTTAAATTAATCTAGTTTCATTTTATTATCTTACTTAATGCAAATGAAATTTATTCTAACGTTTTCTTTATAAAAAAATTAATTGTTTAATGAAATTGTCTAATTATTGTTCTGTACTATATATTTTGTAGATATTGGCACCTATGATGGGGAGGGGACTCCACCATTGCAGGAAGATGAGGATATTGATGAGCCTGAGTTTCCTTAGTTTCCTGGACCTGGCCTATGACGTAGACTAGATTCTAGGTTTCGAGAGGATGTGGCATACAGGTTATATACATTGTTGGATTGATAGGGACTCCACCCTATACAGTTTCAGGAGATCCTATGAGAACCCAACCTAGTAGATTTATGGAAGATTGTTCCTCATGATACGGGGAATTTAATGTGGTATGTCATCGGTGCATCCAGCCTTATAGATGCTAGGATGGATGGTCATCCTACATCTGATTAGGGTGGCGATCACTATCCTTTACCTCCTCCTCCATCTCCCCCTTCTCTTCACTGAGATGATTGATCATCACTCATCCAAATCCTTCTCCTCCTCCTCACCATGACGACCAACCACTATTTCCTCCTCCACCCCCAACTGTACCACCACCATCTATTAGGAGGTAACAAATAGATTACCTAGGAACTTGCGTGTCAGGGAGAAATGGTTGTGATGTAGACAAAATTTCAAAATTTTCCCATTGTTTAGCAAAATTCAAAAGCCACCAAGCATGCAGTGTAAGGGATTAATTCAACCACATGGAGCACTGATGGAAGGGCATTTCAAGTAGGCAAGTAATGCATCAGTGCCTAGGTGTTCAACAACATTGTAGGATGGTCATAATGGTTTTTTTATTCGATAATTTTATTTTTATTTTACCCTATTTCAGTGCGCCTAATAACAATACACACAAATGCGGTTAGAGTGAAAAACCACAATGGAAATGAATTTAAAAAATAAAAAAAAATTGTCCTACATTTTTTAATATTACCCTAGTCACATACACTCTGTTAAGGATGCATTGGTGCATTTACAATATATAAACGCACCATCCAAAAATATAAAATTATAAAAACATTTTTCCATCCAGGTTTTTTTTGTTTACCCTAGTTTGGTGCTCTAAATGCTATTATGCACCGATGCATTGTCAATATAACTACGCAATGTTAATGATTGGAACAATATAACCATATTTTTTTGTCTCACAATTTCTTTTAATTTTCCCTACATTGGTGCATACTGAATATAACGCACTAGCACATTTAGTTGAGCTAAATGCACTACTAGTGAATATCAAAATATTAAAAAGTTTTATGTCCAGTGTTTTTTTTACTCTACTTTGGTGCTCTAAATGATATTGAGTTTCATTGTGTTTTATAGATAACTGTTGTGGGGAAAATGCACCTATAATTTAGGGGAGAAACTACCAACTTACAATGATAAAGATAGACTTACAAGCATTCTGCAAGTACAACAAATAAATGAAGAGATTAGGGTTTAGAGATGTAGGCACCTCATTGAGAAGGTTGATCCTAGCTTTGCCTCCCTCGCTCTTCAATGCTTATCCAGTGTTGCAATGCCCAGACCTGCAAAACAACTTGATACCTTTCTCAAACACATTTGACTACATATATAATACTGATATCCATAATGGAAGAAGACATCAAACTACAATCAAACAGTAATCAAATCTAAGACACATTAATAGGTCATATTTGGAAAGAGAATAACGTCTGATCTTTATTGATGAATGAAAGCAAGTACATAAATTTATACCTTCCTTCAAGCTTGGCACTTCACGAAACCTAGATTCAAGGTCTCCTGCTTCTGTTCTCCAAGGATTCCAGCCTCTACTCAAATGTGCTACGGTTTACCAAAACTAAGCACAAGAGAGGGGGATGAGGGTCTCCATTCCTCCAACATAACAATATTGTAGACTTGTTCCCCTTCTATGGCCCTTCTACACTCCTTATATAGTCAGTGAGGAAGAGGAAAAGAAGTTATAACTGCTCAAGAGGTTTCCCAACCAACTTAACTTACTCGAATTTCGAGATTTTGACCAAAACAGGGGTGTATGCTACTCTACAGTATACAAAGTCGCGTACACACACTACTATTTCAACAGTGGATTCACGCTCAGTAGGGTATACACGCTACTATCATGCCTGTGTACCAGCGCTCATATTGAAAAATGGCCAAAAACAGGCTTTTCTGCTCATTTTCAGGAGATGGTTTGGTATGGAAAAATGTTCCTAAGGGTCATATACATAAAATGGGTCAAGAATGAGGTAATTTCAACCATTTTTAGTGTCCCAAATGACTCCTCCATCCACAAATGTCCTGTTGTGTGACTAAAATTTGATCTCAAGAAGTGTTGTCATGCGACCAATGGAAGCAAGTGTCGTCACAGATGGAGAGGTGTCATTTCAAGCTATAACAGATACCCCCTAATGTATGAGGTCAGAGGGAGTGCGGGAAATGATGGCCGAAATACATTATAAATAACAAAGAGTTGAATCATGGAGGAACGGAGAAACCAAGAATCATAGGCTCAAATGAAGTACCTGAAAGCAAAGGCAATGTCAGACAAACTTATCCTTGGGGTAACTGTCCATGTTCAAATGGTGGAACATGACCTCCAAGAGGATACAATAATGATCCAAAATACTGATGCATATATCATGGCCACTAGAATACAAGCGTGGATCCATGAGGAACATAAGTGTAAACATAGCCACATAAATACAAGGTGGATCTATGTCAAAAATGGAGAACATAGCCATAGAGAGCAAGCTGGATCTATGTTTCATCAAGAGCCCAAAAAGAGTGTGGCTCATTCTTGCGCAACTTGGGCGATAACATAAATGAGGTGATGCTATCGAGGATCCCAAGGTCTTCATCCAAAAACAACCCAAGGTACAAACCTACCCATGCGAATAAATGAGTTGTTGTTGAACATGGGAGGTATCATTTGATTACCGGTCGTTGATGTATACCGTTAACAAATGCAAGGGTGTCCACCAATAATGAAAATGGAACCCAAGGTACCTAGTACATTCAAACAAGTGCGAATAGATGGTCTTGCCGTCGAACACTTGAAGAATCCATTGGATAGGAGACATTGATTTATTCCCATCTATCCAATAACGAGGGAAACTACCACTAATGACTGCAATCCCCAAGGTACTAACCAAAACTATAAACTGCATTCCCAGAGTACAATGAGTTGAAGTCGATGGGAAGAAGTCCGTTGGAAGGGAGGCCTTAATGCATCCTCCATCATCCAACACGAGGGACACTCAAAAGGTATGAGCTGATTTGGAGTAGGACTAAACACATGATGAAACATACTGACACCAAGGAATGGCCGACACATGAGGTCAAGGCTACTGCAGAATGGCCGACACATGTTATATCCTTGAACAGTGAGCATGACACAAGAGTGACTTAGGCAGCTTTGAACACAAAGGAACCACGACGCAAGTCTGCAATGTAGGATACATTAACAGATTCTCCATATGATTGGAAGACTAACCAAACAGAGGAGTAAGAACTCTGAGATCAGTTTATCCTAAGGCCAACGCTAGAACCCAACTTGTTTGATAGACTCAAAACAGGTGCTTTGTTCAAGGAGATAGTTGACTTGCTGCCATCATATTGAAAGATATTTTAGCATTCTTCCCTTCCCTTTCCTTTTTCATTTTTTAATGAGCTTGACAAAGAACTAAGGAATGCTCGACGGTATTTTCATATTTAAGGAGTCTGAAAAACCTAGAAGAAAACTCCATACACCTATCCGTGGATTTTATATCGAGCCCGGATTGGTCTGTGCTCGACGGTGTTTTCTTGCTTATAGAGTTGAAAAACTTAAACAGTCCTCTATACACCTATATGTGGATTTCACATCGAACCCGAGTAAGTGAATGCTTGGTTGGTGTTTTCACATTTCGATAGTCTGAAAACCCTAAAGATGACTCCAAAGGTCTTTTTTCGTAAAGTTAGTCTCCTTCCCCGAAAAAGTGTAAAATGATGGAAGAAGAACTCTTCTAGCGCATACAAGAGTATACCTAGAGTATACATTTTCCGTAAATTATCCACCAAGGCCCGGAAAAGGGGTAATTCTATACCTAAGTGGATGTCGGTTCAGTTATTTTAACGAGCCCGAAAAGACAACTATGCTCGGCAAACTTTTCCTATTTAAGGAGTTTGAAAAGGGCTTAAAAGAACTCCATAGGCATCTTTTTCGTAAAGGTTTAACGAGTACAGAAAAGTAAACTCATGACCTCCTTACTGTTTTTAACGAGCTCAAAGGACATACAGAAAATGCTCACAACTTCCTTACTGTTTTTAATGAGCTCGAAGTGAAGATGAAAGAAATGCTCATAGCCTCCTTACTGTTTTTAATGAGCTCGAAGGAAAGGTGGAAGACTGCTCGTAACCTACTTACTGTTTTTAACGAGCTCGAAGTAAAAGAAGAATGCTCGTAACCTACTTACTGTTTTTAACGAGCTCGAAGTGAAGGCAGAAGAATGCTCATAACCTACTTACTGTTTTGAACGAGCTCGAAGTAAAAGAAGAATGCTCGAAATGGGAGGAGACAAGTGTCAGGGACATGCAAAAATAGCTCCAAGCGCATGGAACAAAGCTACGCCTAATGCAAGGAACATGAGCAAGATAAAGACACTCGTGGTGTGTCTCCTCTAGGTAAAAGGTGTCAAATTGCAAAGAAAAAATGATACAGGGCTTAGCGGAAATGAGATCAGAGATGGAGGCTTATATAACGAGCTAAAAGCGTGGAAGCCGGCTTCAGGATCATTAGCGCAAGCGGGATCATAACAGATGCATATGCAATTTGAACATAAAGCTGGGAACCTTATCAGGGATGGCCAGAAATAGATGAGGAAGAAAGATATGAGGCTTCTTCTCAAAGTCATGGTAAATCTAAAAAGGCTCCCAGGCCTATGAGAAAAACTCGGCATGGGCACCAAAATGGCATAAGGGTGCTGACTAGGGTGACCCATGTTAGGTAGGCTCTGCTGTCGGACTGATGCACAATGCATAAACAGATGGCTAACACACCAATATCCAACAGGTTCGACCCTATGGCGAATTCGGATGGCAAAAGGTTCAAATGCAACATAACATTGGGGAAGCCTAAACCTATATGCAAGGTTACGAATATACCTGACATGGTCGCACAAGGTGTCGAAAAGGACCAGTAAGCAAGTATACATCCAGCTAAGAATCCTGTCTCCAAGAAACATTAGTACCAGGATCATATCTAAAACATATGTAAGGAAATACCCGATACAAGTCACTGTGGTAGAAATACTTTCAACTTCACTATCATCAACAACAGGCATAAACAAGGCAGAGTTTTCAAATGAAGACTCTATGGTACCCAAGCCCGAGGACTTACAATCAACAAGATCAACTTCAATATGAAGATCAAATTTGAAGGACATGAAGGAATCTGCAGAAACAAATTCATCATCACGGGAGTTGAAAATTCTAGAAGTAGAATCAAACTCAGCAGGAACACCGATTTGTGGATCTATAGGAGAGTCCAAAGACTCAACAGTAGGAAGATCAGAATTTAAGGTCAAACCGGGGTTGGACATAACTGCGATTGGATCAACATCCAAATGAATGGAATATTGTACTATGGACTCTAGGAAAACTTCATCGGAAGGAAGTATATCATCCCAGATAGAACACATATCTAAACATTCAAATGGAGGTGTCACTTGGTCAAAAGCTGGGACCAAGTCCCGAGAAGGTAAGCATGAACTCAAAGACTTCTTCTTAGTAGCAGTTAAACTCAAGGAACAATATGCCACATAAGGCCCATGTGACATAGTAGTGCCTAATGACAAGGGATCAGACTGGTCTACAGTTGGGTAATAAGGAGGATCAACGAATGCAAGCTAGTCGATGGTGACAATGTTTTCGTTATGAGGGAAATGCATCACATGAAAAAGCGTAGACACCACAGCATGCATAGCATAAAAGTAATCAGGCCCGAGGATCATATCAAAGTCCATAGGGTCCTTTAAAACCATAAAATCAACTAAGACTGTTTTTCCACCCAAAGTAACAGGTACCTGACGGAGGAATCCGATTGGTTCACTAGGTCTTCTATCAAAGGTCAATGGTCAATTAGCAACTGGAATGACATTAGGGAAACCCAAATCTCTCCAAGCATAAGCGGATAAGATACTAAGAGAAGCACCTTCATCAACAATGCATCGATCAACCGTATGGTTCCCAATATCAACCTTTATCTGGAAAGGTGTCGAAGAAGGAAGACGAGGCTCGGCTAGACTATTCCAATCAAAGGAAACAATCCTAAGGCTTGGTAGGGGTTCACATGACACAAATGAAGTGCCCCCTTTTTCAGGAACATCCAAACTGGTAATGCAGAAGACTTCAGCAGTAGGTGCATCAATCTCTGAAGGACTGATGGGATCGGTCGAAGATTGCATTGATTCGATCACTTCACTCTCTGAAGGAAGAGTGGGGTCGACCAAAGATTGCATTGGTTCAACCACTTTATCAACCAAAGGTTGATCTGACTGTAGAGAATCTATAGACAACTCAGGAACAGAGGTTCCTTCAGACATGGACCACACTCTTCGTGCCTCTGGAATGGCAGGGCATCGGTGAGTAAGGTGATCTCCCTTACAAAGTTTACAAGGGAACTTTGGTTTCCGTCCTATAGGTTTAGACTCCTTTACAACGTCAGTACTCTCAGCATGACTAGCATTGGCTGACAACTTGCCCCCAGCATGACTTGCAATGGTTGGTTGCTCAGAAGGAGAAGACTTTTGAACTAAGGACCACACTTTTTGCACTTCTGGAAGTACAAGGCACAAGTAAGTAAGGTGATCTCCCTCGCAAAACTTACAAGGGAACTTAAGCTTCTGTTTGTTGGGTTTGTCGACAATGTCAAATCCCTCAGCATGACTTGCAGTGGCTGATCTGGTGTCTCCAGTATGACTCACAGGAATTGGTGACTTATCATTAATATGACTAGCAGTGATCAATGACGTGTCCTCAACATGACTAACAGTGGTTGAAGACAAACTTTCAGTATGTTTTTCAGTGACTAAAAGTTTTCTCCCAGCATGACCTCCAAAGGCTGGGTAGGTGCCCCCTGCATGATTTGCAGAGGCAGGGTGCTTGCCCCTAGCATGACTTACAGAGGCTGGGTTGCTGCCCCCTTGTTTTGGCATCTTCTTCCCATTCTTCCTCCGTCTATTCCTTTTAGACTGCTGGCTACTAGTATTGCTACTTTCGCCACATGAGGTATAAGGAGGAGGAGAAGATGTTACTGGCAAAGGAGGCACAGGGTTCTAATGATCTTGATTTGAGGTGCTCACAAAAGAAGCATCAGAGCATGCAAGCCATTCAGAGTGGAAAACAACCAAATCGGCAGCCCAATAGTGAATCTAGGAAGATTCAGAGTAGCCATTAAGGGAGCACCAATTTTTCCAATCAACGGAACAGCACAAGGATCCCCCGGAACAGGGGTACCTTGATTGGCACTCACCGGAATGCTAGACATAGTTTCCTGCTCAAATGAACAAGAAGTTCTCTAAGGCAAACTAAAAAAAGTAGCACAAAGAGCACACCACTAAAAAGGTCCTAGGTAAATCAAACCAAGCAAACAGATGCCTTCCGGAGAAGATTCTGGGATGATGAGGGCCCAGAACAGATCAACGAAGGAAGAAAGACAGTTACCCGGGGTCCACAATACAATGACTAAAGGTGCAAGCGCTGGAATCACCCAACCGCCCTCCCAAAGACCTGCAAGGAATTTCCTCCCACGTCTGTCCTATGTACAGCAGATATACCCTCCGCTATCACCTGTTTATGAACCTATGGTCAGATACTAAGGATACCACAACACCGAAAACTCCTGGGTGAACAGTCACTAGTCGAATCAGAAGGCGTGGGCAGGGTAACTTAGCCCGAAACTCAAAATAGTCCCCAAACGCGATCCAATCCTGGCATATGCTCGAAACAGAAAGTAGGAGGAGTATTCCCAACAATCTGATCTCACAATGACCTAATGCATAGATCCCAGGAAAGCTTTGATTGAAATGGATTTACCTGTGATAGTCATACGATTTTTGCGTAATGTGTGATCTTGGGTGGTTTAAGGTGTTTTAAACCCAAGATCCTAACCAAGACTAGTTGGTGTAATGTAACCTAGAAAAGAAAATGTTGCTAGTACATTTTATTAGAGTTGATTTTAAAGGTTACTTGCTTACTCAAAAAGGTAGTGGGTGTGTGAGAGTGGTTATAATAGAGATAGAGTACTGAAAATGAAATATTTACCACCAAACAAATCTTTTTTTTTCAATGCAAGTATTAAAATTCTGATCTAGAATGCATGTGCAAATGCAGTTTTTAATCTTTCGAATGCAAAAAAGGTAAAAATAAATTCTAAATGTACAAAATTAAACTCAAAACCTAAGAATGCAGCTACTCAAGCAACTAGGTATGCAAAACAAAACTTGTTCTTTTTTATGCAAAGCACTCTAAAATCTTTTAAACCACTTGCAAGGTACTCTATTCAGAAAATGAATCAAAATTCTTTATGCTTTCAAAGGTAAGAAACAAAACTGAAACTAACCTATTATCAAAGCAAAGCAAAGAAAGTTTTAGGTTCTCTTTATGAAACAGTAAAAGCTACCAACTATGACTTTCAAATTCTTATTGATGTAAGCATGCCAAACATTGGGAAAAGAGTACGAAAACTACTTTTAGACCCAAACGAAGCAAATGACCTATGAAGAAGTATGGTTTGGTAAAGTCAGGTCTGCACATAAATAATGCAAACAAGGTCCTGAACAACAGCCAAAACACTTGAGCTTTCACTAGAAAAGAAAACTTAAAAGCATAAGGGAGGATAAAAAACCAATCTAAAAGAGAAATTTCACTCAAATAGATACAAACAGGGTCAAGAAGACTCAAGAGGTTTCAAATCCAGTGGAAATGGGGCAAGCAAGTTCATTCAAACTCAAATTAGGGTACAAAACACCAAACGGGTCCACAACCCCCCAACTTGGGTCAACAAACCCCAAAACTTTCCAAACAAGCCCAAATTGATCAAAAGAGGTTCAAATCATGAATGTAGGATTAGTACAAGGATGGGAGACCACTTACAGGGGTTTAACACATACCTAGGGTCATTAGGGACCCCAAAACATGCAGCCACAGCCCCCAGATTTGGGTCCATAACCCAAAAACTCAAAAATTGAAAACCCAGATTTTGAGCGCTATTGTGTATGAAGGAGACTAGCGCCCATAGCAGGATGGGCGCTACTGTGTAGAAGAAAATTAGCATATGGGCGCTGCTGTGTTGTACAAACAGTATCGTACAGGTAGAAAAAGTTTGAAAAATGGGCTTAAAACCCCCACACCTGGGTCCACAAGGGTTTGCAAGGGCTGGGAAGGGTCTATAAGAGCCAAGGAGGGTCAAACAGAGCCTACTAACTGATCCTAATCAATAAAATGAACAAATACCATCAAACAAGACTAAAGAAATGACCTTGGATACCCCTAAGCAGTTAGGCTTTCCCCAGCGGAGTCGCCATTCCTGTTGTGGGGAAAATGCACCTATAGTTTAGGGGATAAACTACCAACTTATGTTGATAAAGATAGACTTACAAGCATTCTGCAAGTACAACAAATAAATGAAGAGATTAGGGTTTAGAGATGTAGGCACCTCATTCAGAAGGTTGATCCTAGCTTTGCCTCCCTCGCTCTTCAATGCTTATCCAGTGTTGCAATGCCCATACCTGCAAAACAACTTGATACCTTTCTCAAACACATTTGACTACATATATAATACTGATATCCATAATGGAAGAAGACATCAAACTATAATCAAACAGTAATCAAATCTAAGACACATTAATAGGTCATATTTGGAAAGAGAATAACGTCTGATCTTTATTGATGAATGAAAGCAAGTACATAAAGTTATACCTTCCTTCAAGCTTGGCACTTCACGAAACCTAGATTCAAGGTCTCCTGCTTCTGTTCTCCAAGGATTCCAGCCTCTAATCAAATGTGCTAGGGTTTACCAGAACTAAGCACAAGAGAGGGGGATGAGGGTCTCCATTCCTCTAGCATAACAATATTGTAGACGTGTTCCCCTTCTATGGCCCTTCTACACTTCTTATATAGTCAGTGGGGAAGAGGAAAGGAAGTTATAACCGCTCAAGAGGTTTCCCAACCAACTTAACTTACTCGAATTTCAAGATTTTGACCAAAATAGGGGTGTACGCTACTCTACAGTATACAAAGTCGCGTACACACGCTACTATTTCAACAGTGGAGTCATGCTTAGTAGGGTATACACGCTACTATCATGCCTATGTACCAACGCTCATATTGAAAAATGGCCAAAAACAGGCTTTTCTGCTCATTTTCAGGAGATGGTTTGGTCTGGAAAAATGTTCCTAAGGGTCATATACATCAAATGGGTCAAGAATGAGGTAATTTCAACCATTTTTAGTGTCCCAAATGACTCCTCCATCCACAAATGTCCTGCTGTGTGACTAAAACTTGATCTCAAGAAGTGTCGTCATGCGACCAAGGGAAGCAAGTGTCGTCACGGACGGAGAGGTGTCATTTCAAGCTATAACAATAACAACACACCAATAATGAATATAACAATATAGAAATATTTTGCATCGTTGAATTTTTGTTATTTTATTTTTTACTACACCAATGTGTATCGTATGCATTTTAATTAGGTAAACACACCGCTAGTGAATATAAACAGATTCAAAAAAATTTCATCCGATTTTTTCTTTTAGTTACACCTCACGTCGGTGCTTCCAATCACACACGGTGCACTAGTGCTATTAGAATATAAAAACACACCATAAATTATTTTACTTATTAAAAAAAATATTTTCCCAGGTAGGAGGGAAACATTTTTGGCTGAAATTGGTGCGTCATTTATGTGGTAGCATCGGTGCATCATCGTAGTTTAAATGCATCAGTATTTAATGGCTATAGAAATAGAAAATATTTTTTTTTCTTTCTCCGCTTGATAGGGATTTCGATCGTGGTGTGGTATTTTTTTAATACACAGTGGTGCATACAGACATTAGGCGCACCGGTGCATTTGGTATGCATCAAAGCACTGAGTAAAAACATCCAGTAAAACCTCCGCTCAATCGCCTCCGCTAGCAAACTCCACTATAAACATATATTTGGGCTCTTTTTAGAGGAACATCCATAAAAACCTTTGCTAGAGGGGTCTTTTCCTTGTAGTGTTAAAATATATGAAGATTTATATTACCATATTTCTCTACATGACTCACAAACTTGAAAGAATACAAAGATAATAAAGTGATTCATTGCAACCTCTAGCTCCTTACTGTACACAAGAGGACTTCTAACAACACAAGGCGATTAACACGGTGCTAACAAGGTTATATGGATGAATTTTTCTGGCTAGAATGGAAAAAGTATGGGAGACATACATGAACTATTGATTGGGTCATTCGGTACTGCATCACAAACATCCATCTCTTCGAACAAAGACAAAGGATGTGGGTGGGGTGCCATGTTTACTACTTCTTTAAATACATAATTAGGATAAGTGTGAATCCATAAAAATAGGTAATAGTTTTTGGAAAGGGAGAGCATGGAACAAGTGTTTTTCATATCCCCAATTGAGGTAGTTTTAAGCCTTCAATCAAGCTATTAGTACCTTAATTGAGATCTTAAATGAGCCCTTGATTAAGGGTTCTTAATGTATGTGGAAAACCATCGATCAAGGTGTGAGATTGGGTTAAGTAAACCCTTGTGATGAAGGTCCTTTCTTAAAAATATCTATGAATATTTTTTTTGAAAATACAGTAAATAAGTAACCCGAAACTTTGTTCATGGGTTTTTTTATATACAATTGTGATACACTCAAGTCAATATTTTTTTATTTTTACATTTTAAAATGATCTCACTTATTTGGGTATTTTTCACAATCTGAATATTTTCACTATTGATGGTTTATAAATACTTTCTTGGTCGTTTATAAAAAACTCATTGGTGGATTTTTAAGATAGAATTGGTGATAGATTCCTTAATCCTTTCTAATTTTATCTTTTGAAATGGATAACTTATATTTGTTGGTTTATATTTAGTATTTTTTATAATTATTGTATTATAATTATTTTTAAAATTTTCATACCTTAACTTATATGATAGCTTGTTTTTGGAATATTATTTAAAAAAGTGTCTTTTGCTACTACTATTGTATATGTGTGTGTGTATTTTGTTACTTTATATATATAGAGAGAGATATTTTGGTGGTTTATAAAAAAAATATTAATGGATTTTTAAGATAGAATTGGTGATAGACTCCGTAATCTTTTCAATTTTTTATCTTTTTGAAATGGGTAACTTATATTTATTGGTTTATATTTAGTATTTTTTACAATTATTGTATTATTATCATTATTTTTTTAATTTTCATACCTTTTATTTATATGATAGTCTGTTTTTGGAATATTATTTTTAAAATGTGTCTTTTGCTACTATATATATATAGAGAGAGAGAGTTTATAAAAAAAATATTACTGGATTTTTAAGATAGAATTGGTGGTAGATTCCCTAATCCTTTCCATTTTTATTTTTTGAAATGGGTAACTTATATTTGTTGGTTTATATTTAGTACTTTTTATAATTATTGTATTATTATTATTTTTTATATTTTTCATACCTTTTTCTTATATGATAGTTTGTTTTCGAATATTATTTTTAAAATGTGTCTTTTGCTACTATTGTATGTGTTTTGCTACTATTGTATGTGTGTGTATTTTGTTACTTGAGAGAGAGAGAGAGAGAGACAGAGAGAGAGAGATCAACCTTCTAGAAAAGAATTTTAAAATTGCCAATTTATTGGGTGGTCCTTGCAATATGTACATGTATGTAAATAATATGAATCCCCATAATAACGTGGAGCGCTCATTATTATTTATAAATATTGTTTTAAATTCTTACATTTGTTTATTTATTTATATCTATTTAATATATTATATTTTTGGTATTTACTTTGACAAGCTATAGGGTTGTTTGGAAGAGGTTGGTTGTGTTGACATGACCTTGGCTGGTATAGTCATCATCCTTCTTGTCTATGTTGTTGAGGTTATTGTTCGTATGGAAAGGAGTCCCTATGATCTCAACAAGCATCCAAAAATTCTCACTTTTTTTTTGTTTTAATATGGGTATTGATTGTTAACATTTATAAAAAAAATGTTATAATAATCAAATCCCAAAAGATCGCTTATGATAATGTAATGTATGACAACAACAACTCGGGGGAAGTGATTTCATATAAATATCTTGGAATCAATATTCACCATAAGCTTAACTAGAGCTATAACATTGAGAAAAGGATTAATGGAGTGTGGACATATTATTATGGACTTAAAACAATTGTAACTCAAGACACCTCTAGCTTTGGGATAGGAAGAAACTCCTCTTTGAGACTCTTGTCACTTTTGTTATCTTATATGGTTGTGAAGTTTAGGGCTGCAACATCTCTAGAGAATCATGGATACAGATGGAGCAAATTCAAAAGTGTTTTATAAGATATAATATTAAAATGAAGGCCAATACACCTTGTCCTATCCTCCTCATAGAAGCGAGTCTCTCCCCGATTGAGAGCATGGCTATGAATATGTACCTACTATACAAGAACACTATAAACAACATGGGAGACAAGAGGATTCCTAACATTACTTCATACTCTAGTCAAAACCACTTGAGACTTAAGCAAGGATGGCATAAAGCTGCCAAGTCTTTGCTAAATCATTGGGGGGTTGATGAAGATACCACTTTGCATAATAGTGATGATATTAAAAGTATTATTACATATAAATTTAAGGAGAAGATGTGGTGTGAATCAATTTAGCGGCAACATTAGCTGTCTCCGAAGAGGCCAAGTGGAAAACTAGTATTTAGACAGGAATGTAGGCCATGCTAGTCTCAACAACTACTTTAAGAAGATAATAATGGAGCTGTCCAGGTCAATAAACCACAATCAAAGCGAGACAACTCCTGCCCAAGATTTAAATCAAATCAATTTTAATCGTCTTGATGTGGGATGTGCTCAAGGATTTCCAAACGAATACCTAGAAGGCATGCCAAATCACATACAAGTGCAGATGAGCAACAATACTCCCACACGAGAGACATTCCAGAAGAATCATGGTAATCAAGATTTTGTTGATGCTTCAATGAATCCAGAACGCATCAACCAAGGAATTGTAGCACATGATGAATTAATTGACTGGAACCGGGGTGGGGTTTTGGCACGTGATGAGTTAATTGAGAATATTCATTACTGGGAGCAATACGGGGCTGAGATTGCAGCAAAGAATGGATTTGGGAATAGTGATTAATATCAAATTCCTCTGCAATTTGTAATATCAAATTCCAAGCTCTCTCAATCTAGTGGAAAGAGTTCTCTTTGTTCTGTAGTTTTCCCCGCTTTTATAGATGCAATGTCCATAACTAATTACAACAACTATCAATGAATTAGTGTTACTATTATAACGAATATAGATGGGAAACCCACATTCATATATAAGTGGTGGAACAAGATGATTATCCTTATAAAAAGCACATAATATGCCAATGAATATGATCAAGTTGCTAATAGTGGTGACCACCACAACGTCGAATTTTTTTAAATGATAGTTTCAAAAAATGATTGGAAGCTTTGTAATATATGTGCCATCTCACCATGTTGTCAATCACTGGTTCGAAAAGTAATTACTAGACAATGAATCTCTCGTCTCTCGTCATTTTGTTCTATTGGTTTTCATGGAGAGACTTTGTGAGATGAGAATTGATCGGATCTCTTCTACCACATTAGCTTTAACGGTTAGGGTTATTAGGGTTATTGGATCCAAGGGTCTCTTTATCTTATTATATTAAGATTTAAGATAAAATGTAGTTTTGACTTTTTATTAATATTTTTTTTAAAGGAAAACAAATATTGCATCTCTTCATAAATAAAGTACTACCTGTTGGCACCTATAAATTTTTGCACAAAGTCCTAAGAGAAGGATTATTTCCCACTGATAGGCTCCGTGAAAAGATGGTCAAAAACCCTCCCTATTTAGGACCAGGTTGCTAGAACCAAGAGAACACCTTAGTTGAAAAGGAAACAATGAGAAAGATGGAGGTTTTGGACACTTTAAGCCTAAGGAGATAGCCCAAATAATAAAAAATCGGTAGAAATACATATAACCTATGGTCCGAAAGGAAATAAAATGGAAGATAAGGCTCGAAAAAGTTCCAACCGTTGATCCGAAGCGCGAAATAAATCTACGGCCCGCAAATCATCCTCGCATGGTGGAGTTGCGCGAAAAGAACCACAAGAAAGTGGTCGCGAGAGGTAAACCGTCGAGATAGGTGGCAGCTGGAAGAGAGCTTGCAAGAGAATTTTGACGGTAATAAAAAACCACCAAAGGGCTTGCGATACCATTGCAGCGGAGGAATAAGGTAAATACCAACGGCGCGGAGTGCAAAAGCCAGAGATCTGATGGTGCAGAAGATATTTTGTCATGTCAGCAGAAAGATCCGAGCAGATCAACAGCTCTCAGCAAGAAAGGGTCAGATCTACGGCTAAGTGGATGCAGGAGATGCAAGGCTGGTAACGTGATGGGATCCACTTGTGAGAGTACCAAATGACTGGGCACGTGGATAGCTCCTCACCATAGATATATTAAAGTCGAGATCAATGCTCCTCGTGGATTGTTGCAATGTAAAGAAGCATCTCAGATAAGCATGAAAGGTGGTCACGAGGTTGTATACTGTTTTCCATGTGTCATCATCTGAACACCTCGCGAGGAAGATTAAATGGTAATCCAAAACCATAAGTCAAGTCACTTTACCACCATACCCCTATGTACGGTTAAGTAAAATAGATGGCTAAGATTTAAAGTTGGTAGGAGATCCTACGGTGGAGATTAAGAGATGTCATATCAAAAAGGTTAAATGAAGAATCAAATCAATGGCCTGGAAGCAATGCCCAGCAGATCAACAGACTAAAAGGAGGGACAGCTGGCGAAGGTGAGCAGAAGTTATCAAGACGTGGTTATATATGTGAATACACCTTTCAAAGTTGGCATTTTTACCCTTCCGAAACCTGTATGAGCGGGAGGGGTTTTTTCCAGAATATGATGTTCTAGCCCCGGTACAGAAGTTTGATGGATGGTCTCCAAGAATTTGGGTAGAAGCACGAGAGTCATGTGGTTGTACCCCAACAGGGAAGCCCCAGAGACCCGGTATCAGTTTCGTCTTGGGCCATAATGGCTAGTGAAGAAGCTAGCTCTCACGACCTCGGCATTGTATGTCATATCGTCCCCTCTGCTGGACATGCCAATGATGAATTATATGTCTGCCTCTGTGGGATGAAACAATAGATCGGGACCAAAATAGAAAGCCTATCTATGTTGATCCCAATGACAAATCAATTGCATCCAAAAATCTAAATTCCCATTTAGGGATGTATCCTCCTGATAGAACTTCAGGAGGTTGAAAACCTCAAGAGGTCTCATGTATTTGAGGTAATGGGCCGATGGTAAAAGTCTCTCTCCATTTCTCTGGCCTCCCACTCTTGTACAACGTTGTATAAGTCAACCCACGCATGTGTCTCCTTTTGCAACTCTCACCATTGACGTCTCAGATTCACATATAACTTCTACCAATCTCATAATAAATACATACATGTATATAAAAATCATTCAATATTTCATTCAATGATAATTTTATTTATTAATACCAAACATTAATTTTTTTCTCTTAATAAATGAATTTAACAAGGGGTGCACCTATAAATAGTCACACACTATGCGCAATTCTCTTTGTACTAAGTGCACCATAAACGACACACTATAGTATTGAAAACACACCAAATACATGCATGAAATAAACTAAAATTGAAACAACATGGACACCCAGTGTGTTACAAATGACATAAGCACCGTTAACGATGTGCTACGTTGATCGTAGTGCACCGGGTGTCAAAATTTCATTTGAAAATGTCGAATTAGTGCACTTTTAAAACATACCACCACGGTGCATCCATGATTCTAAAATGCATCGCCATTATTTATGAAATATTAATATAAAGTGCATCCCTAATTATGCATCACCAATGCAATACAAACATGTTGTTGCACCATACACAAAGCGCACAAGTTTTTAGAGCACACTGTAATTGGTGTACCTCTTTGTGAAAATTACTATTTTTTCAATGGCCATGCCAATGTGTATGTTAAACATAAGTGCACCAACATGGTAGTGTGTACAATTTATAACTACACGCTGATTAATGTAGATAACAGTGTTCAATAATTGTTTTAAAGTTATTGCGGTGTGCGTCTAAAAATTTATAAAGCATTGATTAGACGATGTTCTAGGTGTTTACCAACACCGATGTGTTACCGCAATTAACCACACCACTAACGGTACACTGTGGTTTGTTAAACGAATTGAAGGCCTTTTATGTGAAAATTTGTAACATCCCGGAAAAATCACAAAAATTTAAAAATTTTCTGTGTGACATTTATTACTTATTTAATGAATGCGGAAATTGAACAATGCAGGAAATGTTATCTTGCTGTACTAAATGCCATGTTGGTTTATTAAGTAAGGGTTTGTGACAAAAATATTTCTACTGAAGTCTTGATGTTAATCATATTTAGTTGTGCTGCTACACACCTCTACTGTTGTTGTTTATGGATAATGAAACATCTGTTTGACTAATGTACTCTTGTTTGATTGATGAAAGGGTTCTTCGGACGCCCCGAGGCTTACTTAGCATTCATGCTAAAGCATGTTGATCCGTACTTGTGACAGATTTACAGGTAAGAGATTTAATTTACGACAAGTGTCCAACAGTTTTTCAATAGATCTCTTTTTCGATAAGTGAAGAGATAAAGACTCTTGGGAATTCTATTGGTGAGAAACCTAGTTCACAATTGTATGGTGTTCAAGTTTAATATGTCTGAAAATGACTATTGATACTTACAGTATGTCTTATATTGTAGAAATTGCACACTTGTAGATGAATCGTGAGAAGATCTATAACAAATGGGTCTCAGTTTTATACTCAGAATCATAGACAATTTTCTAATTGATTTTTATGTAGAACTGTACGTAGCTGTCGATTCTTTTTCCTAGTCAAAGCGAAGGTCCTATGCTAAGAAATTATGCTATGGTAATATTGCCTTCCATTATCATTATGACTTTCATAGTATCATGCATTAGGATTCAACACCATATAATAGTGTGTATGTTCCTTTGACTTATTTATATGATTTATATTACGATGTAATTATGAGATATAATTCAAATCTCAACTATGTACTATATAATCCATATGATATGTGTGTTGTGTGCACCATGATGCCCCTATATGGCACTTATGAATTATGTGATACTACATGCACAATATAATCTATATGCTTAACTATGCAATATGTGTGCAATTGTAACACTCTATTATATATCATACCCTAGGAATATTAATAAATATTATGCAATGGATATGAGTTATGTGCATACTTTGTAATATTATGTGAGGGTCGTATGCTATGTGACTATATGCAACTATGTGATCAAATGTTGCTATAATAACTATGGATCTATCTCTTCACTATGTGAAAACGTATTGTGACAAGGTATAAGCTCTCGACCATATCATATGCGAATCCAATACATTTATTAATGTGATGTGAACTTTGAAATGCCATATAGGTTGGCAGCCGTAACGTAACCTAAGCATTGAATGTTCATAACTGCCAAGGTAATGGAGTTTCGATGTGGCACTGCCTAGTGGGCATTGAATGTTCTCAGTTCTTCATGCAGTAGTTTACTTGTTTAAGTTATCAGTTGGGTTTGTAACTTTTGAAGAGATTCAATCGTCAGACCTGTTGGTTCTTGGAAGTTAGATTTGTGTGAGAAATCAACCCTTCACTTTGGTTGTTCCAGGTCTTGACGTTGTGAAATGTTGAGAGTTGATGGTTGGGAGTTGGCTTCGGTTACTTCAGCATTTAACATGGTAGGGTTTCGTTGCAATGGATACACACTTGGCGTTCGTTGATTTTATAGCTAACATTCTGAGAGGTAATGTATTCACCTTCCTCCACTGTAATATTCCACAAAATGCTATCATTTTATCAACCTTCTAATACTGAAGTCTTTTCATTTAGATACTGTTTTAACCACTGGTAATTGTCATTGCAGGTGTAGCTAACAAATGGCTCCTCGAACCTGACGTTGAAGGTTGGAAAGCTATACCAATCGGTAAGCCTCGGCGGTAGCTTTGAAAACTCTGGGTTGATGAGATGATGTTCGACTGTGTGCTATTCTGTCTGTTGTATTTATAACTCAGAGAGTTTTGTAAAACATAGATATAGGGTTTACATACTGTTTAAAAAGAATGGGGAAGATGTACCTCGACCCATAAGGCAACAGCCATGCTTGCAATGGTTTTATCAACAAGGGTTTTACCCTCAGACTTGAATAATGTACTTCATGGTGTTTCCTGACCACTATTATCGTTTTATTTTGTATATGGCTAAGGTTAAAATGCAAATGTTTAAAGTCTGTAAAACGATATGTTTGTTGTTACATGCTAGATAAATTATATCTATGTATGGCTATGGCCTGTGTGAAATTTGTTTATTTTGTAACTTGATCCTGCATTTAGGGTTTAATGGAAAAGAAGTTATAGCTATGAGAAAAGAATTGGAACCCTTTTGGTAAACTCTGAGTTTAATTTGACTATAAATCGATGGGTAAAAGATATAACTATTTGCTTTAAAAGAACAATGGATAATTGAATTATTGATAAGGCTCACGACCTGTACATGATTCGTTTTGTTTATAATGTTGTTGCTGCATCTTAAAGAAAATAGGAAATAATTCTAGTGTTAGGGTTTAGTCTATGTTTGGGAAAATAAAGCTTAACAATGCTTTAGCTGAGGTCTCTCAGCAATAAGCCTGTGTTCATTATTTTATTTGGAAACTTCTGCAATCCTTTTGAAAGTGAAATCTTAACTATTCGATCTACAGGCATGTTTAAGGTGTAAGTGTTTGGTTTTTGTCCTTGATATTGTTATGAAATGAAGTTCGAGCTTGTTTGTCTTGATACTTCTGTTTGAAATAGATTTGTCTAATGTTAAAAGAAGTGAGTGTCAGAATGTTATTCAAACTGATAATAAATAATAGGTCTTCTACTGTGAACTGTTGGGGTTATAATTCGATTCTGTTTGTATTGTAATGCTTTTATATGTAGAGAGAAACAAGACTAAATTTTAAAATAAAATGCTACTATAAACTAATGTGAGCATGAAATAAATGAAAAAACTTGATGTCTGTAGAAGAATATCATTCTGATACATTTTGAAAGTAAATCTTTATTTATCCTAGTGTAAACAAGAACATCTTAACTGCTGAGTATGGATAAATAAATCTTATACAGTTAGAACAGAATATAATTAATTGAAAACAGTGATATTTATAAACAAAATTATTTTATACAAACTATGAATACAGCTAAAAAAAAATAGTTAATAATTAGAGTACCGAAATATAAATACACGAATTTAATAGGAAGTAGAAACTTTGAGAAATTATAATAAATTAAATCTTCCCATTCACTTGACTATTTTCCTATCAGACTTATCTATTTTTAATCTGTTTCTGTACTGGAGTACGATGTTGTTCCTTTTTGCATAAGGAAAAATATAGAAACCATTCTATTCAATCATTTCACATTTATACAGAATTATTAACTTATACAGGAAATTGAAATAACTTATAAATTAAATAGTGAAAGTTTAATAAACAACAGAACTGTAATATGCAAAATAGATAACAGAAATTAAAAATAAAACAGATAAGACAATAGAACCTGTAATTGACGATAGGGCCGACAAACACCCAAGGAGGCCTGTTCCTCCCAACCTGCTTCAGAAGAAGCAGCTCATCTGCTGACTTCTAATGAACCCCCGAGACTGCTTACTGATCGAGTAAGTGGGTGGAATCTGTGTAGAAGCAAGGCACTAAAAAATACCTTCTCCACTCAGTATCAACCTCCTGAAAAATGCCTTCTCCACTCAACATCAACCTCCTGATCTCAATAAGAGTTTGGCAAACTCACAACATGATCAACAATAGCATATCCCCTCATCAAATCTCTTGGGTGCAAACACAGCAAAACGCCAAGGTAAATTTCCTCATCAGGAAAAGTGATGTACCTCAGTTCAATATTTGATGGCTATTATATAGACCGCCTAGGTCTTTTAGTGGTCAGTTTGGAATAAATGAGCCTCAAGCTCCAGTCCCATCTTTCAGGGCACTATGACCACATTTCAAGGGAGTTGTCCCATACCAATAGCTAGTTAGTTGCATCATGATTCTGCCACTTGTCCATTGCCTTCTACCCCAGATTCCATTCCACCTAGTGGATCAGTAACCACTCTTTCAACAGTCCTCTTAGGTGTTTGTCTCCTATTTTATTTATTAAATAATAATATATTGTGCAAATTATAGTCATCCTTGGACACCTGTCCAATATAAACTTTACAATAAAAGTTATCATAATGTTTCTAAACAAAAAATGTTTCCCAGCTTAAAGGGTATGTTACAAAAATGGTTTTTAATTTTTTAGTGGTGCGTCATGAAATGGATAGCACACTGCGAGTGCGGTGCACTATACATTCACAACGCACCACTATTGGTGCACACTATAAATTTACTGGGTGCATTGTTTATAGCGGTGTGATCCGAATGAATGGAACACACCGCACATTTTTTTTATTTAAAAAAAAAAACAAAATAAGGTGAATTTTTATTATCTATCTGCGAAAAATAGGGATTAGGAGGTAACAAATAGATTACCTGGGAACTTGTGTGTTAGGGAGAAATGGTTGCGATGTAGACAAAATTTCAAAATTGTCCCATTGTTTAGCAAAGTTCAAAAGCCACCAAGCATGCAATGTAAGGGAGTAATTCAACCACATGGAGCACTGATGGAAGGGCATTTCAAGTAGGCAAGTAATGCATCGGTGCCTAGGTGTTCAACAACATTGTAGGATGGTAATAATGGTTTTTTTAATCGATAATTTTATTTTTATTTTACCCTATTTCAGTGCGCCTGATAACAATACACACAAATGCAGTTAGAGTGAAAG
This sequence comes from Larix kaempferi, assembly GCA_027924585.1. Lineage (NCBI taxonomy): Eukaryota > Viridiplantae > Streptophyta > Pinopsida > Pinales > Pinaceae > Larix > Larix kaempferi. The sequence continues at coordinate 14,241,727 of BSBM01000461.1, read as the reverse complement.
ACCACACTGGAAATGAATTTAAAAAATAAAATAAAAATTGTCTTTCATTTTTTAATATTACCCTAGTCACATACACTCTGTTAAGGATGCATTGGTGCATTTACAATATATAAACGCACCGTCCAAAAATATAAAATTATAAAAACATTTTTCCATCCAAGTTTTTTCTGTTTACCCTAGTTTGGTGCTCTAAATGATATTATGCACCGGTGCATTGTCAATATAACTACGCAATGTTAATGATTGGAACAATATAACCATATTTTTTTGTCTCACAATTTCTTTTAATTTTCCCTACATTGGTGCGTACAAAATATAACGCACTTGCACATTTAGTTGAGATAAATGCACTACTAGTGAATATAAAAATATTAAAAAGTTTTACGTCCAATGTTTTTTTTACTCTACTTTGGTGCTCTAAATGATATTGAGTTTCGTTGCATTTTATAGATAACAACACACCAATAATGAATATAACGATATAAAATTATTTTGCGTCATTGAATTGTTGTTATTTTATTTTTCACTACACCAATGTGTATCATATGCATTTTAATTAGGTAAACACACAGCTAGTGAATATAAACATATTCAAAAGTTTTTCATCCAGTTTTTTCTTTTAGTTACACCTCGTGTCGGTGCTTCCAATCACACACAGTGCACTAGTTCTATTCAAATATACAAACACACCGTAAATTATTTTACTTATTAAAAAAAACATTTTCCCATGTAGGAGGGAAACATTTTTTGGATGAAATTGGTGCGTCATTTATATGGTAGCACCGGTACGTCATCGTAGTTTAAATGCATCGGTATTTGTTGGCTATAGAAATAGAAAATATTTTTTTTCTTTCTCCGCTTGACGGGGATTTCGATTGTGGTGCGCTATTTTTTTAATACATAGTGGTGCATACAGACATTAGGCGCACCGGTGGATTTAGTATGCATCAAAGCACTGAGTAAAAAGATCTAGTAAAATCTTCGCTCACTCCCCTCTGCTAGCAAACTCCACCATAAACATATTTTTGGGCTCTTTTTAGAGGAACATCCGTAAAAACCTCCGCTAGAGGGGTCTTTTCCTTGTAGTGTTAAAATATATGAAGTTTTATAGTAGCATATTTCTCTACATGACTTACATACTTGAAAGAATACAAAGATAATAAAGTGAGTCATTGCAACCTCTAGCTCCTTGCTGTACAAAAGAGGACTTCTAACAACATAAGGCGATTAACACGGTGCTAACAAGGATATATGGATGAATTTTTATGGCTACAATGGAAGAAGTATGGGAGACATACATGAACTATTGATTGGGTCATTCGGTACTGCATCACAAACATCCATCTCTTCGAACAAAGACAAAGGATGTGGGTGGGGTGCCATGTTTACTACTTCTCTAAATACATAATTAGGATAAGTGTGAATCCATAAAAATAGGTAACACTTTTTGGAAAGGGAGAGCATGGACCAAGTGTTTTTCATATCCCCAATTGAGGTAATTTTAAGCCTTCAATCAAGCTATTAATACCTTAATTGAGATCTTAAATGAGCCCTTGATTAAGGGTTCGTAATGTAGGTGGAAAACCATCGATCAAGGTGTGAGGTTGGGTTAAGTAAACCCTTGTGATCAAGGTCCTTTCTTAAAAATATCTATGAATATTTTTTTTGAAAATATAGTAAATAAGTAACCTGAAACTTTGTTCATGGGTTTTTTTATATACAATTATGATACACTCAAGTCAATATTTTTTTATTTTTACATTTTAAAATGATCTCACCTATTTGGGTATTTTTCACAATCTGAACATTTTCACTATTGATGGTTTATAAATACTTTCTTGGTGGTTTATAAAAAACTCATTGGTGGATTTTTAAGATAGAATTGGTGATAGATTCCTTAATCCTTTCTAATTTTATCTTTTGAAATGGATAACTTATATTTGTTGGTTTATATTTAGTATTTTTTATAATTATTGTATTATAATTATTTTTAAAATTTTCATACATTTTCTTATATGATAGCTTGTTTATGTATATGTGTGTGTGTATTTTGTTACTTTATATATAGAGAGAGAGATATTTTGGTGGTTTATAAAAAAAATATTAATGGATTTTTAGGATAGAATTGGTGATAGATTCCGTAATCTTTTCAATTTTTTATCTTTTTGAAATGGGTAACTTATATTTATTGGTTTATATTTAGTATTTTTTATAATTATTGTATTATTGTAATTATTTTGTATACTTCATTTACAATTCTGTGCATGAAATATCAATGGGGTGTACATAGATTTACCCTTAAGCCGCTTAGAGATAGGGCTCAAGTCTATGCAAAGACATAATACATATTATGCATTTTATATCACTCAAGTTTTTTGTACTCGAATTATGTTATTATGGTTTTAGTTATTTTTAGTTTATTTTAACAAAAATGTCAAGTAATCCCAAACCCATTAGATCATAAATTAAGGCTTAATTATAAAACCATATTTAAAGTCCCAATTTATTTAAAAAATAGATCATATATTTATTAAAAAGTACTATTACATAATATTTTTCTTATGCAATTAAGAAATTAAGAAAAGTTAGACTTAATAAGTTTATATTTAAGTTTATAGGAGTTTATAAACTAGCACAACTACTTAACTTGTGGTTGATAAATATCTATAGGTCACAAGTTAAGTGCCATGAACAAGTTATATGTTATTTGTTCTCCATACTTAGTTTAATCATATGTTGTTGTCTATGCTTCACCTACCTTATATTTGTCTTAATCTTCCTTCAATCTAAAAAATCATAAATAATAATCCACTCCAAATTCTAAAATATAAATAATTATAAATTATAGTGAAGGCTGAAATAACTATATTTTCAAGGGTCATTTCAAATTCAAAATAAACAATTATATTATAAAAAAATATACATGATAACTAATAATGAAACGAAATGAAGATCATTGAGTTGCCACCCTCTAGAGAATTTGTCATGGAAGATCACCACACATAAATAAGAATTGTCATGGCAGATCACCACACATAAATAAGAAGGAAAAGTATGAAATAAACGAAGATGAGATGCCGTAGCTGCAACCAGTCAGAGCTTCTGATCAATCTCACCGCCTCTCCCAGCTTCTGATCAATCTCACCGCCTCTCCCATCCGAGGTGGTCATCATGTCTGTCCATGAAAACCAATCTCGTCCTCATCAACAAGAAGACAAAAAAAGGAGAGATTCATCATCCAATAATTATTTCCAGAACATGCGATTGCGAGCGTGGTGCGAGTACAAAGATATGAGAAAGATTCCAAACATATTTCGGGACTATCATTTACAAGCGTTCGACTCAGGACTATCATTTAATAACGACTTCGTCATAGCAGATGACATAATATGTGTTATTTATAACCACAAACATTTTGTTCCATTCTGACTGGATGGAGAAACGTCGCCAGCTACCAATATGCATTATAATGGCAACAATCATTAATTTATAGTCGCTGCAATCAGTTCTGGAACAATGTCAAGTATTGTAAGCTGAGACATTGCATCTATAAAAGCAAGCCAAACTACGAAAAACAAAGAGCTCTTTTCACCATATTCAACGAGAGGTAGGGGATTTGTTATTCAAAATTGCAGGGGCATGATTAAAGATAAAGAATGAGAGAGTATTCAAAAACATGAATATTCTCTCATTCTTCGCTTTAATATCAAATTCCTCTACAATTTGTAATTTGAAATTCCAAGCTCTCTCTCAATCTGATGGAAAAATTTCTCATTTTCTGTAGCTTGTCGACCTGCTTTGGTAGATACAATGTCACTAATTGACAGTGTGCCAGAACTGATTACAACAACAATCAATGAATTAGTGTTAATATTATAACGAATATAAGCAATATGCATTTTAATTATGATGAGCGACCCACACTCATGTCTGTAAGTGGTGACATTTTTCCATCCAGTTGGAATGGAACAAGACGTTTATCGTTATAAAAAGCACATAATATGCCAATGACTATGATCAAGTTGCTAATAGTGGTGACCGCCACAAAGTCGAATACTTGTAAATGATAGTCCCGAAAAATGATTGGAAACTTTTTAATAATTTTGTCATCGAATATTAATGTGGGCCATCACAAGTTCTAGAAGAGACTATGAATCTCTGCTCTCTTTGTCTTCTGGTTGATGAGGATGAGGTTGGTTTTCATAGAGAGACTTTAGGACCACCTTCCATGATAGTTGAGCCGGTGAGATCTAAATAGAGGTGAACAATATTCAGCCTGCTACAGGCTATTTAATGCAGCTGCAGCAGGTCTATTGATCGATCAACAGACTTGTTGCACTTGCATTGAATGGTCTATAGCAGGTTGAATATTGTTCGCCTCAGCAGCTCAACTACTGCTTAAAATCCAACCATCAACCAACCTATTGCAGCTGCATGAAATGACCTACAGCAAGCTAAATATTGTTCACCTAAACAAGAAGTTATGTCTCCATGTAGCGATGGCGCATTTCGTCTGTTGTTATTTCATACCTTGCCTTCTCATCTATGTCGTGATCTACCCTATGTAATGTTTCAAATTCTCAAATCCGAATAGCTGAAATGTTTCAAATTCCCACGTCAAGGAGCTGAAACGTTTCAAATTCTTATATCCAAATTTGAAACTTTTTATTCATCTTTTGTATTCATCCACGTCATTTTAATTTATTTGGCCATCCATATGGAGTGAATCAGCTGATGTTTGATTTCCATGTGGACGATTGATTTAAATATAGGTGATTTTTAAAGGAGACGTTATTATTCACATATAATTCCACACACCGCAAAACATTCAAAGATGAAAAATGAAAATTAATTGGCTTTTGTTATGAATTCATGAACGTAAAATTAAAGGAAAACTTGTATATTTGGTGCGTGAGTTCTTTTTAAGAAACTATACATCAAAATGTTAAGAACTTGATTATACCGAAAAGTGCTTTATGATAACACTTAAGCTAACTTTCTATTAATCATTTATTATAAATATGTATAAATTCATGAAAGTGAATTAATGGAATCAAATTTTAATTTAATGTGTAATAATACATATATTAAGTTTCAACACATGGGGTTTCAATGTTTGGTTTTATGATTTCCAACAAATGGTGAAGGTCAATCTTTTTATAAATTCCACTTTTGTAAGGGCTTTTTTTTTCATTATTATGTAAAATTATGAATTTTCTAATAAGTTAACTTCTTTAAAATATAAGTAATTATCCACATAAAATTTATTAAAGTAAAAAATTTAGGACATTATTTTCTTGTGTCATTTTGGTAAAATATAAAATCATTATTATAAAATTGATCGGTTGGGATTATATTATGAATTTAAATTTACATGAAAGTGATTATTCAAATAAATAATTTTAAGAAATAGATAGTTATATATTTTTTTTCACAAATCTTTAAATTTTTATCTTTATATCTTCCTTATTTTGAAAATGTTAATAAACCACTCACAAAAAACTTGAGTGAATGAAAAGTGAGTGTTAGCACTCAAATTGTGCTGAATGCTATGGCAGCTTTTGGAGTGGGTGGAAAGACCTCATGAAACATCAAGACCCGAGTGGTTAATCGGCTCTCGGACTACATCCCCTGAGACGGAGGAGTCGGAGGTCAGCATGGTAGGGAACAGTTCAAGGAATGAAGCAGTTAGGGATGAGCCAGCGGTTTTTAGAGGTCATAGTGTAAACAAACATTCTAAATTCGTTGGAAATATGCAAAGTAGGTGATGACGGCTGAGATTGAATACCCCAAAGATCGATGGTCCCGAGCTCACTGCGCAAATGAAGATGTAGGCAATATAGCATAATGAGCAGGTGGTAATCGGCGGGAAAGTGAGGAAATCAATCGACGGTGGAGATCGGCGTATAGAAAGATCTACGGTGCACAGTCCCCATGCTGATCCAACAAGCATGAAGCATGTTATGTTTCAAATCGTCGCGGTCGAGTTATGTATCGCGCAACTATCAATGGTGCAGATCTACCAGAGGCGAATCAACAGTCTAAAATAACTGCGCTGATTGTATTCATGGGTAGGTTAACCTTGTTTCAAATCGCCACGATAGGTAAAGGATGCACCATCTGACAACCAGGATTGGAGCGAAGACGGGACCAACAGCTAGGAATGCTTTGAAGGGTCAAGCTGCCGATTGGAACAAGTATGTCCATAAAATGGAAAACTATGGAGGCTACAACCTACGGTCCTGATCCAAGCTCGAGTTCTCATAGGTGAAAGACATCTTTGCTGGAGACCAATGATTACCGAGTGGGTTGAGCCACCTCAGCGTAGTCAGGTGTCCTTTCTGTATGGCTCGAAAAGTACGACCAAATATGTCCAATGTCATTTCAAACCTCAGTCATCATGCCAAATCATTTGGAAGGTCCAGCCAGAAAATCATAGCCTAATGATTCGCATGGGAGCGTTGTCATTGTGAGTTGTTATAAACCTGATCTCCTAGGCTCACAACTCATGTCTAAAAGGTGGCGAGTTCCTCTATCTTGGTATTGTTCGCAGTTTGTATCAGAGCATGGAGAGAGAGCAGGGAGCCGAAGTAGTAATTATACCAGAGCAGGTGTTGTCCGAGATGGAGGAAGAGCACGTTTATTTACCTCCCATAGTTCGCGATCATGTGGAAGACGGTTCCGTCTGCAAATCAGAAGAGCCCCAAGAAGGACAGACATATCGGAGTTTGCAACAGCAGAGAAAGAGGGAAGAAACCTATGAAGAAGACGAGCAGAAAATCAATCAGGAGGAGGAAATTATCAAGGATCTAATTCTCCCTACAGAAGTGGTACTCTCTACTCCTCTACCGAGAAGAACCCAACCAGAAGATTCTTCTGACATGGGTGATTTTCTTGATTGGTATGGTCAAGTGAAAACCCAAAACTAAGGTGGTTGTCTGTCTATTGGCTATCACCCGGCAAGTCTATCTATTGGCTAAGTGGGTATATTTCGTATTTCCAATTTTAGAAGATTAAGACGGAACATAACCTATTTTGGAGGGAGGTATGGCGTAGTGGTGTATGACATCGGCAGGATCAGTTGAGTCTGATCTGTTATATGTAATTTTCATTTCTACATCGAGCTAGTATAAGTTAGGAACTGTTCCTGGTAAGCAGCAGTTCTAGCCTTAGAGGTTTTTGTTCGGCATGAAGAGTTCAAAGGATAATCAATGAAGTCATTCGACCATAGTGAAAGCAATCCGGCTGGAAGCAGCTACATTTTTGTATTCTTTTACTTTTGTTTAAAATAGTTGGACTATGTAGAGAAGAGGTTATGTAATTATAAATGGTAGTTAAAATCTGTCCCATAGATATTTGTTTAAGGATAGCGACATCAAACGATGTCTGTTTTGGCTGTTAGATAGGTGTCAATTGGTTGTAACCAATTTCTATTGAGAAGGAACTGAGTCTAGAGCTCAAGGCCACCTATATATACAGTTGTAATCAGAGACACAAGGGTTGAAAAATCTTATGAGAAAGTATTTGTATTTTGATAATCAGTTTGTAATACATTTCTTGAAGCTGTTTAATAGAATTTGCAGAGCTTGATGCTTGCGGGTTTTGACAAGGATTCCTATGTAATCGATCTGGTAGTCTGTACCTTTCTTTTTCCCATGTGCAAATGTGTTTCTATCTTTTGTTATTCCATTCTGTGATATTTCCTTCATGCTTGGATCAAGGTAACAGTTAAGTAGAATTCATAGAGATTATGCTCTGCTTAGCTTATTCCAAGTATTTCACCAAATATATTCTGCTAAATTTGATGTAAGATTCATCCTTGTTAGATGCCTTACATTGATGTGCTGTTTCTTCTCTCTTCTGTTCCACAAATTAAAGCTCTTTGACTACTAGTTGCTTGCTACCTTGCCTTTGTGAATGCATTCGCTAAATTTTTGTGAATAATGTTTGCAGAACCAGTTAAATGTGACTCCATCGCCCCAAATCAAATTCATGCGTTTTCAATCAAATAGCTCTGAAATCATTTTTTGTCCCATAAATAGAAATCTGATCTTCTGTGCATTATCGTAATTGAATATCTTTAATGTTGAATGCTGGTGTATGTTTTCGTTGATTGACACCTTTGAAGATTTCTAGTATTCTATGAGTTTATAGAGAGAGCCCTCTCTGTTTATGTTTTATTAGAAGCGTAAACCAAAGATTGGTTAGTGGTTACCCAAGATTATCCTCTTTCATCTTTGGGGGTCAGTTTTGGTGTTAACAAATTGGTGTCATTGCCGAGGAACGTGAGTTGTTTATCGATCCTTGGAAGAGCGACATACCTGTCCGAAATTTCAAAGAATAAGAGAAATCCCTGTGGGAAAACAAAGATCTCCGCATTTTTCAAGAAGGTTGAAGAATTTTGCCCTGGCGACTCCACTTATTGAGACCAAACAATTCAAGAAGACTCCACTGGAGAAAGATCAGTACGCCGAAATATACTACTGAAGAATTTCTAAAGTTATCCTGGCCTCAAGAAAGACCCATACGAGAGGTAATCCTTTACCTGAAATCTTGTTAGGAATAGATGACCCTAAAAGTCTACTTAGATGAAAAACCGTGAAAGATCGGGCTAGCGCCCCTAGCATTGAGACTATTTCTTTTTCAAAAAGTGCATCTGTTTTTCAAGAATTGAAACTAGAGGTCGATATAAGCAAAGCTTTGTCAAGAACTAAATCTGAATCGTACCTAAACCTGGGCGAAGAAACTCTGAATAATCTTGACTCATATCTTTTAGACCGTGTGTGGCTGGATTTTAAAAGCCTTGCCAAAGCTAAAGCAACAAACCCAATTCCCAGATTCCCCAAGCCCACATTGCAATCTCAGTCCATAATCCTACTCAGAATTTCCCCCCACAAGCTCAGAATCTACCTAGACCCATGGACGCTAGATATGCGCCTTTGGTCCTGCATGCTGCCCTCAATGACCTCCCTCATAATTACGCCCAGAGAATTGTCTCTTATAATGGAGAGGGAGATTGGTCAGCTAAATAGCATGTTGATAGATTTGAAGATTTTTTAGATCTGGAGGAAGTGGACCACGATGATGCTAAAATGAGATTGTTAACCAAAATTTATAAAAATTTATAAAGCATTGATTAGACGATGTTCTAGGTGTTTACCAACACCGATGTGTTACCGCAATTAACCACACCACTAACGGTACACTGTGGTTTGTTAAACAAATTGAAGGCCTTTTATGTGAAAATTTGTAACATCCCGAAAAAATCACAAAAATTTAAAACTTTTATGTGTGACATTTATTGATTATTTAATGAATGCGAAAATAGAACAATGCACGAAATGTTATCTTGCTGTACTAAATGCCATGCTGGTTTATTAAGTAAGGGTTTGGGACAAACAGATTTCTACTTAAGTCTTGATGTTAATCATATTTAGTTGTGTTGCTACACACCTCTACTGTTGTTGTTTATGGATAATGAAACATCTGTTTGACTAATGTACTCTTGTTTGATTGATGAAGGGGTCCTTCGGACGCCCCGAGGCTTACTTAGCATTCGTGCTAAAGCATGTTGATTCGTACTTGTGACAGATTTACAGGTAAGAGATTTAATTTACGACAAGTGACCAACAGTTTTTCAATAGATCTCTTTTTCGATAAGTGAAGAGATAAAGACTCTTGGGCATTCTATTGGTGAGAAACCTAGTTCACAACTTTATGGTGTTCAAGTTTAAGATGTCTAAAAATGACTATTGATACTTATAGTACGTCTTATATTGTAGAAATTGCACACTTGTAGATGAATCGTGAGAAGATCTATAACAAATGGGTCTCAGTTTTATACTCAGAATCATAGACAATTTTCTAATTAATTTTTATGTAGAACTGTACGTAGTTGTCGATTTTTTTTCCTAGTCAAAGCGAAGGTCCTATGTTAAGAAATTATGCTATGGTAATATTTCCTTCCATTATCATTATGACTTTCATAGTATCATGCATTAGGATTCAATACCATATAATAGTGTGTATGTTCCTTTGACTTATTTATATGATTTATATTACGATGTAATTATGAGATATAATTCAAATCTCAACTATGTACTATATAATCCATATGATATGTGTGTTGTGTGCACCATGATGCCCCTATATGGCACTTATGAATTATGTGATACTACATGCACAATATAATCTATATGCTTAACTATGCAATATGTGTGCAATTGTAACACTCTATTATATATCATACCCTAGGAATATAAATAAATATTATGCAATGGATATGAGTTATGTGCATACTTTGTAATATTATGTGAGGGTCGTATGCTATGTGACTATATGCAACTATGTGATCAAATGTTGCTCTAATAACTATGGAGCTATCTCTCAACTATGTGAAAACGTATTGTGACAAGGTATAATCTCTCGACCATATCATATGTGAATCCAATACATTTATTAATGTGATGTGAACTTTGAAATGCCATACAGGTTGGCAGTCGTAACGTAACCTGGGCATTGAATGTTCATAACTGCCAAGGTAATGGAGTTTTGATGCGGCACTTCTTAGTGTGCTCGACCATGTGCTGCCACCGTGAATATAGCTCTTTAAAGTGTTGAAGTGTGGCATACGTGTTCACCTGTTGATGAGATGGCTCCACCATGATTCCACCATGGCTCATCGTGGCAATTGTAATGGTTCAACACTTAATATTGTAGATGTCTTGGGAGATTCATGATTCCATCTATTAATCTACACCATTGATCTATCGAGGGTTTCGATGCAAGGGTTTAACCTATCTCGTTGTGTTTTTGATGAGTTATTGTGTTCAAGTCTTTTGGTAGTGGTGGCTCTATGCAGCTGTCAGGCTGCTGGTTTTTAGCCTTGTTGTTCCGACTGTAACTTCTAAGTTTTGAACTCGTAACCTCATAAAATGGAAGAGCCGAGTTCTCAGTTCTTCATGCAGTAGTTTACTTGTTTAAGTTATCGGTTGGGTTTGTAACTTTTGAAGAGATTCGATCGTCAGACTTGTTGGTTCTTGGAAGTTAGATTTGTGTGAGAAATCAACCCTTCACTTTGGTTGTTCCAGGTTTTGACGCTGTGAAATGTTGAGAGTTGATGGTTGGGTGTTGGCTCCGGTTACTTCAACATTTAACATGGTAGGGTTTCGTTGCAGTGGATACAGACATGGCGTTCATTTATTTTACAGCTAACATTCTGAGAGGTAATGTATTCACCTTCCTCCACTGTAATATTCCACAAAATGCTATCAGTTTATCAACCCTCTAATACTGAAGTCTTTTCGTTTAGATACTGTTTTAACCACTAGTAATTGTCATTGCAGGTGTAGCTAAGAAATGGCTCCTCGAACCCGATGTTGAAGGTTGGAAAGCTATACCAACCGGTAAGCCTCGGTAGTAGCTTTGAAAACTCTAGGTTGATGAGATGATGTTCGACTGTGTGCTATTCTGTCTGTTGTATTTATAACTCAGAGAGTTTTGTAAAACGTAGATATAGAGTTTAAAAAGAATGGGGAGGATGTACCTTGACCCATAAGGCAACGGCTGTGCTTGCAATGGTTTTATAAACAAGGGTTTTACCCTCAAACTTGAATGATGTACTTCATGGTGTTTCATGACCACTGTTATCATTTTTCTTTTGTATATGGCTAAGGTTAAAATGCAAATGTTTAAATTATGTAAAACAATATGTCTGTCGTTACAGGCTAGATAAATTATATCTATCTATGGCTACGGCCTGTGTGAAGTTTGTTTATTTTGTAACTTGATCCTACGTTTAGGGTTTAATGGAAAAGAAGTTATAGCTATGAGAAAAGAATTGGAACCCTTTTGGTAAACTCTGAGTTTGATTTGACTATAAATTGATGGGTGAAAGATACGACTGTTTGCTTTAAAAGAGCAATGGATAATTGAATTATTGATAAGGCTCACGACCTGTACATGCTTCATTTTGTTTATAATGTTGTTGCATCTTAAATAAAATAGGAAATAATTCTAGTGTTAGGGTTTAGTCTTTGTTTTGGAAAATAAAGCTTAACGATGCTTTAGCTAAGGTCTCTCGGCAATAAGCCTGTGTTCATTATTTTATTTGGAAACTTTTGCAATCATTTTGAAAGTGAAATCTTAACTACTCAATCTATAGGAATGTTTAAGGTGTAAGTGTTTGGTTTTTGTCCTTGATCTTGTTATGAAATGAAGTTTTAGCTTCTCTGTCTTGATACTTCTGTTTGAAATAGATTTGTCTAATGTTAAAAGAAATGAGTGTCAGAATGTTATTCAAACTAATAATAAATAACAGGTCTTCTACTGTGAACTGTTGGGGTTATAATTCGATTCTGTTTGTATTGTAATGCTTTTATATGTAGAGAGAAACAAGACTAAATTTTAAAATAAAATGCTACTGTAAACTAATGTGAGCATGAAATAAATGAAAATACTTGATGTCTATAGAAGAATATCATTCTACTACATTTTGAAAGTAAATCTTTATTTATCCTAGTGTAAACAAGAACATCTTAACTATGGAGTATGGATAAATAAATCCTATACTGTTAGAACAGAATATAATTAATTGAAAACAGTGATATTTATAAACAGAATTATTGTATACAAACTATGAATACAGCTAAATAAAAATAGTTAATAATTAGAGTACTGAAATATAAATACCAGAATTTAATAGAAAGTAGAAACTTTGAGAAATTATAATAAATTAAATCTTCCCATTCACTTGGATATTTGCCTATCAGACTTATCTATTTTTAATATGTTTCTATACTGGAGTACGATGTTGTTCCTTTTTGCATGGGGAAAAATATAGAAACCATTCTATTCAATCATTTCACATTTATACAGAATTATTAACTTATACAGGAAACTGAAATAACTTATAAATTAAACAGTGAAAGTTTAATAAACAGCAAAACTGTAATATGCAAAATAGATAACATAAATTAAAAATAAAACAGATAAGACAATAGAACCTGTAACTGACGATAGGGCCAACAAACACCCAAGGAGGCATGTTCCTCCCAACCTGCTTCAAAAGAAGCAGCTCATCTGCTGACTTCTAATGAACGCCCGAGGCTGCTTACTGATCCAGTAAGTGGGTGGAATCTGTGTAGAAGCAAGGAACTCAAAAATACCTTCTCCACTCAGTATCAACCTCCTGAAAAATGCATTCTCCACTCAGCATCAACCTCTTAAACTCAATAAGAGTTTAGCAGACTCACAACATGATCAACAACAACATATCCCCTCATCAAATCTCTTGGGTGCAAACACAACAAAACCCCAAGGTAAATTTCCTCGTCAAGAAAAGTGATGAACCTCAGTTCAATATTTGATGGCTATTATATAGACTGCCTAGGTCTTTTAGTGGTCAGTTTGGAATAAATGAGACTCAAGCTCCAGTCCCATCTTTCAGGGCACTATGACCACATTTCAAGGGAGTTTTCCCATACCAACAGCTAGTTAGTTGCATCATGATGCTGCCACTTGTCCATTTCCTTCTAACCCAGATTCCATTCCACCTAGTGGATCAGTAACCACTCTTTCAACAGTCCTCTTAGGTGTTTGTCTCCTATTTTATTTATTAAATAATAATATATTGTGCAAATTACAGTCATCCTTGGACACCTTTCCAATATAAACTTTACAATAAAAGTCATCATAATGTTTCTAAACACAAAATGTTTCCCAGCTTAAAGGGTATGTTACAAAAATGGTTTTTAATTTTTTAGTGGTGCGTCATGAAATGGATAGCACACTGCCAGTGCGGTGCGCTATACATTCACAACGCACCACTATTGGTGCAACCTATAAATTTACAAGGTGCATTGTTTATAGCAGTGTGATCCGAATGAATGGAACACACCGCACATTTTTTTTATTTAAAAAAAAAACAAAATAAGGTGAATTCTCATTATCTATCTACGAAAAATTGGAATTAGGAGGTAATAAATAGATTACCTGGGAACTTGCGTGTTAGGGAGAAATGGTTGCGATGTAGACAAAATTTCAAAATTTTCCCATTGTTTAGCAAAATTCAAAAGCCACCAAACATGCAATGTAAGGGAGTAATTCAACCACATGGAGCACTGATGGCAGGGTATTTCAAGTAGGCAAGTAATGCATCGGTGCCTAGGTGTTCAACAACATTGTAGGATGGTACTAATGGTTTTTTTATTCAATAATTTTATTTTTATTTTACCCTATTTCAATGCGCCTGATAACAATACACACAAATGTGGTTAGAGTGAAAGACCACATTAGAAATGAATTTAAAAAATAAAATAAAAAATTGTCCTAACTTTTTTAATATTACCCTAGTCACATACATTATGTTAAGGATGCATTGGTGCATTTACAATATATAAACGCACCATCCAAAATATAAAATTATAAAAACATTTTTCCATCTAGGTTTTTTTTGTTTACCCTAGTTTGGTGCTCTAAATGCTATTATGCACCGGTGCACTGTCAATATAACTACGCAATGTTAATTATTGGAACAATATAACCATATATTTTTGTCTCACAATTTGTTTTAATTTTCCCTACATTGGTGCGTACTGAATATAACGCACTAGCACATTTAGTTGAGATAAATGCACTACTAGTGAATATCAAAATATTAAAAAGTTTTACATCCAGTGTTTTTTTTACTCTACTTTGGTGCTCTAAATGATATTGAGTTTCGTTGCGTTTTATAGATAACAACACACCAATAATGAATATAATGATATAAAAATATTTTGCGTCGTTGAATTTTTGTTATTTTATTTTTCACTACACCCATGTGTATCGTATGCATTTTAATTAGGTAAACACACAGCTAGTGAATATAAACATATTCAAAAAAAATTCATCTGGTTTTTTCTTCTAGTTACACCTCGTGTCGGTTCTTCCAATCACACACAATGCACTAGTGCTGTTCAAATATACAAACACACCGTAAATTATTTTACATATTAAAAAAAATATTTCCCTAGGTAGGAGGGAAAAAAATTTTGGCTGAAATTGGTGCGTCATTTATGTGGTAGCACCGGTGCATCATCGAAGTTTAAATGCATCAGTATTTGTCGGCTATAGAAATAGAAAATATTTTTTTATCTTTCTCCGCTTGATGGGGATTTCGATCGTGGTGCACTATTTTTTTAATACATAGTGGTGCATACATACATTAGGCGCACTAGTGCATTTGGTATGCATCAAATCACTGAATAAAAACATCCAGTAAAACCTCTGCTCAATCACCTCCGCTAGCAAACTCCACTATAAACATATATTTGGGCTCTTTTTAGAGGAACATCCTAAAAACCTCCGCTAGAGGGGTCTTTTCCTTGTAGTGTTAAAATATATGAAGATTTATAGTAGCATATTTCTCTACATGACTCACATACTTGAAAGAATACAAAGATAATAAAGTGAGTCATTGCAACCTCTAGCTCCTTGCTATACAAAAGAGGACTTCTAACAACACAAGGCGATTAACAGGGTGCTAACAATGATATATGGATGAATTTTTCTGGCTACAATGGAAAACTTATGGGAAACACATGAACTATTGATTGGGTCATTTGGTACTGCATCACAAACATCCATCTCTTCGAACAAACACAAAGGATGTGGGTGGGGTTCCATGTTTACTACTTCTCTAAATACATAATTAGGATAAGTGTGAATCCATAAAAATAGGTAACACTTTTTGGAAAGGGAGAGCATGGAACAAGTGTTTTTCATATCGCAAATTGAGGTAATTTGAAGCCTTCAATCAAGCTATTAATACCTTAATTGAGATCTTAAATGAAAACTTGATAAAGGGTTCTTAATGTAGGTGGAAAACCATCGATCAAGGTGTGAGGTTGGGTTAAGTAAACCCTTGTGATCAAGGTCCTTTCTTAAAAATATCGATGAATATTTTTTTGAAAATACAGTAAATAAGTAACCTAAAACTTTGTTCATGGGGTTTTTTATATACAATTGTGATACACTCAAGTCAATATTTTTTTTATTTTTACATTTTAAAATGATCTCACCTATTTGGGTATTTTTCACAATTTGAACATTTTCACTATTGGTGGTTTATAAATACTTTCTTGGTGGTTTATAAAAAACTCATTGGTGTATTTTTAAGATAGAATTGGTGATAGATTCCTTAATCCTTTCTAATTTTATCTTTTGAAATGGATAACTTATATTTGTTGGTTTATATTTAGTATTTTTGATAATTAATGTATTATAATTATTTTTAAAATTTTCTTACCTTTTCTTATATGATAGCTTGTTTTTGGAATATTATTTTAAAAAGTGTCTTTTGCTACTACTATTGTATATGTGTGTGTGTATTTTGTTACTTTATATATAGAGAGAGAGACATTTTGGTGCTTTATAAAAAAAATATTAGTGGATTTTTAAGATAGAATTGGTGATAGATTCCATAATCTTTTCAACTTTTTATCATTTTGAAATGGGTAACTTATATTTATTGGTTTATATTTAGTATTTTTTATAATTATTGTATTATTATCATTATTTTTTAAATTTTCATACCTTTTACTTATATGATAGTTTGTTTTTGGAATATTATTTTTAAAATGCGTCTTTTGCTACTATATATAGAGAGAGAGAGTTTATAAAAAAAATATTACTGGATTTTTAAGATAGAATTGGAGGTAGATTCCCTAATCCTTTCCATTTTTACTTTTTGAAATGGGTAACTTATATTTGTTGGTTTATATTTAGTATTTTTTATAATTATTGTATTATTATTATTTTTTATATTTTTAATACCTTTTTCTTATATGATAGTTTTTTTTCAAATATTATTTTTAAAATGTGTGTTTTGCTACTATTGTATGTGTGTGTATTTTGTTACTTGAGAGAGAGAGAGAGATCAACCTTCTAGAAAAGAATTTTAAAATTGCCAATTTATTGGGTGGTCCTTGCAATCTGTACCGTGTGTAAATAATATGAATCCCCATAATAAAGTGGAGCATTCATTATTATTTATAAATATTGTTTTAAATTCTTACATATGTTTATTTATTTATATCTATTTAATATATTATATTTTTGGTATTTACTTTGACAAGCTAGAGGGTTGTTTGGAAGAGGTTGGTTGTGTTGACATGACTTTGGCTGGTATAGTAATCATCCTTCTTGTCTATGTTGTTGAGGTTATTGTTCTTATGGAAAGGAGTCCCTCTCATCTCAACAAGCATCTAAAAATTCTCACTTTTTTTTGTTCTAATATGGGTATTGATTGTTAACATTTATAAAAAAAATGTTATGATAATCAAATCCCAAAAGATCGCTTATGATAATGTAATGTATGACAACAACAACTCGGGGGAAGTGATTTCATATAAATATCTTGGAATCCATATTCGCCAGAAGCTTAACTAGAGCTATAACATTGAGAAAAGGATTAATGGAGTGTGGAAATATTATTATGGACTTAAAACAATTGTAACTCAAGACACCTCTAGATTTGGGATAGGAACAAACTCCTCTTTGAGACTCTTGTCACTTCTGTTATCTTATATTGTTGTGAATTTTAGGGCTGCAACATCTCTACAGAATCATGGATACAGATGGAGAAAATTCAAAAGTGTTTTATAAGATATAATATTAAAATTAAGGCCAATACACCTTGTCCTATCCTCCTCATAGAAGCGAGTCTCTCCCTGATTGAGAGCATGGCTATGAATATGTACCTACTGTACAAGAACACTATAAACAACATGGGAAACAAGAGGATTCCTAAGATTACTTCATACTCTAGTCAAAACCACTTGATACTTAAGCAAGGATGGCATAAAGCTGCCAAGTCTTTACTAAATCATTGGGGAGTTGATGAAGATACCACTTTGCATAATAGTGATGATATTAAAAGTATTATTACATCTAAATTTAAGGAGAAGATGTGGTGTGAATCAATTTAGCGGCAACATTAGATGTCTTTGAAGAGGCCAAGTGGAAACCAAGTATTTAGACAAGAATGTAGGCCATGCTAGTCTCAGCAACTACTTTAAGCAGATAAGAATGGAGCTGCCCGGGTCAATAGACCACAATTAAAGCGAGACAACTCTTGCCCAAGATTTAAATCAAATCAATTTTAATCATCTTGATGTGAGATGTGCTCAAGGATTTCCAAACGAATACCTGGAAGGCATGCCAAATCACATACAAGTGCAGACGAGCAACAATACTCCCACATGAGAGACATTCCAGAAGAATCATGGTAATCAATCTTTTGATCAAGATTTTGTTGATGCTTCAATGAATCCAGAACACATCAGCCAAGGAATTGTGGCACATGATGAATTAATTGACTGGAACTGGGGTGGGGTTTTGGCACGTGATGAGTTAATTGAGAATATTCATTAATGGGAGCAATAAGAGGCTGAGATTGCAACAAAGAATGGATTTGGGAATAGTGATTAATATCAAATTCCTCTGCAATTTGTAATATCAAATTCCAAGCTCTCTCAATCTGGTGGAAAGAGTTCTCTTTGTTCCATAGGTTTCCCCGCTTTTATAGATGCAATGTCCATAACTGATTACAGCGACTATCAATGAATTAGTGTTACTATTATAACAAATATAGATGGGAAACCCACATTCATATCTAAGTGGTGGAACAAGACGATTATCCTTATAAAAAGCACATAAGGAAATAGCATCCTACTAACTCATTAAATCATAGATATGGAGCCCAAATATCATGTCTAAAGCTGAAAATGAAGAATAAAATGTGCTCATATTTTGAATATCATTCAAAATCCCATTTTATTAAAAAAAAAATATTTTTTATTACAATTTCTAAAAGTTTAAGATTTTTTAGTTACATAAGGTCATAACAAAAAGTCCATTATCATTCCATAACAAAAACCCATTAATTTTTTTAAGTAATTGTTTTGTTATATGTAAAATTGTATAAAATATATCATGATCCATGCAACATTAGCAATTAACCTCTTACTAACTCCTTAGCCTCTCCATACAATCACATCATTATAAACCATAACTGACACCCTTCATAATTACTAATCTCTGTCATAATTTACCCCTCATAATTATTAATCTCTCTAGTAGTTTTAGTTATAGTAACATAATTTGATCGTATTGAACTCTCGTGTACATAAATTCAAAGAAAATATAAAATTTATATATATATAATAATATATGTTGAGTATATCTAACTTCGTATACATACAACTAAATACAATAAACAATACGCGCTGCCTTAGCAGACGAGTTAAGCGATGAATCCCTGTTCAACCCAATATTGATAATATCGGGACGTGAATAGGTACCCAATATTCAGTGGCGATATGCGTGTTCAGTAATCCAATTTATGAAATTACGGAGGATGATCCTATCATTTCTGACAATTCTGTGCATGAAATATCAATGGGGTGTACATAGATTTACCCTTAAGCCGCTTAGAGATAGGGCTCAAGTCTATGCAAAGATATAATACAGATTATGCATTTTATATAGTTTTTTGTCATTGAGTTGCCACCCTCTAGAGAATTTGTGATGGCAGATCACCACACATAAATAAGAAATAAAAGTATGAAATAAAAGAAGATGAGATGCCATAGCTGCAACTAGTCAGAGCTTCTGATCAATCTCACCGCCTCTCCCATCCGAGGTGGTCATCAAGTCTGTCCATGAAAACCAATCTCGTCCTCATCAACAAGAACAAAAAAAGAGAGATTCGTCATCCAATAATTATTTCCAGAACCTGAGATTCGTCATCCAAGAAGACAGATATGAGAAAGCTTCCAAACATATTTCGGGACTATCATTTACAAGCGTTCGACTCAGGACTATCATTTAATAACGACTTCGTCATAGCAGATGACATAATATGTGTTATTTATAACCACAAACATTTTGTTCCATTCTGACTGGATGGAGAAACGTCTGCAGCTACAATTTGTTCCATTCTGGCTGGATGGAAACAATCATTAATTGATAGTCGCTGCAATCAGTTCTGGCACAATGTCAATTAGTGACATTGCATCTATAAAAGCAAGCCAAACTACGAAAAACAGAGAGCTCTTTTCACCATATTCAGCGACAGGTGGGGGATTTGTTATTCCAAATTGCAGGGGCATGATTAAAGATAAAGAATGAGAGAATATTTTCTCATTCTTGGCTTTAATATCAAACTCCTCTACAATTTGTAATTTCAAATTCCAAGCTCTCTCTCAATCTGATGGAAAAATTTCTCTTTTTCTGTAGCTGGTCGACTTGCTTTGATAGATGCAATGTCACTAATTGACGGTGTGCCAGAACTGATTACAGCAACAATCAATGAATTAGTGTTACTATTATAACGAATATAAACAATATGCATTTTAATTGTTAGAATATAAACAATATGCATTTTAATTATGATGAGTGACCCACACTCATGTCTGTAAGTGGTGAAATTTTTCCATCCAGTTGGAATGGAACAAGACGATTATCGTTATAAAAAGCACATAATATTCCAATGACTATGATCAAGTTGCTAATAGTGGTGACCACCACAAAGTCGAATACTTGTAAATGATAGTTCCGACGAAAAATGATTGGAAACTTTTTAATAATTTTGTCATCGAATATTAATGTTGGCCATCACAGGTTCTGGAAGAGACTATGAATCTCTGCTCTTTTTGTCTTCTGGTTGATGAGGATGAGATTGGTTTTCATAGAGATTTTAGGACCATCTTGGATGGTAGTTGAGCCCTGAGATCTAAATAGAGGTGAACAATATTCAGCCTGTTGCAGGTTATTTAATGCAGCTGCAGCAGGTCTGTTGATCGATTAACAGACTTGTTGCACTTGCATTGAATGATCTACAGCAGGTTGAATATTGTTCGCCTCAGCAGCTCAGCTACTGCTTGAAATCCAACCATCAACCAACCTGTTGCAGCTGCATTAAATGACCTGCAGCAAACTAAATATTGTTCACCTAAACAAGAAGCTATATCTCATTATGTCTCCTTGTAGTGATGGCATTTCGTCTATTGTTATTTCATACCTTGCCTTCTCATCTATGTCGTGATCTACCCTATTTAACCTATTTTAATGATCGCGAGTGAAACTTTTCAAATTCTCAAATCTATGTCGTGATCTACCCTATTTAACCTATTTTAATGATCGCGAGTGAAACTTTTCAAATTCTCAAATCCTAGTAGCTGAAACGTTTCAAATTCCCAGGTCAAGGAGCCGAAACGTTTCAAATTCTTATATCCAAATTTGAAACTTTTTATTCATCTTTTGTATTTGTCCACATTATTTTAATTTATTTGGCCATCCATATGGAGTGAATCAGCTGACGTTTGATTTCCATGTGGATGATTGATTTAAATATATGTGATTTTTAAAGGAGTCGTTATTATTCACATATAATTCCAGACACCGCAAAACATTCAAAGATGAAAAATGAAAATTAATTGGCTTTTGTTATGAATTTATGAACGTAAAATTAAAGGAAAACTTGTATATTTGGCTTTTGAGAACTTATACATCAAAATGTTAAGAACTTTATGGAAAAGTGCTTTTACGATAACACTTAAGCTAACTTTCTATTAATCATTTATTATAAATATGTATAAATTCATGAAAGTGAATTAATGGAATCTAATTTTAATTTAATGTGTAATAATACATATATTAAGTTAAGTTTGAACACATGGATTTCAATGTTTGGTTTTATGATTTCCAACAAATGGTGAAGGTCAATCTGTATATAAATTACACTTCTGTAAGGGATTTTTTCTTTATTATTATGTAAAATTATGAATTTTTTAATAAATTTACTTCTTTAAAATATAAGTAATTATCCACATAAAATTTAATAAAGTAAAAAATTTAGGACATTATTTTCTTGTGTCATTTTGGTAAAATATAAAATCATTATTATAAAATTGATCGGTTGGGATTATATTATGAATTTAAATTTACATGAAAGTTATTCAAATAACTAATTTTAAGAAATAGATAGTTATATTTTTTTTCACAAATCTTTAAATTTTTATCTTTATATCTTCCTTATTTTGAAAATGTTAATAAATCATTCACAAAAAACTTGAGTGAATGAAAAGTGAGTTTGCCATGTTTATGATAACAATAACAGTATATATAGTCATGTGAGTGATACAATCTTTCTAAGTTAAGAATTTCAAACTTATTTGTACAAATTTCTAAAGGATATTTTTATGGCTATTTAAATTACTAAAGTTAGATAAGTTCCTTTGATTACATCAAGTGTTATTGAAACATTTGAGGGGTTTAACATAATGAAAACATTTTTTTATAGTAAATAATAAGTGTAGATCTCGGTTTGTAGTAATGCAACATATAATTATATTTTTAAATATGGTTGATGAAATATAAATTATACCAATACCAATAAACATTTGTAATTTAAAGAAATGTTATATGTCACTAAAAAGAAGGAAATGCCCATACAAAATCTAAAAAGTTTGCATAAATTCTACAAATCAAATTAGTAAACACCCATAATTTCGTAAGAGATGATTATGTGCAACATATTTAACAATATCATCTAAACTAGAGATATTGGCATGGGTTTGGAAATTTTATAGGTAAGGGTTATATGGTGAGGGATTAAGAGTTATCAACTATTATGGGTTATATATTTTATAGGTGAGGGTTATATGGTTTATAGGGATTATATTGTAAAATTATAATCCAATGTGTATCATGTTTATCATTTTTTTAGTCAACCTTACATCATTTATTTTAATTTTGAATTGTAATAGCATTTTGTTGTGTTGTTTTATTGTCATAGAAGTGATGTTATTATTAGTAAAGATTTAATTAAAACATGTTTCAAAGTTGTAATAATAACAACCCATTCATGATTAACGATGATTTTCACCTAATTACATGTAAAATTTAGATGCAAATATAAATTGGAAGCTCACAATAAATTAGTATAAACAAATATTTGTTATAGGGGAATGAAATGCATTATATTATTAAAATAATTTTTAAATTTAACTAATTTAAAAATAATGGAGATCTTATATGTCAAATATTTCTCTATTTTATTTTATAATATATGTTCACAAAATTGTTTACATTAATTGTAACAATATGCCAATAATTGCACTGTAATGAAGAAGTTATCATTGGTGTTTTTTAATAAACACTTCTCACTATTTTTCAAAATAAAAATGCATGATGTTTTTCAGAATTTAATATACAGGATCTTTATACACAATATAAAATTGGAGGAATTTATTTTTTATAGTACCCATCTAACAATCACATCTAACATACACATCTATTATCACCTATAAAACATAATCACTATCTTACATACACATAAAAAGTTAGCTAACATAATCTAACATACGCATCAAACATCAGATAACATACACATCTATCAAGCATACCTGAAAAACATATATAACATGACCTAACATACACATCACCATCAAGCACATTATATAAATAAACATAAACATAATCATAAACATCAGTTTATCAACATCAACATGAAAAATGCACTATAGAGAGAGAGAGAGAGAGAGAGAGAGAGGTTGACCAACTATCTCATAGCATTTATTGGAATTGAGATGTATAATAATATCAAACTCATGATACATGTAAAATATACATCTCAAGTCCAATAAATGCTATGAGATAGTTGGTACACCTATGGAACCAACAACATCACTACCTTTTCCAACAGAGCTAGAGGCATCGACACCTCCACCATTAGAGCTAGAGGCATTAATACCTTTGTCAGGAAAACATATACTAGAGAGAAACATATATATCTCCCTGATGATGTATCTCATCCACTGTGACCATCCTATCTAGAAGTGATATGAGTGGAGTAGGAGATAGTGCATGGTCGGCTCACTAAGGAGGAGAGGGTGGTTGGTTGAACTGTGGATGAGTCAGAGATGGTGCTGGTACACTTGGGGGTTTAGTAGGAAATAGTGGTTGGTCGTCATGGTGAGGAGGAGGAGAAGGATTTGGATGAGTGATGATCGATCGTCTCAGTGAAGAGAAGGGGGAGATGGAGGAGGAGGTAAAGGACAGTAATCGCCACCCTAATCAGATGTAGGATGACCATCCCTCCTAGCAGCTATAAGGCTGGATGCACCGATGACATACCACATTAAATTCCCTGTATCATGAGGAACAAACTTCCATAAATATACTAGGTTGGGTTCTCATAGGATCTCCTAAAAATGTATAGGGTGGAGTCCCTATCAATCAAAAAATGCATATAACCTGTATGCCACATCCTCTCGAAACCTAGAATCTAGTCTACGTCACAGGCCAGGTCCAGGAAACTAAGGAAACTCAGGCTCATCAATATCCTCATCTTCCTGCACTGGTGGAGGCCCCTCCCCATCATAGGTGCCAATATCTACAAAATATATAGTACAGAACAATAATTAGACAATTTCATTAAACAATTAATTTTTGTATAAAGAAAACATTAGAATAAATTTCATTTGCATTAAGTAAGATAATAAAATGAAACTAGATTAATTTAAACATAATGATAATATTACCTTTGTCATCTAGTGGCTCATCCTAGTTGAAAAAGGTGTTGTGATATCCTCTCTAGTCCAACCTCACGTAAGGATATGGCATAAGGTTCAATGCATGATCATCCTCACTAGCTGGTAACTCCAGTACCTCTGAGGTAATCCTCGATGGGAACTTTGGATGGCCCCTCTTGGGAAACCTATGTCCCCACATATGAATCTACACCTCGGACATCTCCCTAGGAGGGTGACAATCAAATGATGGCCTCATGAATGGAAACCTCTCAAAAAATAAACAAAAAAGATCTGAAGTAAAAGAGAAGTTGACCCTCCCTCAAATTACGCATGACATTGATCCAAAGAAAAATAAAACCATCGTAAAAAAGTGGTTGACCACCTAATGCATCTAGGTCTCTACACTAAAGAATCAACATAATATAATGGGGGGAATTAATGTGCTTCCCATTAGCGGTGAAATGCTCACCAATGTAAAAAAAAAAGAGAGGCACCTAACCTCATATGCACTGAAAGAAGCAATACATAGTTGTCCTCTGGAAACCTAAAAAAATAGGGTCAGTGACCTGGTCACTGATATATCTCTGAGAGTACACAAGCTGACTCCCTGCTAGGACACCAAATGGGACATCAGGAAACTAGGGAAAATCCTCCCCTCTCTTGGACAGGCCAATGATGAATTATATGTCCTCCTCTGTGGGATGAAACAATAGATCGGGACCAAAATAGAAATCCTATCTATGTTGATCCCAGTGAAAAATCAACTGCATCCAAAAATCTAAATTCCCATTTAGGGATGTATCCTTCTGATAGAACTTCAGGAGGTTGACAACCCTCAAGAGGTCTCGTGTAATTGAGGTAATGGGCCGATGGTAAAATTATCTCTCCCTTTCTCTGGCCTCCCACTCTCATACAACGTTTTATAAGTCAACCCACACATGTGTCTCGTGTTGCAACTCTCAGCGTTGACGTCTCAGATTCACATATAACTTCTACCAATCTCATAATAAATACATACATCTATATAAAAATCATTCAATATTTCATTCAATGATAATTTTATTTATTAATATCAAACATTAATTTTTTTCTCTTAATAAATGAATTTAACAAGGGGTGCACCTATAAATAGGCACGCACTACGCGCAATGCTCTTTGTACTAAGTGCACCATAAATGACACACTATAGTATTGAAAACACACCAAATACATACATAAAATAAACTAAAATTGAAACAACATGGACACCCAGTGTGTTACAAATGACATAAGCACCGCTAACGATGCGCTACATTGATCCTAGTGCACCGGGTGTCAAAATTTCATTTGAAAATGTCGAATTAGTGCACTTTTAAAACATACCACCATGGTGCATCCGTGATGCTAAAATGCATCGCCATTATTTATGAAATCTTAATATAAAGTGAATCCCTAATTATGCATCACCAATGCAATACAAACATGTCGTTGCACCATACACAAAGCGCACAAGTTTTTAGAGCACACTGTAATTGGTGTATCTCTTTGTGAAAATTAGTATTTTTTCAATGGCCATGCCAATGCGTATGTTAAACATAAGTGCACCAACATGGTAGTGCATACAATTTATAACAGCACGCTGATTAATGTAGATAATAGTGTTCAATAATTGTTTTAAGGTTATTGCAGTGTGCGTCTAAAAAATTATAAAGTGTTGATTAGACGATGTTCTAGGTGTTTACCAACACCGATGCATTACCGCAATTAACCACACCACTAACGGTACACTATGGTTTGTTAAACAAATTGAAGGCCTTTTATGTGAAAAATGGTTTTTAATTTTTTAGTGTTGCGTCATGAAATGGATAGCACACTGCTAGTGCGGTGCGCTGTATTACATTCACAGCACACCACTATTGGTGCACACTATAAATTTACAGGGTGCATTGTTTATAGCGGTGTGATCCGAATGAATGGAACACATCGCACATTTTTTTTATTTAAAAAAAACAACAAAATAAGGTGAATTTTCATTATCTATCTGTGAAAAAATTGGAATTAGGAGGTAACAAATAGATTAGCTGGGAACTTGCATGTCAAGGAGAAATGGTTGCGATGTAGACAAAATTTCAAAATTTTCCCATTGTTTAGAAAAAATCAAAAGCCACCAAGCATGCAATGTAAGGGAGTAATTCCACCACATGGAGCACTCATGGCAAGGCATTTCAAGTAGGCAAGTAATGCATCGGTGCCTAGGTGTTCAACAACATTGTAGGATGGTAATAATTATTTTTTTATTCGATAATTTTATTTTTATTTTACCCTATTTCAGTGCGCCTCATAACAATACACACAAATGTGGTTAGAGTGAAAAAACCACACTGGAAATGAATTTAAAAAATAAAATAAAAACTGTCCTGCATTTTTTAATATTACCCTAGTCACATACACTCTGTTAAGGATGCATTGGTGCATTTACAATAAATAAACGCACCGTCCAAAAATATAAAAATATAAAATTATAAAAACATTTTTCCATCCACGTTTTTTTTGTTTACCCTAGTTTGGTGCTCTAAATGCTATTATGCACCGATGCACTGTCAATATAACTACGCAATGTTAATGATTGGAACAATATAACCATTTTTTTTGTCTCACAATTTCTTTTAATTTTCCCTACATTGGTGCGTACTGAATATAACACACTAGCACATTTAGTTGAGATAAATGCACTACTAGTGAATATCAAAATATTAAAAAGTTTTACGTCCAGTGTTTTTTTACTCTACTTTGGTGCTCTAAATGATATTGAGTTTCGTTGTGTTTTATAGATAACAACACACCAATAATGAATATAATGATATAAAAATATTTTGTGTCATTGAATTTTTGTTATTTTATTTTTCACTACACGAATGTGTATCGAATGCATTTTAATTAGGTAAACACACCGCTAGTGAATATAAACATATTCAAAAGTTTTTCATCCGGTTTTTTCTTTTAGTTAGACCTCGTGTCGGTGCTTCCAATCATACACAATGCACTAGTGCTGCTCAAATATACAAACACACCGTAAATTATTTTACTTATTAAAAATATTATTTTCCCAGGTAGGAGGGAAACATGTTTTGGCTGAAATTGGTGCGTCATTTATGTGGTAGCACCGGTGCATCATCGTAGTTTAAATGCATCGGTATTTGTTGGCTATCGAAATAGAAAATAATGTTTTTTCTTTCTCCACTTGACGGGGATTTCGATCGTGATGCGCTATTTTTTTAATACACAGTGGTGCATACAGACATTAGGCGCACTGGTGCATTTGGTATGCATCAAAGCATTGAGTAAAAACATCTAGTAAAAGCTCCGCTCACTCGCCTCTCCTAGCAAACTCCACTATAAACATATATTTGGGCTCTTTTTAGAGGAACATCCGTAAAAACCTCCGCTAGAGGGGTCTTTTCCTTGTAGTGTTAGAATATATGAAGATTTATAGTAGCATATTTCTCTACATGACTCACATACTTGAAAGAATACAAAGATAATAAAGTGATTCATTGCAACCTCTAGCTCCTTGTTGTACAAAAGAGGACTTCTAACAACACAAGGTGATTAACAGGGTGCTAACAAGGATATATGGATGAATTTTTCTAGCTACAATGGAAAAAGTATGGGAAACATACATGAACATTGATTGGGTCATTCGGTATTGCATCACAAACATCCATCTCTTCGAACAAAGACAAAGGATGTGGGTGGGGTGCCATGTTTACTACTTCTCTCACTAGTACAAAATGAGAAATTAATGACTAAAAAAGGACTAAAATTTGACTATAAACGACTATTTTTGAGTCGATGACTAATAGTATCCGATTTCCACTATCTTATCTCTAGTCGTATTTCACTAGTCATTAATTGGTTGACTTATTAGTCATTGATAGTCACTGATTAAGTCATTGATTTAGTCATTAATACTCACTGATTTACTCACTGACTTACTCATTGATTTTGTCATTGATACTCACGGATTTACTCACTGATTTAGTCTTTGATTGTCACAATTAATGACCAAATATACAACTAAATAAACTACTAGATGATAACATATTAATTACTAAGCTAAATACAACTAAACGTTAGTCGTGCTATAAGATACTAGAAATTAGCTACTATAGTTGTATATATGTGAATTTAGTCATTTTTTTTAGTCACTAATTTATGATAGTTTACGGAGGAATCGAACCACGAATCTCCTGCCTATATTTAGGCAGGTGCTCTACCATTGAGCTAGAACCCTTTAAGAAGTTGTTATTGCTTGACAATGATGATATTCAAACAAATTTTGCATGGGAACAAAATGAATGTCAAACATATTCAAGAATAATGCTTCAAGTACTAAAAGAATTCTAAGATATAGTAGTTCAACTGTGACAATGATGAAAATTCAAAGAAGAATGAACAAAAGCAAGTTGCTCCCCTTCACAGACAGAAAGAATACAAGATCCAACTTGCAATAAATGTGTTTTAATTGTCTATCAATTGTTGATCTCTCGATAGCTAGAGATGTTTTCCTGTCTGAGATCCAAAATACATACAATTATCTTCAACTTCACTTCTTCAAAACCAGTTGCAGTAAAAATTATTCTAGGAATTGTCTTATGAGAAACAACCACTTTTTTTAACAACAGGTTGCCCTTTCATTTGTACAGTAGCAGGTTTGCTGCTATTCATGGCAGGCTGACTTGCCATCCTGCAATACAAAATAAATGGAGTTAAGTCAATAGCATTTCATAGAAAATATAATATCCTTAAAATCAAGATGTCACAATGAGGACTCTACCTAGGACGCTCTATTTTGGAGTATAGGGGAAGTCATTTTGTCAAAAACCCTCTTTCAAGGCTACGCTGCATCTTAGAAAAGAATTCCATGTAAAAGAGAAACATATTAGTCTCTCTATGGTTCAACAATTTTGTGAAAACAAGGCTTTGCTCGATAAATATGCTTAAGATGCTAGCAAGATTTTAAAGCCTGGAGCCTCAACAAAATTGTTACGACGATGGGTTAGTGATGCGAATGCATGCAACCCAGAAATTACAAATGTACATGCCCAAGCAAAAGCTTAACTGAAAACGGAATCATCATTGGCACTATTGACTCTAAGAAATTGTTTAGAAACAACAAATAAAGTGTGGGATATAGTTCTTTGATGTCGTGGATCAAATGCAATCAATGAGAGGTTAATCAAATTTGATATTTAAATTTTTGATGTTAAAATATCAGAGTCACTCAAACAGGGACAAGTCATATGGTAATGCCGCCACAAGTAAGAGGAAAACAATAATAGAATATGGTTGAAGGTTCAATCCATATGCAACAAAAATTTCAAATAAATAAATGATGGGCATGAGTATTTATAATTTTATATGCTTGCAACATGCAAACTTCTGGATACAATTCACTTGGGCATGAATATCTTGAGCATATTGATAGATATGCTCAAGATGCTTGCAAGATTTTATAGCCTGGAAGCCTGGAGCCTAATCAAAATTGTTATGAAAATTCCCATGCACAAGCACGTCTAAGGCATCACGGCATAGTATGAATAACTCTAGAGAATCCATGCCAAAACAAAAAGAGATATGCCTACAAAATAATATACCCCATATGCAATGATGTCTAAAATTGGATATTCTCCACCACAAGTGTATATAATGAAAAACATAAAAAAAAAAATAACTAAGCCAACCAACCAAGGAGACCCTTTTGGAAGTGAATCTCAAAGCCTCGGGACTGAACCTGCTCAACATAATAGATTAGAAAATCATATTCAATGATCTATATCTTATAAAATCTCTGCTTTCTCAAAATAATAGAACAGAGAAAGCCATAGCAAGAGACCAATACAACAAAACTCTGAATTTTTTTCAAAACACAAATTTCTATTCTTGATTTTGTAATAACCCTTGCCAATACTACCGTGGACATTTAACTCAATTGTTGTTAGGGAAGACTTGTTTATATCACTACTCCTCCTTTAAACTACTGCTACTTTGTTTTCTCTTGCCAACTGATAATGGATAGGCTTACTGTAAGGGTTATTTAAATCCCGATTTTTTCAAACACTTCACTTTCCATCTACTGTAGCGTACTGTTGGAGTCTAGAGGCTTGAAGATATATTGTATGGAATATTTTGGTTTTGATATTTCGTTAAACACTTCCTCTACCCACT
Organism: Larix kaempferi; assembly: GCA_027924585.1. Classification (NCBI taxonomy): domain Eukaryota; kingdom Viridiplantae; phylum Streptophyta; class Pinopsida; order Pinales; family Pinaceae; genus Larix; species Larix kaempferi. The sequence goes on along the minus strand of BSBM01000461.1, from coordinate 14,210,942 downwards.
AACTTCTTCACAACTTAGTTCAAATATGATTCTTGCACTCTCCTTTAAAGCTTCCAATTGTGTTTTCAAGGCATAGTAACTTGTGGTTTCAAGGTTACCACCATGTATGATATAGAGATCATTTAAATATTCATATCTTAACAAGAAAACACAAATACACAAACTGAAACAGAAAATGAGAAGCAACAATACAATGACTGATATATAATAAGAATTCACTGTATTACATGCCTGGAAGTGTTTCGTTTTACTGAGATAAGTAGACTTGCCCCTTTATAGAATATGTTGATGCTAACAGCCTTCCAACTGATGTAAATCGTTGCTACTTCTTCAAACAAGAGTTGGATAAACCTGAGAAGCAAATCTGAGTTCTTTTTGCACACCTCTTGTCTCAAATAAGTAATCCCTTGAGTGTTGTAGAACACACCACTAGTTTAGAGATTTAGGCTAAGAAATATTGAGGGTATTTCAGTCTTTCAATAGTCTGAAGAAGTCAAATACAATCTGATATAAAATGCAGTAACCCTCTGCCTATAGGAAATTGTCTCCTCTGGAAAAACACAACAACAACTAGGTGCATGAAATGTTTCCACAAATATTTGTAGGTCGTGTTTGCTTCAAATGAGGCTAAAATCAATTATTATGACATCCAACACTCTTTATTTTGCTGACAGGGATGAAGGTTCAGTAAGTGGCTTTTTGTAGATTACTTTATCACCACTTAATTTTATCATAAAACAACAGGATCATAGAAAAAGTAGAATCTCAATCAGATTCATTAGGATTTTCCAGAACAGGTTTACACCATTACACACAATTAAAATTAGGGATTCAAACAAACATCTAACATCACAATTGTATAATATAGGCGCTTGTTAAAGGTTGTAAAAAATCATAACAAAAAAGTGCACTTGTTCTTTATCTCAGGAGCCATGGTTATGAAAGCCTGCTCCACATTTGTTGCATTCTTCGCACTTGTCTCCAAAAATGGAATGCCAATCTCATCAGCAAATGCCTTGAAGAACAAAATACACAAAGCATGTCAAGAAAAATGTAGACTGAAAAGTGACAAAAAAAACTAACCCTTGAGATTAATAAAAAAAAGAAGCTACAAGCCAAGTCAACAAACTTAAGACCACAAACTGCCATAGCGTTGCAATTAACAAAAAATAGAGCACCAAAAACTTCAAGGAACACTCATATTTAAATCCTCATCAAGTCAAAGACGATAATGCATACAGTGAAACACATAGTAGTGCACATGATGCCAAAGCTACTCAGCATTTAACATTACCTTGGCTATATCATAATCAATAGCTTTATTAGCAGTCAAATCACATTTGTTTCCAACAAGCAACTTGTTGACATTCTCACTCACATAGCGATCAATCTCATTCAACCATTGTTTCACATTATTGAAACTCTCCTGACCAGTAACATCATAAACAACCTGCCAACAAAAGAAAAATATCATTATAAAGCCATAAATTTAAATAAATAATGGATTATACCAAGGATACCAACAATCAACAGCTACTCAACATTTAACATTACCTTGGTTGTATCATAATCAACAGCTTTATTAGCAGTCAAATCACATTTGTTTCCAACAAGCCACTTGTTGACATTCTCACTCGCATAGCGATCAATCTCATTCAACCATTGTTTCACATTATTGAAACTCTCCTGATCAGTAACATCATAAACAACCTACCAAAGGGAGACGGTCAATTCCACACTAGCAGCCTTCTCTTTATCAACACTTTCACTAGATAAGGAAATGCATATTTTCTCACCATAGTAATGCTAAATAGAGAGTCTTCAATTCCATTTATATGCACCTCCATGTATTCAAACTTCCATCTATTTCAGCAGCCTTCTCTTTATCAGCACTTTCACTAGATAATAAAATGCATATTTTCTTGCCATAATAATGATAAATAGAGAGTTTTCCATTCCATTTATATGCTTAGGCATCCACCCAAATGACTATAGTTTATTTCGGACTAAAAACCACTGAGATTGTTGCTAACAAAATCAAACATAAAACAATGAAACATGACATTTATAATAATGATATGATCAGTCTACCAAAAAAATTAATTCATAAATTTACATATAATAATGTAAAGAAGATGGTTGATACAAATATGTCTCATGGACCCATACTTATCAGTTATCAGTGATGTATGTCATCAAAATTGATGAATTTTATGCAATGCATGTATAACTGAAATTTTTTATGGCAAGTCCAGACTCCAAACCTCAGTCCCAGCAATGCCCAATGCAAGCCCGATGTCAGCTTTATGCAAAGCTGGTGCATCATTTGTGCCATTACCAGTCATAGCAATGACTTCTCCTAGAGTAATGCGCAATTGTTTCACCAAGGTATGCTTGTCCAATGGTGAAGATCTTGCCATAACCTGCACTCATAAGGTTAGAAATGTTTAAAGAATTTTCCAGCTAAGTTACTATTACGATTTCTTTTGTAAAAAAAAAATCAATAATTTCTTTCAAGAACTAAAAAGGTTTTCAATTCAGTTTGTCACAGTAAAGTAGCATCTCAGACAATAAAGCTGTACCTGAATCTTTGGTATCAAAGTCTTCATTTCCTCTAGGCTCTTTCCACGAAAATCAGGTCCTTCGATTGCCACACCATCATCTGTTAAAATGCCACACTCTGTTGCAATTGCTTTTGTAGTGTTAATATTGTCACCAGTTACCATTCTCACTGTAATACTTGCATTTCTACAGACTTCAACAGCTTCTTTAACACCAGGACACATGGGATCCTTGATGCCAACAATGCAAATACATGTATAATTATTTATAGGGATGGCTTCTTTCTCTGAATCAAAATTATCTTCCAAGTCTATAAAAGCAAGGCAAAGAGTTCGAAGAGATTCAGCAGCAAAACCATCAATGGTATTCATAAGATCATTACTTGCTACTTCATCCAATGGAACAACACTGCCAGTAGAATCTACAACCTTGTTACACATTTTCAGAATGATTTCCGAGGCACCTTTGCTTTACAATCTCTACAACAGTTGACATTAACATGGAAAATAACTGTATGGAAAAGCATAACGGTAGTGTCATTTAAGAAGAGTCTAAAACAGAGTGCGAACCTGCAATAATCCTTTTGGGAGGAAGAAGGGGAGCCAACGGATCATATGGCATATTAAGGAACTTATTCCAATAAGCTTGAAAGGTCGAAAATGCATTTCCTTCCTCATCATAGACCTCCCAGGGATCATAGAGTAAATTTGAATTGAATGATTTCACCAGTATGCCTCAAGAAGAGAGATCTTGCTTCAACTTGTGATCACAAACAAGTGACAAAGGATATGATCCACCAAAAATGCATAATGTAAAATAGTTGTTACAACCTGATAAACTATTGACACTTCAGGAAGCCATGGTTTTAGAACTTGTAGAACCTGCACAATGATTTGTTGATCTAATATGCTCTAAAACTAAATTATTGAGATGACACAAAAACTGATGATTGTATGATGAGGGTTGTATGATGACTCTAACTTTTCAAGAATACAAGCATTATGAAAATGATATTTATAATTGTGATTGTTCCAACGATGAAATTGGGCAGTTCAATATCATGCATTTAAGATTAAGTACACTCATAGGTCTTGTTATGAGGAAGCATGAAAACAGATTGAAGATTGAATATAATACAGAAGCAATTACAGCTGCAACTTGAGAATTTGGACTGAATGCTGCTGTCAACATCCCATAGTAAGTGTAGCAGAGAAAAGTGCAGAGAGTAACAAATAAGTACCAAAAAATATTATCCACATACCAATGGTAACCTATCATTAAGTATGCAATAAATCCATAGAGAATCGTTTGGAAAACGGTATACGAGAGTTCTACCACTGCCTGCAACAAATAGGAATCCACAATAGAAATTCTTGTTAAAGTCTTTTTGGTTTGTCAAAGTTATTATTATGACTAATATAATTGTCAGTGATCAACCAATTCAAAATATATTAGATTATGAAGTTATAGAATGTATGTATCCTCATCCAAAGATGATTATATTCTTCTACTCGTGCCTCTAAATCCAACAAATTTGTTGTAAACTTCTATGGAAAATTGAGATGTGAAAAATGTGCAAATTTAAGAGAAAGAATTGGACAAAGACTATCAATATTCTTCAAGTCGTTTTCAATAAGACCTTAGATTCCTTACCTGTGCCAAAGCATAGAAAATTGCAGAACACATCCTAGCTGCTTTTTCTCTATAGAAAACCTGGCCTTCCACATCAACAAAGGTTTGCACATAGGAGCAATTATTTATTCCTATAAACAACATGGCGCCATACATGGACCCCATCATCTTGATCATGTCTTCTTGGAAATTTCTGTTGCAAATAAGCCAACATTGTAAATTCCCTTCATTTCCTTGCCAGTATTGAATCATGTGCAAATTCAAGAAATATAGATTTAAAAATCAATAGTCAACACAAATGTCTTTTACTATCAGGTAATTCTGCATTCAAAATTAGATGACCCTTTTTAAAATTTCAAAAGTGCAAGATTGTGTAGAGAATAGATAAAAGGATGTTCCAAGATGCAACTAATTAGCTTACATTTTTTCCCCTGGTTGTCAATAGATAGTTCCAAAGAACAATGTTGTAAGAAAACTGAAGGATAACCCACTAAATTGTAACCAGGACTTTGCCAATATGCCCGAAATTGTTTACATAGGCACGTTGTGAATTGTTTCCAAGCACACTATGCATAGTCAGATGAAAAATAAAGTTCCTTAGAATATGGAGCTAGGATACATAACTCCTTAACAAGTTCATTGTTTTTCCTTTTGTCTAATATGCCCGAAATTGTTTACATAGGCACGCTGTGAATTGTTTCCAAGCACACTGTGCATAGTCAGATGAAAAATAAAGTTCCTTAGAATCTGGAGCTGGGATACATAACTCCTTAACAAGTTCATTGTTTTTCCTTAACAAAACGAGATTTATAATATTTCAGAAATCATTGAAAAGACAAAATTTTACTGGTTTGTAAGATCAAAAAGGGTTTAGAAATGTATTGGTTCCAAGGCCTTACCCTGCACTTACCAAAAAAGAGTTGACTCTTTATAGATCTAAGCAAAGTCTTTAATATTTGACTTTTGATCCAACTCTGTTGCATTCTCATCTATAGAAAATGTATAATAATCAATATTTTATAGGGTAGTTATTATATCCTTGAAATATTAGAAGCATATCAAACAATAGCTGACAGATCAAATTATTTTCAAGGAGTTACCTTGATCTTGAAGTAAAATTGTCCTTTGAAAGTTAGGATCTTAGGGTCCCTTGGCAACTCCAGTATGAAAATTTTGCATTGTTAAAGACCAAGGTGCATTACCAATCAAGAATTCTTCATCCAGCTCACACACTTCATTCCAATTTTGATATGCATGTTTTACTAGCCTTTCAACAAAAGACTGGAAAGTAGTATATTATAATAGGTACACAATCATACCAAAGGATCAAGAAGTATTTGAGGAAATGTCCAATATTCCTTTTCTTATTGAAGATATTTAAGATTGAGAACTTACCTCCCGAGTTCCAGAAATTATAGCCATAGGAATAGTTTATGTTTCTTAAATAAAAACAACTAGTTCATATATGACATTAAAGACAAGACTGAAATTATGTGGGATATCATACACATAAAATTTGTTATTCAGTATGCATGTCCTTGCATGCTCCATTGTTCCTTCCCAAATCTTGGCTGCCATTCCATTGCCAAAAATATCAGGAGTTTGAATAGAAGTGTGAACATTCAAATCCATCTTCTGTGTTTTTAGAATAAGATATTGGAAATAGATATAAATGAAAACAAAGGACATTATGTTTACTTGGTGAAGTCATAGGGAATATGCCTAAAAAATCCCAAACCGCGTTAATCCACTCATTCCTTAGCCTCTTGTGGAAATAACCATCCTTTGAATATATGTTGCACCCTGCAACATTTTGTCAATGTGAACCCATAAAAACTTGGTTTGTTCATCTGGCAAAGTGCTTGCTTACAACATGCTACCCAAAGAACAAGTGGTTTTTCTCTCCCCTAGAATTGACATAAGAAGAAACTTTGGGATATGAATTCCTACATATGCTCATTCTTTTAAAGTTTAAACACATCTCAAAGCAGACTAATATGACCAAAAATGCACCATCCATCGATATGCTATATCCTTATGTCATAGTCCTGTGAAAAGCTTCATGCCCTGTTTCAGAAGGTTTAGCAATATAATTCTAGAAGAAACCAGCAATTGTGCTAGAAATTATGACCACCCAAAAGGGCCAGAAGCATATTTAGAACTTCAGTTAACCATGGGATATAGTTGCCACCATGAGATTTGCAACCAATTAGAAGGCATCAAAAGCCTAGCTCGAGACAGATGGCATTACATGCTAGGTTTGTAGCAAAAAAAGCAGGCAGTAGTCTTATGGATGGCACAACAGCCTGCAAGAAAAATAATTTCACATAAAACTATCAATAGAGGTCTTTGGCACTCATCTAGACCATATTGCATCATTATGTTATCTCTCTCTCTCTCTCTCTCTCTCTCTCTCTCTCTCTCTCTCTCTCTCTCTCTCTCTTTTTCTTGAGTGCGCTAATAATTTCTACTAAATTCCTGCTCTAAACCGAATTTAATGATGGCCAAGGGCCATTTGAAGAGGATTTCCTACTTTAGGAGAGGACTGCATTGCTTGGGAAGAGAGCACACTTGCCTGGAAGATCAGTAGAACCCAGTGAAGCCATTAAAACCTTGCTGATGCTGTAGATTCATCACAGACTCGATTAACTGTTTAACTATATAACTGGAAACAAACACACTTATGTACATCATGACAAAGGAGACACAGTCAATTGACATAAAGGTTTATTCTGGAGGAATTTTGAAGGAGAAGGAATAGGTAGGTCTTCTCTCTTGTGATCCGCATCTGGTTTGGAACAGTCTCAGATTGCAAATATTGATTACACTCCTAAAAGTAGCTCCGAAAGATTTAGGGCCTCAAAGAGTATACAATTGTGAAGTTCCTTCAAAGGAAGAGGATCTAGGTAGACAGCTACAACATATGAAGCTGTAGTGAGAGATCAAAGTGATGTTGAGTTTCAAGCAACAAGTAATAAACAGAGGTGCATAAAACCAAGAAAATATCATATCAAATCGGTGCTTGGAGTTGATGTGATGATGGGGGAGGTTATATCTCTCTAGGAAAAAACAGTAATCAAGTGGTTTTTTGGTAGAAATATCTCAAAACAAACCCTAGCAGTCTAGATAGAAAAGGAATGGGAATGTTGGTCAGGTTACATGTTGATTTTCCATATGCTAGCCAAAGGAGAAAGGCATAATTCAACCCTTTCTTTGACCCACAAATGGAGAAAGCCACAATTGAACCCATATAGGTAAAACTATCGGCATTGCCACTAGACTTGTGGAATGCGTGGTGGCCAAAATCCTAGTGGAGATTGACTGGGGCTTCCGGAGACGATTGGAACTGAAGCTGGTCAATGAAAATACAAACAAATCTTGGATTATGTAAGAATACCATCCCATTGCTCCAATAATCATATTTGAGGCCATTTAAAGGCAAATTGTGTGGTTAAGAATAGAAAATTTGGGTGGCACAAAGTAGACTAAGGTAGCCCTAATCAAACAGAGAAAGCAAGAGAGGCAAATTTGGTCATGAATGTTGATGGGAGGGGGAAAACTCAAACTATTCTGATGGTTCTAGTGCTGGAGCAGAATGGAAATGATCAAAATTGTAGTGGTGATCAATTGGATGATAAGGTTGATGTATCTTTGGAGATCCTACCCAATCCATCTCTTAGAATCCGCATCTTGAAAAAGGCATCAACATTGTTGAAGATGGTAGACCCAAATTGGAAAGGATCCTAGAGGAAATTGCTCAGCTGACAAAGTGACATGAAAATGGCGAGCCATTATCACCCACTTCTTCAAAGTACCAAATAAGATCAAAGTGTAGTGATTTCACACTATAGAAGGCCCTAAGGATGCATTTTTATTTCCACAAGGGGGGTTGAGCCATTAGCTCCTGAAGTTTCTCGTAGGAATCCTCTGCCCATTCAAGCTGCAGATCCCAGCACCCTAGACCCTTGCTTTCTCTTGAAAGGAAATAAGGCTATGTTTGGTTCCAAGGATAGCTCCCATCTATGTACTTCACAAGATTGCTCAAATCTCTCCAAACCTTCTAGGTATCTGCCTTGTCCTACAAAAGTGAAAAGGTAGATGTTGAAGGTGGTTAATGTCCAAACCAATGACCAGTAGGATGTTTTAATACCCCAACAAAAAATCTGATTTGTCACTACCACAAAAGAAAGTTGACTGAGAGATTAGGTAAGGGAAACAAAAAACCAAGGGGCCCTTAGAGCAAGGCATGACCCAAGCTAAGTTTCCCAATGATTGTTCCATCTCTCAACATTAGGGGATTGGGAAACACCTGCAAAAAACTAGCCCTTAAGAGAGTGTGGATTGTCTACAAACAAGATAAAATTTTTCTTCAAGAGACCATGGGGGAAGGATCAAAAATTGAAGGCAACCTTTTTCAAGGGATGTAAATGTTTGTCCCTGAATGCAAATGGCAGATCAGGGAGACTTGTCGGTTGGAATCACATTTTTAATTAGACTTCTTCCTATATTCTTGATGAAACTCTACTAATAGTTTTGCAATCCATGCAACTAGGGAAATAATTTTATGTTACAAATCTCTATGGCCCTTGTGAGGACATACAATTTTTCTACGATGATTTATTCAACCATGATTTCTCAAATCAAGAGAACATCATAATTGAGGAGGATTTGAATTTCATCACCAAAAGATCTAAGATCTAGTCATCAACTACCGATAGGGATCCTCTAGCTAGGATTTTTATTCATAAAATCAAAATATGGGGCCTCTGTGATGTGGACACTGTAGAAGTCAAACCAACTAGGAGAAATTTTAGAACAAGGATACCATCTCCAAAAGACTGGACAAATTTCTGGTGTCTGAAAAGATTTTATCAGAGGCAGATAGAGTCAGATATTGGGTTGGTAGTGGGGTTTCATTCTTCAACATACGAAGGGTGAGAATAAGCCACCTTACCCTTTTAAATTTAACCCAAAATTATTAGAAGAATAAGAATTCTATCACCGGTTAAGGCGGACTAGAGACATTTTAATGTTGATAGTGAACACTTTTCCATGTATCAATTTAATGAGTATCTCAAAAGAGTAAAAGTGGCAACAATTAACTGGGCCACACTAAAAAAAAAGAATTCACATCATGACCTAATGTCAGTGGAAGCAAAAATTTCCTTCTTGTTGATCAGAATTATTTTGCGGTGTTCACCAAGGAGGATAAAAACAAGTCGAAGGAAATCAAGGCAAAAAACAAACATATACTGGAATGGAAGAAAAACAAATGGATTATGAAAAGTCGGGAAATATAGCTAGTTAAAGGAGATGCAAATACGAAAATATTTCATGCATATGCTAAGCATTGGAATAATATCAATACTATATGGGAAATGAGCAGAGAAGATGGAAGCAGTATGAGGAGATTTCAAGATTTAGCAACTCTAAAGGTCATACATTTTCAAAATATTTACAAAGACCCCCTGGGGCCAACATTGCAGATAATTAGAATGACTTATTTTTTTCTAAATCTTTATAGATGATGATGCAAATGAGGAATTAATGGCAAAGGTCAGAACTCAAATTTGTGTTGGATTCTTTCCAAAAGAGCATTAGGTTAGGCCCAGATGGATGGATTGTAGAATTCTTAATAGGCTTCGATGAGATTATTAGAGAGGATTTAATCCAAGTGATGGAAGAATCTAAAGTTTCAGGGAATATGTTTGGGGCATTCAATTCTACATTTAATGCTCTAATTCCTGAAAAAGACAATCCATCCTTCTTTGAGGAGTATCAGACCTTTTTTCTATGGAAAACTTCGCCTGAAAACCAAAGGGATGCTTCCCCACATTAGTGGATGGCATCCTTAGAAAACCAATCAACGTAAACTAGTCATCTCACTATAAGGATTTGAACTGGTCCACTGCTCACATGAAACTACGCAAATGCCCAACAACATTGGTAACAACCACTTGAGCTAAGCCCTTGGGATTTTTTCCAAGAAAATCCTCACAAAGAAATCCAAGGGATGCTTCCCCACATTTTGAAGGATAGCATCCATAGTAAGCCCATCAAGAAATCCGAGGGATGCTTCCCCACATTTTGAAGGATGGCATCCATAGTAATCCCATCGGCATGGACTAGAGCACCTAACTCAAGGGGATTCGAACCGAGCACTTGCTTCTAACAAACTAGCCAAATGCCTAACAACATTAGTAACAACCAATTGAACTAACCCATTGGGCTAGAGGAGTTAAAACTTCAGACCTATCTCCCTCTATAATTCAATTTAAAAAATCATGTCCAAACTCATTGCTAGCAGATTTAAGAAGGTACTATTAGACTCTGTAAGAAACAACCAATTGAGCTAACCCCTTGGGCTAGAGGAGTTCAGACCTATCTCCCTTTGTAATTCAATTTACAAAATCATGTCCAAAGTCATTGCTAACATAATTAAGAAGGTTATTATTAGACTCTATATCTAGCGAGCAGTTTGGTTTCTCCAAGATAGACAAAGACATGATACTATAGGGATTTCCCAAGAGGCACTATATAGTATATACCATTAAGGTCAAGAGAAAAAAATTCTTTCCAAATTTGTCTATATGTGATAGTTCTTCTTCTACACTGCAAAACCAGGAAATAAAAAGGTGATAACTTACTTTGGCAAGCATTTTCTATGATATGCTCTTGGACAGCGTTGAAAAATGGCAAATTGCAGATTTTCATCTTCCTTGTTTTTTGTCTGCTTGCAAACAAAACATTTATGAATAGGGCATGTAAACTGTTGTCCATCAGCAATTTTTTTCTCAAGGTCTTCAGCCTCATATTATGGAGCAATAATCCTTGATACACATTGGGGATGGTAGAAGCATCCACATGTTGCAGAAATGCAAGAGAATACCTAAAAACAGAAAACAATATTAATTATGTGGATGCCATGGTATCTGAGTTGAACCTCAGAAGTAGATCATAGTTTTGTTGAAGCATGTACAATCTCATTTGATTAATGAAAAACAGATTTACCATTGTTGTTTGTTGTTTTCATGCATTTGTATGAGTATTAAATGTTGATGAATATCCATGCTTGATTGTGACCCTGATGGCAAAGTAACCTACAGTTGGTTAGGTTGCTGGTGAGAAATGAAATGATAAATTTCGTGGAAGAGAACTAGGTATAATTTCTCTCCGTGAGATTCCAGTTCTGTGTAATAGGGTAAAATCCCTTTAGAAGAATCAATGATAAAATCTATTTAAGGAAGAAAATGCTGGGAAATGCATTGTTAGCATTTGTGTAAGAGGATGTTTTTGCATTGCTTTGCTACAACAAGGATTCGAAGAAGAAAATTGGGTGAATGATGTTGTTATGTGATTTAGGAATCTTACTAGTTGTAGTTTCGAAGGAAAGGAAGGGCGTTAGATTTAATATCTACGCAGAGATGTTGAATAAGAAAATAACCCAATAATAGATCGTACCAAGCAAAGGTTAAGTTCATAGCAGAAATGTTATTTGGTTGCAGAGTCCGGAGTCATTAAAAAGGTCGCTAAGTGAGTAAAAGTCCAAGACTTTTGTGCATTAGAATTGCTACAAGAAGACTGGTAAGAGGATTTTGAATCATTATTGTTTTATTTCCCTCATAGAAATCGAGTTTAGGAACGAGAGGAAAGAACATTTCCTTAAGGAACAGAATTCCTCTTTGGAATCTTGTTGCATGAATAAGGGTGGATATATGTAATTCCTAAAGTCTTCATATATTCAATCCAGTGATAGAAATTATGAATGACTTAGATTAATTGTGTGAAAAACCCATGATTGATTGAGTAAAGCTCATGTGAGTTCCCATTTCCTTGAAGAGGAATTAATCCCATATACCCATGTATGAATGATTGTGAGCCATGTTGGGCTAGTATAAATCTGTCAATAAATAGAATGTTGATATATGAGGAACGCCCAAGGGACTACGGAGTCATTGCTTGAATAGAACATGCAAAATGACAATCACAGGTAAGACAAGATTGTGATCATTCCACCCAGAGCAAGGTACATAGGTATGCTTGAATATTTCTTCAACGAACTGCAACACAAACGTATTCCAAGAATGCTAATTGATTTATGTAGCATACATAGGATTCTGATCATCTCTATAGATTGGAAAAGATAGAGTTGTGAAAGAAGTTAAGTAGGGTTCTGAGGAGCCCTACATCAATTTTCCACTCAGTTGGACACAAATTTCTCAAAGCCGCCTACTTTCTTCCTTATGTCTTGCTTTGCAATATTTGGATGTAGAATGAAGATCATTGAGGTTATCAACATACCCACCAAGACAAACAGCAAATCCTGCTTTTTGAGTAGGTAGTGCATCGATCTTGGTAGTGATTTGGGATTCTCGGATTTAGGGGAATAATATTTGCAGCTGCTAGGATCTCAACTTCTTCATCCTAGTAGTGATTCAGGATTGATTGCTTGTGCATTTTGTTGATATTTCCCTACTACCCACGATGAAAAAAAATAAATTCAAAACAAAATTATATACAAGAAATCACAGAGATGTGAGAATCAAGTGAGAGGTTTTACTAACCATCGTCCCAATGGAGCCTTCTGTTGGTGGAATTGACTATCAAACACAAAAATGTGAAACCCACTTCATATGAAAGGAAAGCCTTTCTTTCTTGATTGTGTTTGACAATCTTTTATGGTACCTCGCCATAGCTTCCATGGATTCCATTTCCTCTCTAGTTTTATTGGCATGGGATCTTTCTTTCTATATTTTTTTCACAACCGAGGCTTGCCTCTCCTGGCTTCCCTGGATTTACATCCCCCTTTGTTGGCTCCCCCTTTTCTTGCTGTCCTGGTTGAATCTGGCACTTCTCGAGACTGCTAGTGGGGGATTGAAATATGCTTTCCCATTCTACACTTTCACACAGATACCCCTACTTCGTTTCTCATGCTTTGCAATAGCTGAGGGGTTAAGGGTTCGAAGCCCTATGACACCACATGTGCGGTATTTAGTACTAAAAAGTAAGAATCTTCTGGTAGCTCCCAAACCTCTCGCAAATGCAGCATTTTCTGTTGGGTTTTGTTCAAAATGGAAATCCATGGAAATTATGTTCAACTGTGTATGGAAATGAAAATGATCTGCGTAAGAGATGAAGCCATCATTAAACCCCTGTAAAACCCTTCCACATGTCTGCAAATACTCTCCATTTATGTAACCCATTATGTAAAATGAATTTATGAGAATGAACATATTGGGCGATTGGAAAAAAATTGATCCATCCTTAAAATTAAGGAACATATTTGCACGATTGGAATGATCCATAGTTAAGATTTGGCGGGTATGAATTTCATTTTTCAAAATTGATTTTTTATATATATATATGAGATTGGAATGATCCATAGTTAAAATTTGGCGGGTATGAAGTTCATTTTTCAAAATTGATTTTCATATATATGTGAGAGACAAGTTACATAGATTTTAATGTTTTTTATTATGTATTTTTTATTAAATTATTTTTTTATTGGATTAGATATAAAATTTGAATGAAGGTTTAAAAATTAAACTTAAAAAATTCATAAAATGGTAAAGGTATAATAGTGGTTAAATATTGTACCAAATGTTTTGGGGTTATTGAAATTTAGTACATTCAAAATTAAAATAATTGAAATACTATTATTAAAGGAAAATATTCAAAAAGAATTTATATTTATAATTTATAGCTACTCAATGGAGGTAGGGGTTCAATTTTTAGTTTGGGGAGGATGTGGTTGGAATGGGGTTAATTTATTCCTTTGGAAGGCAATGATCAGTTTAAGGTTAAATTTCCAATTAGGTAAGTAAATTGTTGATGGAATTTGATATTCAATAAGTTTATTTTAAAAGATATACAATTATATATTTTTATAAATATTTTTTTTATTACATGTAAAATAATCCCAACAAAAAATGGGATCCTAATATATAAGAATCCTAATAAGGATGTCAACAAAAGATAATTAATTGAAAGGGAAAAGGCAATGAATACAAAACAAACCCCTAAACATACAATAAGGTATAAAAAGGAGAGGCTGAATTTTCTTCAGATTGACATAATGAACAGCTCCCAGAAAACCCTAATGCTAACCGGTGCCACTGCAGGGTCTCATGGCCGCCTGGCCACTCCAAGGAATCCATTACCCTCACCTGTGAAGCTCCCCACGGGCCCTAAACCATGCCGGAATTTGATGCATCGCGGAGACGGCTTCGACGGGCTGAAGATTGAGCGGCCAGACCCCAGGAAAGACACATCCTCGGCCCTTCATCCTCTTGACAGGTGCATGAAAGCTGCGAGATGCATCAAAGAAAGAACCCCAGCTCGCCCTCATACAAGTGCTCAACTCCTTGCGTAGGTGCTCAATGAAAAACGATTTCTGCCTCTCATGCATTCGCATCCTCACCGGCCAGAGATCTCGAAAGAGGAATATCTAGGATTCGCAGTCCATCGAGCTTACCTGACCGCCTCAGCAGATCCAGCAATCTCGAGACAAGCCAAAGCCTCCAAGACTCCTTAAGACCCTTCTTCATTTTCGATTTTTGTAAGATCTCTGATGGGGGTCTCTCTCTATTTGCGAGTGACACCACAAAACTCTGTTCTGGAGCTGGAATCCTTGATTCATCAGGTAGAAGGAACCCCTACAGGACTGCAGAGGCTGATCTTTGTAGGGAGGCAACTCTCAGACCACCGGCAAATACACAGCCTTGGGATCTTAAAGGATTCATGCATTTCCCTAGTGGCAAGTTTACAAGGAGGAAACAACAAACCCTCTGCTTCTCAGAGCAAGTCCTTCAAGGATGCAACGTGAGCAAGGCTCTCTCAAGCACAAACCTGGTCCAGATCCCTCACCCTGTCTACATAGTGGACAAAACAGAGGAAGTTCCCACTTTGGAGATCTCTCAACCAGAATTCAATGAGAACATTCTCCAGTTCAAGGAGCAGACCCTAATCTGCAGATTCAATGGATTGTGGCCAAATACAAAGGATCTCATTGATTGGATAGATTCATATTGGCCCAGGGATGCTTGTGTTTTATTTTACTCCAAAGGATTTTTTCTAGTGATTTTTTCTTCTTAGGAAGACCTTCATGCTATCACGAGCAAGGGGCCTTGGTTCTGGGGAACTGCAGGGATCTTCATAACCCCCCGGTTCCCTGATTTTGATCCTCTAACTATGGTAGTTACGAAGGTTCCCATCTAGGTACGTCTTCCAAACTTACCAATCCATTTCTAGAATCAAAACGGTCTTCAAAGAGATAGGAAACTCTCTTGGTTGTTTCTTATCCTCGGATAACACTCACATGGATCAGGGTCTTTTCACCTATGCACGCATCAGCGCCACCATTGACATCAGTTCAGGCCTTCCCGATAAGATCAACCTAAAAATAGGCAGCTCCATCTGGACTCAGGATTTGGACTATGAAAACACTTCCTTTAGGTGTCATATTTGTCGTCTCACAGGACACCTCCTTAATGCCTACCCGCAAAGAAAGCCTGAGCAGCAAAAGACAAAGAAGGCACACAAAGCCAAAAGCTGGAAACCCGGTCAGTCATCGTATGAAGAAGACAATCAATATGACCAGATTGAGAAAGATACGCCCCCAACAAAGAAGGAACAAAGATCCACTCCACCTCTGCCTGATGTGCACATGCAGGAATAGATATCCACTCCACCTTCGCCTATTCAAGAAGATGAAAGCATGAAAAGCATCCCTCCACAAGGGAAAAAAAGATATCATGATCCTACCTCTTCAGACTCTGATAAAGAACTCATTCAGGATTCCACGGATGTGCTGTAACTGGCCTTAGTGTCCCCAACTTCAGGGGGCTGGATACAAATCAAGAAAAAACAAGGAAAAAAAGGAAATACCTTAAAATCAGGCCATTTCAGGGCCTTGATTTTCTTCTTTGTTTTCTCCATGTCTTAGCTTTTCTTTCTACTACTTTCTGCTACTTTCTGTTGTGCCCATTCGGCTGAGAATTCTTAGATCTTCTTTTGGCAAATAGCCACTCCATTCTGCCTCACTTGGCCTTCGGGTAGGTAGCGGAAAATGGTTTGTAACATTATTTTCTTTTTTGGCAATACAAGGTTCTTCACTAGCTTACAAAAAAAAGGTCTAAAAAGGAAAAAGAATGCCACATATATATATAGAATGCCATGTGTGAAGGTCTATAGGAAAAAGGTTCTTCACACATGATGCATTTGGCATTATTCAAGATATATAGCTTAGGAAGGAATTTATATTATCAAAATGTTGGATACATTTCACAATATAGAGCATGGTTTGATGGAAAATATCTCAAACAATATTAGGGAAAAGTTTTGATGAATTATCGTTTATCAATGGGGACAATGGGTAAAGGGATGGGTCGAAAAAAGAATTAAATATTTATTTTTTATTTTTTTATGAAATGAAGAAGGGGAATGGTAGGACTTAGGATAGAGGGGTTAAGGGAAAAAATTATTTTACTTCATCATATTTGAAAATTCATGACAATGGGAATGAAAGGATTTTATTTACAAAAGAGGAGTTGGACTCTCTTTTTTTACTTTAAAAAAAAGGTTCATTGGTTTTTTTTTCTACAAAGAGGTACTCAAGGAAATTGTTTGACATTCTAAACATAGGCGTGATGAGAATACTAGCAAATGGGTTAAACCAGCAAATTAATAGATGACGCAAACTTGGTGAATTTCACTAATAAGACGTAAAAGGATCTTGCTTGTTGAAACTTCAACCGACTGCTGAAAGGGTCAAACAATGACGTTTTTTGTCAAATGAGATAAGGGCATGGCCAATGTGACGAGCTAAACATGATGGTATATTAAAAATCAAGACATTACGATGCTCGGAGCAGGAAATGACAAATTTATGAAACTTGACTTGGCCTCACTAGATGTCTTGAAAGAAGAAGATGTTGTCGAGTGACTCAAGGACGTCTCTCATGAATCCATCTACATGATGGTTACAATTTAGTAAATTTTAACATTGTATATGGATTTAGCGACCCCTAAAAAGGTCTCTGAATCCATCTACAATGTTAAAATTTAGTAAATTGTCACAATTCATTGTCAAAATTGCAATTTTCCATAGCCGCGTGATACAATTAATGTCACTCGGGTCTCGAAATCCATATATCAAATTCATATAAATTGTAATTTTCCATTGTCGGGGTGACACAACTAAAATTGACTAGCATAAACGACTAATTCATATTCTTAGATGTTGTTAGCTAGTCATATATGTATTCCTGTGACTAAATTAGTCATTTATGTTAGCCGTTTTTATTTTAGTCACTTGTTATCTAGTCGTATATTTTATCCCGTGACTAAATTAGTCGTTTATCTTAGTCATATTTAGTTGGATCTCTTAAAATTGCTCAATTTTGGTCATTTATCCCTTGAAAAAACTATGGTGACTATCTTTTTTAGTCGCCTAGTCACGTATCTCTCATTTTGTACTAATGTCTAAATACATAATTAGGATAAGTGTGAATCCATAAAAATAGGTAACACTTTTTGGAACGGGAGAGCATGGAACAAGAGCTTTTCATATCCCCAATTGAGGTAATTTTAAGCCATCAATCAAGCTATTAATACCTTAATTGAGATCTTAAATGAGCCCTTGATTAAGGGTTCTTAATGTAGGTGGAAAACCATCGATCAAGGTGTGAGGTTGGGTTAAGTAAACCCTTGTGATCAAGGTCCTTTCTTAAAAATATCTATGAATATTTTTTTTGAAAATACAGTAAATAAGTAACCTGAAACTTTGTTCATGGGTTTTTTATATACAATTGTGATACACTCAAGTCAATATTTTTTTATTTTTACATTTTAAAATGATCTCACATATTTGGGTATTTTTCACAATCTGAACATTTTCACTATTGATGGTTTATAAATACTTTCTTGGCGGTTTATAAAAAATTCATTGGTGGACTTTTAAGATAGAATTGGTGATAGATTCCTTAATCCTTTCTAATTATATCTTTTGAAATGGATAACTTATATTTGTTGGTTTATATTTAGTATTTTTTATAATTATTGTATTATAATTATTTTTAAAATTTTCATACCTTTTCTTATATGATAGCTTGGTTTTTGGAATATTATTTAAAAAAGTGTCTTTTGCTACTACTATTGTACATGTGTGTGTGTATTTTGCTACTTTATATGGAGAGAGAGATATTTTGGTGGTTTATAAAAAAAATATTAATGGATTTTTAAGATAGAATTGGTGATAGATTCCGTAATCTTTTCAATTTTTTATCTTCTTGAAATGGGTAGCTTATATTTATTGGTTTATATTTAGTATTTTTTATAATTATTGTATTATTATCATTATTTTTTAAATTTTCATACCTTTTACTTATATGATAGTTTGTTTTTGGAATATTATTTTTAAAATACATCTTTTGCTACTATATATAGAGAGAGAGTTTATAAAAAAAATATTACTGGATTTTTAAGATAGAATTGGTAGTATATTCCCTAATCCTTTCCATTTTTATTTTTTAAAATGGATAACTTATATTCGTTGGTTTATATTTAGTATTTATTATAATTATTGTCTTATTATTATTTTTTATATTTTCCATACCTTTTTCTTATATGATAGTTTGTTTTCGAATATTATTTTTAAAATGTGTCTTTTGCTACTATTGTATGTGTGTGTATTTTGTTACTTGAGAGAGAGAGAGAGAGAGAGATCAACCTTCTAGAAAATAATTTTAAAATTGTCAATTTATTGGGTGGTCCTTGCAATCTGTACATGTATGTAAATAATATGAATCCCCATAATAACATGGAGCGTTCATTATTATTTATAAATATTGTTTTAAATTCTTACCTTTGTTTATTTATTTATATCTATTTAATATATTATATTTTGGTATTTACTTTGACAAGCTAGAGGGTTGTTTGGAAGAGGTTGGTTGTGTTGACACAACTTTGGCTGGTATAGTCATCATCCTTCTTCTCTATGTTGTTGAGGTTATTGTTCTTATGGAAAGGAGTCCCTATCATCTCAACAAGCATCTAAAAATTCTCACTTTTTTTTGTTCTAATATGGGTATTGATTGTTAACATTTATAAAAAAATGTTATGATAATCAAATCCCAAAAGATTGCTTATGATAATATAATGTATGACAACAACAACTCGGGGGAAGTGATTTCATATAAATATCTTGGAATCAATATTCGCCATAAGCTTAACTAGAGCTATAACATTGAGAAAAGGATTAATGGAGTGTGGAAATATTATTATGGACTTAAAACAATTGTAACTCAAGACACCTCTAACTTTGGGATAGGAAGAAACTCCCCATTGAGACTCTTGTCACTTTTGTTATCCTATATGGTTGTGAAGTTTAGGGCTGCAACATCTCTAGAGAATCATGGATACAGATGGAGCAAATTCAAAAGTGTTTTATAATATATAATATTAAAATTAAGGCCAATACACCTTGTCCTATCCTCCTCATAGAAGCGAGTCTCTCCCCAATTGAGAGCATGGCTATGAATATGTACCTACTATACAAGAACACTATAAACAACATGGGAGACAAGATAATTCCTAAGATTACTTCATACTCTAGTCAAAACCACTTGAGACTTAAGCAAGGATGGCATAAAGCTGCCAAGTCTTTGCTAAATCATTGGGGAGTTGATGAAGATACCACTTTGCATAATAGTGATGATATTAAAAGTATTATTACATCTAAATTTAAGGAGAAGATGTGGTGTGAATCAATTTAGCGGCAACATTAGCTGTCTCCGAAGAGGCCAAGTGGCAAACTAGTATTTAGATAGGAATGTAGGCCATGCTAGTCTCAACAACTACTTTAAGCATATAAGAATGGAGTTGTCCGGGTCAATAAACCACAATCAAAGCGAGACAACTCCTGCCCAAGATTTAAATCAAATCAATTTTAATCGTCTTGACGTGGGATATTCTCAAGGATTTCCAAACGAATACCTGGAAAGCATGCCAAATCACATACAAGTGAAGATGAGCACCAATACTCCCACACGAGAGACATTCTAGAAGAATCATGGTAATCAATCTTTTGATAAAGATTTTGTTGATGCTTCAATGAATCCAGAACGCATCAACTAAGGAATTGTGGCACATGATGAATTAATTGACTGGAACCGGGGTGGGGTTTTGGCACGTGATGAGTTAATTGAGAATATTCATTACTAGGAGCAATACAAGGCTGAGATTGCAACAAAGAATGGATTTGGGAATAGTGATTAATATCAAATTCCTCTGCAATTTGTAATATCAAATCCCAAGCTCTCTCAATCTAGTTGAAAGAGTTCTCTTTGTTCCATAGTTTTCCCCGCTTTTATAGATGCAATGTCCATAACTGATTACAGCGACTATCAATGAATTAGTGTTACTATTATAACGAATATAGATGGGAAACCCACATTCATATCTAAGTGGTGGAACAAGACAATTATCCTTATAAAAAGCACATAATATGCCAATGACTATGATCAAGTTGCTAATAGTGGTGACCGCCACAATGTCGAATGTTTTTAAATGATAGTTCCAAAAAATGATTGGAAGCTTTGTAATATCTGTGTCATCTCACCATGTTTTCAATCACTGGTTCGAGAAGTAATTACTAGACAATGAATCTCTCGTCTCTCGTCTTTTTGTTCTGTTGGTTTTCATGGAGAGACTTTGTGAGATGAGAATTGATCGGATCTCTGCTACCACATTAGATTTAAGGGTTAGGGTTATTAGGGTTATTTGATCCAATGGTCTCTTTATCTTATTATATTAATATTTAAGATAAAATGTAGTTTCGAGTTTTTATTATGATTTTTTTTAAAGGAAAACAAATATTACATCTCTTCATAAATAAAGTACTACCATTTTAATAACATGTTTTTCATCATTTGATTTCCATGTTATCACTCTTCTTTTGTATTGGGTTTTATGTTCTCTTAGCAATATTGTTCTATTGCCTTTAACTTAATCAATAAGTAGAGGAATTATTCAATAAAACTTTATTTAAAAAATCTCATCCTAACAAGTTATTAACCACTAAAATGGTTCTTTGATCGTTACATAAAGTTGAAATGGATATAGGACATGATTGCATAAAGTTTAAGGTGATCATTGTACCATTAGGAAATAGCATCCTACTAAGTCATTAAATCATAGATATGGAGCCCAAATATCATGGCTAAGGCTGAAAATGAAGGATAAAATGTGCTCATATTTTGAATATCATTCAAAATCCCATTTAATTAAAAAAATCATATTGTTAAAAAATAATATTTTTTATTACAATTTCTAAAAGTTTTAGATTTTTTAGTTACATAAGGTCATAACAAAAAGTCCATTATCATTCCATAACAAAAACCCATTAGTTTTTTTAAGTAATTGTTTTGTTATATGTAAAATTGTATAAAATATATGATGATCCATGCAACATTAGCAATTAACCTCTTACTAACTCCTTGGCCTTTGCATACAATCACATCATTATGAACCATAACTAACACCCTTCATAATTACTAATCTCTCTCATAGTTTACCCCTAGTAATTATTAATCTCTCTCGTAGTTTTAGTTATAGTAGCATAATTTGGTCGTATTGAACTCTCGTGTACATAAATTCGGAAAAAATACAAAATTTATATATATAATAATATATGTTGACTATATCTAACTTCGTATACATACAACTAAATACAATTAACAATACGCGCTGCTTTAGCAGACAAGTTAAGCGATGAATCCCTGTTCAACCCAATATTGATAATATCGGGACGTGAATAGGTACCTAATATTCAGTAGTGATATGCGTGTTCAGTAATCCAATTTATGAAACTAACTTATCAATGTGATAACTAATTGATGCGATTTAGAGATAGGGCTCAAGTCTATGCAAAGATATAATACTGATTATGCATTTTATATCACTCAAGTTTTTTGTACTCGACTTATGTTACTATGGCTTTAGTTAGTTTTAGTTTATTTTAACAAAAATGTCAAGAAATACCAAACCCATTAGATCATAAATTAAGACTTAATTTTAAAACCATATTTAAAGTCCCAATTTATTTAAAAAATAGATCATATATTTATTAAAAAGTACTATTAGATAATATTTTTCTTATGCAATTAAGAAATTAAAAAAAGTTAGACTTAATAAGTTTATATTTAAGTTCATAGGAGTTTATAAACTAGCAAAACTACTTAACTTGTGGCTGATAAATATCTATAGGTCACAAGTTAAGTGCCATGAACAAGTTATATGTTATTTGTTCTCCATACTTTGTTTAATCATATGTTGTTGTCTATGCTTCACCTACCTTATACTTGTCTTGATCTTCCTTCAATCTAAAAAAGCATAAATAATAATCCACTCCAAATTCTAAAATATAAATAATTATAAATTATAGTGGAGGCTGAAATAAATATATTTTCAAGGGTCATTTCAAATTCGAAATAAACAATTATATTATAAAAAAATATACATGATAACTAATAACAAAGATCATCTAGTTAACAAAGATAATTAATATTCCAATAATTATTAGGAAAATTTATGTTATTAAATTTTTTCTTAAAACCTCCAGCATTCTGATTAAAGTGCTTCTTTTTATAGTCATACTGATTAGTTTTACTGTTCTTCCAGCCAGTTGTTCCTTCTCTTTTTCTGTTTTGGTCAGAACAAAAATTTGCCTTCCTCATGGCCTCTTCCAAAGTGGAAGGATTATCATACTCAATACGATCTTTTATATTAAATGGTAAACAGCTTAGAAACCTTTGCACTCTAGGATTTTCCTCAACCATGTAGGTTACGTACCTCAGCAAGCTAAGAAACTTGTTGCACAGTTATTTCATGTTCATTGTACCCAACTTTAAGTTGTAAAACTCCTTCAATTTATACTCAAAATATTGTTCAGACAAGAACTTCTTTTTAAACAAACTTTTAAACATAGTCCAAGTTACTTCTTTTTCTTTTATGCTCTTGATTCTTTTAAGATCCTGCCACCAGATATCTGCCTTTCTGGTCAGATTATAAATAGCCATCTTGGCTTTCAGTTGAGAAGACTAGTCATAAATATTAAAGTACTTTTTCATTCCAAACAGCCAAGCTTCTGATGTCTCACCCTTCTTACTTTCGCCATTAAAAGTAGGTGGCTTAATCTTTTTAAATTCACCAGTAATATGTTTTTGATGCTTATGTTTTCTCTTTTTAGAGTAGCACTCACTGTTACTGTTGTCATAATTTACATCATCGTTACTTGATTCAGACTTAGAAGATGAGTAACTGTTCCTTTTATCTTTCCTTGTTTTCTTATGCTTATGTTGGTGAGACATTATTTCAGAATCAGCACTAAATTTTGATTTTATGCCTCTTTCATCACTATGACGGTTTCCTTTTAAATTCTGCTGTAACTCTTCATGTGCCTTTAGAATCCGTTCATTTTCTTCTTTAACAGCTTTTAACTCAGATTTTAAATCCTGCACAGTGCGTAAAATTTCAGAAGACTGTTTTTTTAACTCAACATAAATTCCTTCAGTGTTATTATGATTAATTCGTTCATTACGAGGAGATCTGTCCTCTGTTGATTCCTCTGGTATTTCCATACCTGCAATTAAAGGTCAATATGTTCTGTGCAAAAATAAAATTAAAATACAAAAGTTAGTAACGTAAACTTTCTGATTTATTTTTTTGTTTGCACGCATGAGCCTCATTCAGGCCTAGAGTTTAAACTTGTGCTCTGATACCACATGTAACATCCCAGAAAAATCACAAAAACTTAAAACTTTTATGTGTGACATTTATTGCGTATTTAATGAATGCGGAAATAGAACAATGCATGAAATGTTATCTTGTTGTAATAAATGCCATGCTGGTTTATTAAGTAAGGGTTTGCGACAAACAGATTTCTACTTAAGTCTTGATGTTAATCATATTTAGTTGTGCTGCTACACACCTCTACTGTTGTTGTTTATGGATAATGAAACATCTGTCTGACTAATGTACTCTTGTTTGATTGATGAAGGGGTCCTTCAGATGCCCCGAGGCTTACTTAGCATTCGTGCTAAAGCATGTTGATTCGTACTTATGACCAACAGTTTTTCAATAGATCTCTTTTTCGATAAGTGAAGAGATAAAGACTCTTGGGCATTCTATTGGTGAGAAACCTAGTTCGCAACTTTATGGTGTTCAAGTTTAAGATGTCTGAAAATGACTATTGATACTTATAATATGTCTTATATTGTAGAAATTGCACACTTGTAGATGAATCGTGAGAAGATCTATAAAAAATGGGTCTCATTTTTATACTCAGAATCATAGACAATTTTCTAATTGATTTTTATGTAGAACTGTATGTAGCTGTCGATTCTTTTTCCTAGTCAAAGCGAAGGTCCTATGTTAAGAAATTCTGCTATGGTAATATTGCCTTCCATTATCATTATGACTTTCATAGTATCGTGCATTAGGATTCAACACCATATAATAGTGTGTATGTTCCTTTGACTTATTTATATGATTTATATTACGATGTAATTTTGAGATATAATTCAAATCTCCTACCTGGGAAAATATTTTTTTAGACGCACACCGCAATAACTTTAAAACAATTATTGAACACTATTATCTACATTAATCAGCGTGCAGTTATAAATTGTACGCACTACCATGTTGGTGCACTTATGTTTAAAATACGCATTGGCAAGGCCATTGAAAAAATAGTCATTTTCACAAAGAGATACACCAATTACAGTGTGCTCTAAAAACTTGTGCACTTTGTGTATGGTGCAACGACATGTTTGTATTGCATTGGTGATGCATAATTAGGGATGCACTTTATATTAAGATTTCAGAAATAATGGCGATGCATTTTAGCATCATGGACGCACCGTGGTGGTATGTTTTAAAAGTGCACTAATTCGTCAATTTCAAATGAAATTTTGACACCCAGTGCACTAGGATCAACGTAGCGCATCGTTAACGGTGCTTATGTCGTTTGTAATGCACTGGGTGTCCATGTTGTTTCAATTTTAGTTTATTTCATGTATGTATTTGGTGTGTTTTCAATACTATAGTGTGTCGTTTATGGAGCGCTTAGTACAAAGAGCATTGCGCGTAGTGCGTGACTATTTATATGTGCACCCCTTGTTAAATTCATTTATTAAGAGAAAAAAATTAATGTTTCATATTAATAAATAAAATTATCATTGAATGAAATATTGAATGATTTGTATATACATGTATGTATTTATTATGAGATTGGTAGAAGTTATATGTGAATCTGAGCTGTCAATGGTGAGAGTTGCAACAGGAGACACAGGCATGGGTTGACTTATACAACATTGTACGGGAGTCGGAGGCCAGAGAAAGGGAGAGAGACTTTTACCATCGGCCCATTACCGCAAATACACGAGACCTCTTAAGGGTTGTCAACCTCTTGAAGTTCTATCAGAAGGCTACTTCCCTAAATGGGAATTTAGATTTTTGGATGCAGCTGATTTGTCATTGGGATCAACATAGATAGGATTTCTATTTTGGTCCCGATCTATTGTTTCATCCCACAGAGGAGGACATATAATTCATCATTGTCCTGTCCAGGAGAGGGGAGGATTTTCCCTAGTTTCCTGATGTCCCATTTGGTGTCCCAACATAGAGTCAGCTTGTGTACTCTCAGAGATATATCAGTGACCAAGTCACTGACCCTACTTTTTTTTAGGTTTCTAGAGGACAACTATGTATTGCTTCTTTCAGTGCATATGAGGTTAGGTGCCTCTCTCTTTTGCTTACATTGGTGAGAATTTCACCGCTAATGGGAAGCACATTAATTCCCCCCTATTATTTTATGTTGATTCTTTAGTGTAGACACCTAGATGCATTAGGTGGTCAGCCACTTTTTTATGATGGTTTTATTTTTCTTTGGATCAATGTCGTGCATAATTTGAGGGAGGGTCAACTTCTCTTTTACTTCAGATCTTTTTTGTTTATTTTTTGAGAGGTTTCCACTCATGAGGCCATCATTTGATTGTCACCCTCCTAGGGAGATGTCCGAGGTGTAGATTCATATGTGGGGACATAGGTTTCCCAAGAGGGGCCATCCAAAGTTCCCATCGAGGATCACCTCAGAGGTACTGGAGTTACCAGCTAGTGAGGATGATCATGCATTGAACCTTATTCCATATTCTTATGTGAGGTTGGACTAGAGAGGATGTCACAACACCTTTTTCAACCAGGATGAGCCACTAGATGACAAAGGTAATATTGTCATTATGTTTAAATTAATCTAGTTTCATTTTATTATCTTACTTAATGCAAATGAAATTTATTCTAACGTTTTCTTTATAAACAAATTAATTGTTTAATGAAATTGTCTAATTATTGTTCTGTACTATATATTTTGTAGATATTGGCACCTATGATGGGGAGGGGCCTCCACCAGTGCGGGAAGATGAGGATATTGATGAGCCTGAGTTTCCTTAGTTTCCTGGACCTGGACTATGACGTAGACTAGATTCTAGGTTTCGAGAGGATGTGGCATACAGGTTATATACATTGTTGGATTGATAGGGACTCCACCCTATACAGTTTCAGGAGATCCTATGAGAACCCAACCTAGTAGATTTATGGAAGATTGTTCCTCATGATACGGGGAATTTAATGTGGTATGTCATCAGTGCATATAGCCTTATAAATGCTAGGAGGGATGGTCATCCTACATCTGATTAGGGTGGCGATCACTATCCTTTACCTCCTCCTCCATCTCCCCCTTCTCTTCACTGAGATGATTGATCATCACTCATCCAAATCCTTCTCCTCCTCCTCACCATGACGACCAACCACTATTTCCTCCTCCACCCCCAACTGTACCACCACCATCTATTAGGAGGTAACAAATAGATTACCTGGGAACTTGCGTGTCAGGAAGAAATGGTTGCAATGTAGACAAAATTTCAAAATTTTCCCATTGTTTAGCAAAATTCAAAAGCCACCAAGCATGCAATGTAAGGGAGTAATTCAACCACATGGAGCACTGATGGCAGGGCATTTCAAGTAGGCAAGTAATGCATCAGTGCCTAGGTGTTCAACAACATTGTAGGATGGTAATAATTGTTTTTTTATTCGATAATTTTATTTTTATTTTACCCTATTTCAGTGCGCCTAATAACAATACACACAAATGTGGTTAGAGTGAAAAACCACAATGGAAATGAATTTAAAAAATAAAAATAAAAATTGTCCTACATTTTTTAATATTACCCTAGTCACATACACTCTGTTAAGGATGCATTGGTGCATTTACAATATATAAATGCACCGTCCAAAAATATAAAATTATAAAAACATTTTTCCATCCAGGTTTTTTTTGTTTACCCTAGTTTGGTGCTCTAAATGCTATTATGCACCGATGCATTGTCAATATAACTACGCAATGTTAATGATTGGAACAATATAACCATATTTTTTTGTCTCACAATTTCTTTTAATTTTCCCTACATTGGTGCGTACTGAATATAACGCACTAGCACATTTAGTTGAGATAAATGCACTACTAGTGAATATCAAAATATTAAAAAGTTTTACGTCCAGTGTTTTTTTTACTCTACTTTGGTGCTCTAAATGATATTGAGTTTCGTTGCGTTTTATAGATAACTGTTGTGGGGAAAATGCACCTATAGTTTGGGGGAGAAACTACCAACTTACGGTGATAAAGATAGACTTACAAGCATTCTGCAAGTACAACAAATAAATGAAGAGATTAGGGTTTAGAGATGTAGGCACCTCATTCAGAAGGTTGATCCTAGCTGTGCCTCCCTCGCTCTTCAATGCTTATCCAGTGTTGCAATGCCCATACCTGCAAAACAACTTGATACCTTTCTCAAACACATTTGACTACATATATAATACTGATATCCATAATGGAAGAAGACATCAAACTACAATCAAACAGTAATCAAATCTAAGACACATTAATAGGTCATATTTGGAAAGAGAAGAACGCCTGATCTTTATTGATGAATGAAAGCAAGTACATAAAGTTATACCTTCCTTCAAGCTTGGCACTTCACGAAACCTAGATTCAAGGTCTCTTGCTTCTGTTCTCCAAGGATTCCAGCCTCTAATCAAATGTGCTAGGGTTTACCAAAACTAAGCACAAGAGAGGGGGATGAGGGTCTCCATTCCTCCAGCATAACAATATTGTAGACTTGTTCCCCTTCTATGGCCCTTCTACACTCATTATATATTCAGTGAGGAAGAGGAAAAGAAGTTATAACCGCTCAAGAGGTTTCCCAACCAACTTAACTTACTCGAATTTCGAGATTTTGACCAAAACAGGGGTGTACGCTACTCTACAGTATACAAATTCGCATACACATGCTACTATTTCAACAGTGGAGTCGCGCTCAGTAGGGTATACACGCTACTATCATGCCTGTGTACCAGCGCTCATATTGAAAAATGGAAAAACAGGCTTTTATGCTCATTTTCAGGAGATGGTTTGGTCTGGAAAAATGTTCCTAAGGGTCATATACATCAAATGGGTCAAGAATGAGGTAATTTCAACCATTTTTAGTGTCCCAAATGACTCCTCCATCCACAAATTTCCTACTGTGTGACTAAAACTTGATCTCAAGAAGTGTCATCATGCAACCAAGGGAAGCAAGTGTCGTCACGGACGGAGAGGTGTCATTTCAAGATATAACAGATGCCCCCTAATGTATGAGGTCAGAGGGAGTGCGGGAAACGATGGCCAAAATACATTATAAATAACAAAGAGTTGAATCATGGAGGAACGGAGAAACCAAGAATCATAGGCTCAAATGAAGTACCTGAAAGCAAAGGCAATGTCAGACAAACTTATCCTTGGGGTAACTGTCCATGTTCAAATGGTGGAACATGACCTCCAAGAGGATACAATAATGATCCAAAATACTGATGCATATATCATGGCCACTAGAATACAAGCGTGGATCCATGAGGAACATAAGTGTAAACATAGCCACATAAATACAAGGTGGATCTATGTCAAAACTGGAGAACATAGCCATAGAGAACAAGCTGGATCTATGTCTCATCAAGAGCCCAAAAAGAGTGTGGCTCAGTCTTGTGCAACTTGGGCGATAACATAAATGAGGTGATGCTATCGAGGATCCCAAGGTCTTCATCCAAAAACAACCCAAGGTACAAACCTATCCATGCGAACAAATGAGTTGTTGTCGAACATGGGAGGTATCGTTTGATTACCGGTCGTTGATGTATACCATTAACAAACACGAGGGTGTCCACCAATAATGAAAATGGAACCCAAGGTACCTAGTACATTCAAACAAGTGCGAATAGATGGTCTTGCCGTCGAACACTTGAAGAATCCATCGGATAGGAGACATTGATTTATTCCCATCTATCCAATAGCGAGGGAAACTGCCACTAATGACTGCAATCCCCAAGGTACTAACGGAAACTCTAAACTTCATTCCCAGAGTACAATGAGTTGAAGTCGATGGGAAGAAGTCCGTTGGAAGGGAGGCCTTAATGCATCCTCCATCATCCAACACGAGGGACACTCAAAAGGTATGAGTTGATTTGGAGTAGGACTAAACACATGATGAAACATACTGACACCAAGGAATGGCTGACACATGAGGTCAAGGCAACTACAGAATGGCCGACACAGGTTATATCCTTGAACAGTGAGCACGACACAAGAGTGACTTAGGAAGCTTTGAACACAAAGGAACCACGACGCAAGTCTGCAATGTAGGATACATTAACAGATTCTCCATATGATTGGAAGACTAACCAAATGGAGGAGTAAGAACTCTGAGATCAAGTTATCCTAAGGCCAACGCTAGAACCCAACTTGTTTGATAGACTCAAAACAGGTGCTTTGTTCAAGGAGATTGTAGGGCCCCTCCTGTAGGGTACTTCATGCTTAACCTGAAACTCAACCACTTGATACAAAAGAGATTAGAAAGCATAATGACAAGATAAAAAAACTAAATAAATGAATAACTTAGCAAATTAAAACAAACCATAACCTGTCTTTGATACCATCTTTTCCACTGTCGTCCGCGTCTTCCGTAGGATCCCTCCAGCAAAGCTCATTTAACCATAGGTGAAGCAACCGTTAGCTTCGCCACCCAACCATAGGCTCATGCTTTCAGTCGCATGGCCTCCCCCAAGCTTTGGGTCGTAGAGCTCACACACAATAATCCAGAAACCCAGCTTGGGTTTCCCCCCCACCAAGATTTCCAGCCAAACCCTCAATAGCAGCAAGTCATGAGGTAACTCAAAATTATGATAGTCATCCAGGGTCTGGGTCCTTTACCCATTCCCAATGCCTTCCTTATAAAGGAAAATCTCATGCGACACATGTCGCTTCATGCAAAAATATTCATTTTATTAACTTAATAAATTAATAAAACTCACCCATCCATGTGTCAGTTTCTCTAGGAGATGCACCAACATCCCTAAGTTTGCTCAAGTTTGTCCCCTAGATATTTCACTTAACTCCTAGATTTTTGGTGTAGGTGGAGTTTACTAGGTGTCCATGCCTAGGATTCCATTTTGCTCCTAAATAAATCTTTATAATATTTTTGAATAATCAGAAGTATCCTTTCATGTGCAAATTCTTAAATAACACTTAATATTATTTAAATGCCAAAGTAATCGTTTATGTGCAAATGCCTAAAGTACTCAAATACATTTCTAAGTAATTTTCTAGGTGCAAACTTATACGTTTCAATGCAGTTAAGTTTTGCAGTCAACTTTTACTAGGACCCCGGTGCCACACCATTGGACCTCCTTGTTTCTTAATTTAATTTCCCCGACATGGCACCACTCCATCGGGTCCAATCATTCGTAGTTTCCATTCCTCGGCAAGGTACCACATCGTTGGGCCCTTGTGTCCGTTCTTTCCGTTCTCTGCAGGGTACCACACTGTCGGGCCCTTCTGTCGTCATCCTTCCGTTTTGAC
This sequence comes from Larix kaempferi, assembly GCA_027924585.1. NCBI lineage: Eukaryota > Viridiplantae > Streptophyta > Pinopsida > Pinales > Pinaceae > Larix > Larix kaempferi. The sequence goes on along the minus strand of BSBM01000461.1, from coordinate 14,179,747 downwards.
TTGCGGGAACTTCATGTAGGGATTTTAGGAGCCGTTACCTTCCATCCTCCGTCTACACGCTATTAGGGACTAATGGCATTGAGGAGTGAGTCCGTTCTCACTGTGCGCTCCCCCAACTCGTACGTGACCAGCTCCGTCGTGGCCCACCTCGTACGCCCTCACGCTTTCCTCTTGAGCAAGCGGATCAATGCTTATCTGCTCAAGCGTGGTATTCTGTCGGAAGTCGACATCGTCGTCGCTCTCCTTGTGTGTGATTTACCCATACTCTACGACCCTTCATATTCATTTGTGTGTCCGTCGGTGAACCGTTTCACCTGTCGCTACACACTATTCTCACAAACGTAAATTAGTAGCACTGTCCTCAATAATCACAATTTGATTTATAAATCTGCTGCTTCATTAAGCATATATAATTTACTCAATCATTACTCATTCGTCTAATCACATAATCAATTGAACAGCTAGTCGTTAAGCATCATTCATATCAAAGTTAATCATTAAACAACATGAAATCGTCCATTCACAATAACTACCCAAATGCACATATATCAATCAATCGTAATTATAAATATACTCAAAATAAAATCATAGGGTTATTTTATTAATGTTTCAAACAGTCGGGTCACTCAACAGGTCCTCTCAATGTCTACAGTAGTCTAGGGGCACTACATACACCCCTACTTATTTAGAACTTCATCCTGAAGTTTAGAATAAATGTAGAAAGCTATGACGCATCTCAATTGCGTCCTCCCAAGTCGCATAGCTAGGACTGTCACTATCCCACTGCACTTTGACTTGATCAATCAAGGATAATCATTAATCAAGATGTAATCAATCAATTATCCCTCTCCACACATAGAATTTAATTCCTTAATTCATTTATCAATTATTGTCGTCATTTACATCTTCAGGTTGTCCTCAATCATTTAAGGCATAAGAAGGCTCAAGAGACCATTATATTGAAGTTGTTCAGTCGGGTTAATCGAAAGGTGCCCTTAAGGTCCACAGTCATTCTAGGGGCATTACATACACCCCCTCTTAAATAGAACTTCGTCCCGAAGTTAATTTGTGTTCTTGTACTTTTGATGCTAGGCTTTATTTTAATTTCTATTCTCATCTTCTATCATTCTATTCTATTTTTCTCCAACAATGATAGCTATAAACACAAGTGGTTCTAATAATTTGTTCATCCAACACGGTTCCAATACCTCCTCAAGAATTTCAATCATAAGCTTTGCGTAATGCAAATTTAATAATTCTTTTAATAACTGTCATTCTCTACTTAGATTTGGACTATATGTCTTATTCATCTTCAAAGTCTCATGGTATCTGATCTAACCACAAGTTATATTGCATCAAAAACCACACCTTAGTTATCCAATCATCTTTTTGCATAACAAATCCGAATGAGATTTCAAATCTAATGGATGTCCTTTCCTCCAAGACGAGGAAGTAAAGATTATACAATCTTCCTTAGAATACAAATGGGTAAGTTATAATCATGAATTAACAAATCATGAGCGACTACGAAATATTCCAAAATCCAATTCCCAAAAGACTACTTCCAAAGCCCTAAAGGTTTTAATATGATAGGATTCGAGGCATTGAGACTTAGTGGCTCAGTCGAACGTATCTGAATTTATCACTTAGTCCTTTCATTATTAACATCATGTCCAAGTCAATGAGCTTATCACATTCCTACCTCATTACATCATTTCCATTGCCATATGACCACTTCGACAAACTCATCAAGTCACACTAAGTGTTTTCTTAACCTCATTGTATTCCATATCTAGGGTTATTCCACTTTTCATCAAGGTTTTTCCATGTCCTTTGGCTAGCTGCATTACATTTAGTTCATTGCGTTTATCAAATTCATACATCATTTTACTAAAATTGTCTTCGTTTGGCACCTTCGGTGGTCTTTCCTGATTGAGAATTCTTCTTTTACAGTTGTCCTAGTCATGTCGAGTTTGTACTTCTTCGTTCTCTTTAACAACATTGTCATGCCACAAAATTTAATGTCTTTGGGATCAGCTCCTCATGCTATTGACATTGATATCTTGTTTTCCACTTTATGTGTCTGTTTGACCTTCTCATTAGTTTGTCGAATTCTTGACAAGAGGATCCCTTAACCTATACTTCATAATAATGGTCAACTATTATATATATATAGATATAGATATAGATATATATATATTTTTTCATGATCATTCAAATAACCAGGGTATTAATCAAGAATAACTTATGCAATGCCTTCTTCCTATGTCTATTAGTAAATATAAAGATGACCATCAATGTTTGACAACAAACTCGGTTTTACAATTGCTTATATGATTAATCTCATACTACCCTCCTTAATTCATCATGATTCCTATTAAGAATACTATTTGTGTTGCTTTTAACAAAATAAGTGATGTATTGATTTCCTTATATCCCATTCCAAATAATTCATCATCCCTACCTTATGTTTTTTACATTCGTATTACTTTTGTCCCTTAATTGTGCCTCCATTTCAATGATAAGTCAACTATATTGTACATACAATCATACTTAGTCTAGTTATCCTTTGGTATAAATATACATATGCTCCCCTTTCATGATGCCACTATTATGTTTGCCCTTAACCCCTTTAATATGACTTATACCACTTCTTTTATACAACCAGTATATATCATTTCTTTAATATGACACGTATACCCTTGGTAGAACCTCATAGTCATATGATCATTACACCTTTATACATTAGTATTTTCATTAGACCTAGGGATTGCCATGATGTGTATAAAATCCTTCTAAGAATGGTAAACTATATAGTTTCCTTTGGGCCTAAAATATCTAAATGGATATTCCAACTTCCTAACACTACATATAACTTACAAGTACAGGCTTATGTATGCTTCCTCCTACTTCATAACACTTCATGCAACTATAATAGGACATATATATAGGTACCATGTATCCCAACGTAGAGGTATTCAATGTTATAAATACCAAATGTAGGACTCGACAATGTAGGATTTGTCATTTTTTTTCAATAGTCATCTCTATATATAATTCTCCCTTTTCATAATTCATCATATTTATATAATTAACCACAATACAATTGTATTCTATGACAATAAGATTAATTCTAAATTTGGTGCATGATTACAAAATGAAACATCTACTTTCCCAACCCTTTCCATAATAATAGAATAAATTCTAATTAATGCATAAACACAAAATTCGATGCATAAGATATAAAAGGCAATCTCTACTTTCTCAACCATAATACTGAAGTGAATTCTACTAAATGCTTAAAATATGAAATGGAATCTCTATTCCCTCCACCATTTTCATAACAAATGAATAAATTCTATTTGATACATAAAAACATAATCAAATGTCCCTTTTCAGCACCAATTTTATAATAATGGATGTTATTTAACACCTAAATGCATAATGAATTATCTATCTTTACCACCATTTTCTTTATAAATAAATAGATTCTAATTAATGCATAATACAAAATGATGAATTATATATCTTCACCACCATATTCTTAATAAATAAATGGATTCTAATTAATGCATAATACGGAATGATATATCTAGTCTTCCTTCATAAATACATAATGCAATATCTATTTTCACCACGAATTTCATAATAAAAATAAAATGGATGCTATTTAATACCTAAATGCATGCATAATGGATTATCTATTCACCACTGTTTTCTTAATAAATAAATAGCTTCCAATTAATGGAAAACACAAAATAATATATCTAGTAAAGTAATTTTTGGTGAAAGTATGGGTTTATTTCTTATCTTCCCATATCTTATATTAAGAGCCACACCACATTCCCAACTTCCAAGTCCACCTTCAAAGCATTCTCACCAAGCGCAAAGGGAATCCCATGGGTAACAAAGTATGCATAATGCAATATCTATTTTCACCACTCATTTCATAATAAAATAACGGATGTTATTAAATTCATAGATACATAATGGATTATCTATTTTCACTATCATAAACGGATTCTGTTCGGTGCATAAATACATAATGAATTATCTCTTAATGGACAGAGATGATATAAATTCGTACTTGTAGGGATGATATTTATTCAATTCATAAATATTAATATAGTGCATAGATCGATCTTGAATACTGTTACAAAAACAAATAGATACTCTAAGTATTTATAATGCATAGATCAAACGTGGATACTCAGCTTCTTCTTTTGGAAGGATCTGTCAGCTTCTCACGCACGGTCCAAGATACGCTCCACGATGAGGGAGAGTTTTCTTCCTTACATTTTTATAACCACCGGTTACCCCAAGTTACGTCTCGAGTTCACATCTCAACAAAATCATTTTTAATTTAAGGAGCTACAAGTAGAGAGTTCTGCTATGTTAAATAAATAGTAAACACATCCGACAGAAGAATAATACTAAAATAACCACGACTCTATCATGCCCACAAATCCGGTTGGAAAGTGGGAGACGTACCCTTCCTTCATGCTATGCAGAGTCTATGATCACGCAATCCACGGAGAGGTGTAAGGGCTAACCAGTTGTTTGATAATTTCGATTTGAACGAAGCATACTTAATTCGATTGATCCGAAGTTCTAGGTCTTACAATCATGAAAAACTGGCATTAACCCATACCCGGATCATCAAGAATATTTGGCAGAGTTTGACTATCCAGCTGTTCTCAGAACCCTATCTGCTACAGACAACTCCCCTAAAATGATTTATATTCTGCATAACTAAAGTAACAGAGTTCCGAATTTTTACCAAGGCAATCCCCGAAATGGTACATATAACAGGAAATCCCTTAGATTATTACAAAAAAATTATTAAATAATCATTCGCAGAGATTTCGGCAACAAATAACTCTGTGTAGAGGATCGAAGGACATCGACAGAGACGCGATTTCCCCAGTAGAAAATCTATTCGACTGGTTCGACCAACTGCCTAGGGATATACATTTCAATGGTCAAGTAAAGTGCTAAGAATATACGCTGCATGAATTCAACCTAGAGGAGGAAAGTTTGATCTAACATTCGATAGTCTACGTAGGGATACGATTTTCATTATTCCAATAAAATGACATGAATATGCATAATGAATGCTTTCTACGCCGGGTTGAAGCTTAATCTGAATAAATGATCAACAGCGCAAAAGTGGGGTTTTCGACGATATGCATGGGAAAAAAAATGCAATCCACCGAAAGAAAGTTGTTCCAAATGTTTGGTTAAATATCCAGAAGGTAATAGGCATGGGATGAAAGAATATGATCCACAGAATGAAATCCGATCCAATTATGTAATTCTAGATCCAACAAAATAATGATATGCAAGAGCAGATAGAATGTGATACACAGAGTGGAAACCCGATCCAATAAATAATTGATTTTGACAGAGCAGAATGCAGAGTGAATGCAAGCTACGAAATGGCAGTCTAATCTAAAATTCTTGATTAGACAGTGCATAATGCATTATATCACGTTCCGGCAATTAATATGTAATTGCAGAATATGAATCGCAATCAGATCACAGTAGATTAAAATTGATCTGATTTTTTTTTTTCGAAATAAAACACAGTGTATAAAATTTCAAACTGAACGCTGAATATTTCATTCTGAATCATTTATAAATTAGATCTGATATTTTGGACTATGAGCACAGTCATATAAATTTAAATTACAAACAGAACCCAGTCCGAATCATTTATAAACTAGATCTGATCTTTTCGATTATGAACAGATCCATATAAATTAAAATTACAACAAAACATAGTTGGAATCATTTATAAACTAGATCTGATCTTTTGGATTATGAACAGGGTTATATAAATTAAAATTTCAAATAGAACCCAATCCGAATCATTTATAAACTAGATCTGATCTTTTGGATTATGAACAGAGTTAAGAAATGAATTGTTACAGAGTATAACTATATGAAAACAGAGTCTAAAATTTAAATAATTACAGAGTATATAAAAATTACAAAAGTATAAAACAGAGAGCCCTAATACCAATGTAATTGATGGAGCCATCAAAAGGTGTAAAGGTCTCATAGAAACACCTCAAATTTACAATCTAGAATATACGAACAGTTCCTTTAGTAGCATACATCCGCTTATAAACTTTTTAAATGGGATTTCCCAGAATACGCAGATTAATCTCTGATTTTCTAATATTCCAGCGAAGTTAAAACATCAAAATTTCAGAAAGTAACATTAATACAGAGATCTAATATTTCACACAGCTTCAAGATCCATAACCCTTATTAAAACATAAATTATATATGAAAGATAAAGAGTGAAAGAACCTGTAGAATTAGCTCAATCGAAGGTGTAGCCCACGAAATTACAGCAGTAATCCCGTTGTCGTTAACCCTCAAGGCTCGATCGGCTCTGATACCAAATGTAGGGCCCCTCCTGTAGGGTACTTCATGCTTAACCTGAAACTCAACCACTTGATACAAAAGAGATTAGAAAGCATAATGACAAGATAAAAAAACTAAATAAATGAATAACTTGGCAAATTAAAACAAACCATAACCAGTCTTTGATACCATCTTGTCCACTGTCGTCCACGTCTTCCGTAGGATCCCTCCAGCAAAGCTCGTTTAACCATAGGCGAAGCAACCGTTAGCTTCACCACCCAACCATAGGCTCATGCTTTCAGTCGCATGGCCTCCCCCGAGCTTTGGGTCGTAGAGCTCACACACAATAATCCAGAAACCCAACTTGGGTTTCCCCCCCACCAAGATTTCCAGCCAAACCCTCAATAGCAGCAAGTCATGAGGTAACTCAAAATTATGATAGTCATCCAGGGTCTGGGTCCTTTACCCATTCCCAATGCCTTCCTTATAAAGGAAAATATCATGCGACACATGTCGCTTCATGCAAAAATATTCATTTTATTAAATTAATAAATTAATAAAACTCACCCATCCATGTGTTAGTTTCTTTAGGAGATGCACCAACATCCATAAGTTTGCTCAAGTTTGTCCCCTAGATATTTCACTTAACTCCTAGATTTGTGGTGTAGGTGGAGTTGACTAGGTGTCCATGCCTAGGATTCCATTTTGCTCCTAAATAAATCTTTATAATATTTTTGAATAATCAGAAGTATCCTTTCATGTGCAAATGCCTAAATAACACTTAATATTATTTAAATGCCAAAGTAATCGTTTATGTGCAAATGCCTAAAGTACTCAAATACATTTCTAAATAATGTTCTAGGTGCAAACTTATACGTTTCAATGCAGTTAAGTTTAGCAGTCAACTTTTACTAGGACCCCGGTGCCACACCATTGGGCCTCCTTGTTCCTTAATTTAATTTCCCCGACATGGCACCACTCCATCGGGTCCAGTCATCCGTAGTTTCCATTCCTTGGAAAGGTACCACATCGTTGGGCCCTTGTGTCCGTTCTTTTCGTTCTCGGCAGGGTACCGCACTGTCGGGCCCTTCTGCTGTCATCCTTCCGTTTTGACTTGCGGGAACTTCATGTAGGGATTTTAGGAGCCGTTACCTTCCATCCTCTGTCTACACGCTATTAGGGACTAATGGCATTGAGGAGTGAGTCCGTTCTCACTATGCGCTCCCCCAACTCGTACGTGACCAGCTCCGTCCGGGCCCACCTCATACGCCCTCACGCTTTCCTCTTGAGCAAGCGGATCAATGTTTATCTGCTCAAGCGTGGTATTCCGTCAGAAGTCGACATCGTCGTCACTCTCCTTGTGTGTGATTTACCCGTACTCTACAACCCTTCATATTCCTTTGTGTGTCCGTCGGTGAACCGTTTTACCTGTCGCTACACACTACTCTCACAAACGTAAATTAGTAGCACTGTCCTCAATAATCACAATTTGATTTATAAATCTGCTGCTTCATTAAGCATCTATAATTTACTTAATCATTACTCATTCGTCTAATCACACAATCAATTGAACAGCTAGTCGTTAAGCATCATTCATATCAAAGTTAATCATTAAACAACATGAAATCATCCATTCACAATAACTACCCAAATGCACATATATCAATCAATCGTAATTATAAATATACTCAAAATAAAATCATAGGGTTATTTTATTAATGTTTCAAACAGTCGGGTCACTCAACAGGTCCTCTCAATGTCTACAGTATTCTAGGGGCACTACATACACCCCTGCTTATTTAGAACTTCGTCCCGAAGTTCAAAATAAATGTAGAAAGCTATGACGCATCTCAGTTGCGTCCTCCCAAGTCGCAGAGCTAGGACTGTCACTGTCCCACTGCACTTTGACTTGATCAATCAAGGATAATCATTAATCAAGATGTAATCAATCAATTATCCCTCTCCACACATAGAATTTAATTCCTTAATTCATTTATCAATTATTGTCGTCATTTACATCTTCAGGTTGTCCTCAATCATTTAAGGCATAAGAAGGCTCAAGAGACCATTATATCGAAGTTGTTCAGTCGGGTCACTCGAAAGGTGCCCTTAAGGTCCATAGTCATTCTAGGGGCATTACAGAGATAGTTGACTTGCTGCCATCATATTGAAAGATATTTTAACATTCTTCCCTTCCCTTTCCTTTTTCATTTTTTAATGAGCTTGATAAAGAACTAAAGAATGCTCGACGGTATTTTCATATTTAAGGAGTCTGAAAAACCTAGAAGAAAACTCCATACACCTATCCGTGGATTTTATATCGAGCCCGGATTGGTCTGTGCTCAGCTGTGTTTTCTTGCTTATAGAGTTGAAAAACTTAAACAATCCTCTATACACCTATATGTGGATTTCACATCGAGCCCGAGTAGGTGAATGCTCGCTTGGTGTTTTCACATTTCTAGAGTCTGAAAACCCTAAAGATGACTCCAAAGGTCCTTTTTCGTAAAGTTAGTCTCCTTCCCCGAAAAAGTGTAAAATTATGGAAGAAGAACTCTTCTAGTGCATACAAGAGTATACCTAGAGTATACCTTTTCCGTAAATTATCCACCAAGGCCCGGAAAAGGGGTAATTCTATACCTAAGTGGATGTCGGTTCAGTTATTTTAACGAGCCCGAAAATACAACAATGCTCGGCAAACTTTTACTATTTAAGGAGTCTGAAAAGGGCTTAAAAGAACTCCATAGGGATCTTTTCCGTAAAGGTTTAACGAGTCTGAAAAAAGTAAACTCATTACCTCCTTACTGTTTTTAACGAGCTCAAAGGAGATACAGAAAATGCTCACAACTTCCTTACTGTTTTTAATGAGCTCGAAGTGAAGATGAAAGAAATGCTCATAGCCTCCTTACTGTTTTTAACGAGCTCGAAGGAAAGGTGGAAGACTGCTCGTAACCTACTTACTGTTTTTAACGAGCTCGAAGTAAAAGAAGAATGCTCGTAACCTACTTACTGTTTTTAACGAGCTCAAAGTGAAGGCAGAAGAATGCTCGTAACCTACTTATTGTTTTTAATGAGCTCGAAGTAAAAGAAGAATGCTCGAAATGGGAGGAGACGAGTGTCAGGGACATGCAAAACTAGCTCCAAGCGCATGGAACAAAGCTATGCCTAATTCAAGGAACATGAGCAAGATAAAGACACTCAGGGTGTGTCTCCTCTAGGTAAAAGGTGTCAAATTGCAAAGGAAAAATGATACAGGGCTTAGCGGAAATGAGATCAGAGATGGAGACTTATATAACGAGCTAAAAGCATGGAAGCCGGCTTTAGGCTCATTAGCGCAAGCGGGATCATAACAGATGCATATGCAATTTGAACATAGAGATGGGAGCCTTATCAGGGATGGCCAGAAATAGATGAGGAAGAAAGATATGAGGCTTCTTCTCAAAGTCATGGTAAATCTAAAAAGGCTCCCAGGCCTATGAGAAAAACTCGACATGGGCACCAGAATGGCATAAGGGTGCTGACTAGGGTGACCCATGTTAGGTAGGATCTGTTGTCGGACTGGTGCACAATGCATAAAAAGATGGCTAACACACCAATATCCAACAGGTTCGACCCTATGGTGAATTCGGATGGAAAAAGGTTCAAATGCAACATAACATCGGGGAAGCCTAAACCTATATGCAAGGTTACGAATATACCTGACATGGTCGCACAAGGTGTCGAAAAGGACCAGTAAGCAAGTATACATCCATCTAAGAATCCTGTCTCCAAGAAACATTAGTACCAGGATCATATCTAAAACATATGTAAGGAAAGACCCAATACAAGTCACTGTGGTAGAAATACTTTCAACTTCACTATCATCAACAACAGGCATAAACAAGGTAGAGTTTTCAAATGAAGACTCAATGGTACCCAAGCCCGAGGACTTACAATCAACAAGATCAACTTCAGGATGAAGATCAAAGTTGAAGGACATGATGGAATCTGCAGAAACAAATTCATCATCACAGGAGTTGAAAATTCTAGAAGTAGAATCAAACTCAGCAGGAAGACCGATTTGTGGATCTATAGGAGAGTCCAAAGACTCAACAGTAGGAAGATCATAATTTAAGGTCAAACCGGGGTTGGACATAACTGCGACTGGATCAACATCCAAATGAATGGCAGATTGTACTATGGACTCTAGGAAAACTTCATTGGAAGGAAGTATATCATCCCAGATAGAACACATATCTAAACATTCAGATGGAGGTGTCACTTGGTCAAAAGCTGGGACCAAGTCCCGAGAAGGTAAGCATGAACTCAGAGACTTCTTCTTAGTAGCAGTTGGACTCAAGGAACAATATGCCACATAAGGCCCATGTGACATAGTAGTGCCTAATGTTGAGGGATCAGACTGATCTACAGTTGGGTAATAAGGAGGATCAACGAATGCAAGTTGGTCGATGGTGACAATGTTTTCGTTATGAAAGAAATGCATCACACGAAAAAGCGTAGACACCACATCATGCATAGCATAAACGTAATCACGCCCGAGGATCATATCAAATTCCATAGGGTCCTTTAAAACCATAAAATCAACTAAGACTGTTTTTCCACCCAAAGTAACAGGTGCCTGACGGAGGAATCCGATCGGTTCACTAGGTCTTCTATCAAAGGTCAATGGTCAATTAGCAGCTGTAATAACATTAGGGAAACCCAAATCTCTCCAAGCATAAGTGGATAAGATACTAACAGAAGCACCTTCATCAACAATGCATCGATCAACCGTATGGTTCCCGATATCAACCTTTATCTGGAAAGCTGTCGAAGAAGGAAGACGAGGCTCGGCTAGACTATTCCAATCAAAGGAAACAATCCTAAGGCTTGGTAGGGGTTCACATGGCACAGATGAAGTGCCCCCTTTTTTAGGAACATCCAAACTGGTAATGCAGAAGAATTCATCAGTAGGTGCATCAATCTCCGAAGGACTGATGGGATCGGTCGAAGATTGCATCGATTCGATCACTTCACTCTCTGAAGGAAGAGTGGGGTCGACCAAAGATTGCATTGGTTCAACCACTTTATCAACCAAAGGTTGATCTGACTGTAGGGAATCTATAGACAACTCAGGAACAGAGGTTCCTTTAGACATGGACCACACTCTTCGTGCCTCTAGAATGGCAGGGCATCGGTGAGTAAGGTGATCTCCCTTACAAAGTTTACAAGGGAAATTTGGTTTCCGTCCTATAGGTTTAGACTCCTTTACAACGTCAGTACTCTCAGCATGACTAGCATTGGCTGACAGCTTGCCCCTAGTATGACTTGCAATGGCTGGTTGCTCAGAAGTAGAAGACTTTTGAACTAAGAACCACACTTTTTGCACTTCTAGAAGTACAGGGCACAAGTAAGTAAGGTGATCTCCCTCACAAAACTTACAAGGGAACTTAAGCTTCTGTTTGTTGGGTTTGTCGACAATGTCGACTCCCTCAGCATGACTTGCAGTGTTTGATCTGGTGTCTCCAGTATGACTCACAGGAACTGGTGACTTGTCATTAATATGACTAGCAGTGATCAATGACGTGTCCTCAACATGACTGACAGTGGTTGAAGACAAACTTTCAGTATGATTTTCAGTGACTAAAATTTTTCTCCCAGCATGACCTCCAGAGGCTGGGTAGGTGCCCCCTGCATGATTTGCAGAGGTAGGGTGCTTTCCCCTAGCATGACTTACAGAGGCTGGGTTGCTGCCCCCTTGTTTTGGCATCTTCTTCCCATTCTTCCTCTGTCTATTCCTTTTAGACTGCTAGCTACTAGTATTGCTACTTTCGCCACATGAGGTAGAAGGAGGAGGAGAAGATGTTACTGGCAAAGGAGGCACAGGGTTCTAATGCTCTTGATTTGAGGTGCTCACAAAATAAGCATCAGAAACATGCAAGGCATTCAGAGTGGAAAACAACCAAACCGGCAGCCCAATAGTGAATCCAGGAAGATTCAGAGTAGCCATTAAGGGAGCACCAATGTTTCCAATGAACAGAACAGCACAAGGATCCCCCAGAACAGGGGTACCTTGATTGGCACTCGCCGGAATGCTCGACATAGCTTCCTACTCAAATGAACAATAAGTGCTCTAAGGCAAACTAAAAAAAGTAGCACAAAGAGCACACCACTAAAAAAGGTCCTAGGTAAATCAAACCAGGCAAACAGATGCCTTCCGAAGAAGATTCTGGGATGATGAGGGCCCAGAACAGATCAACGAAGGAAGAAAGATAGTTACTCGGGGCCCACAATACAATGACTAAGGGTGCAAGCGCTGGAATCACCCAACCGCCCTCCCAAAGACCTGCAAGGGATTTCCTCCCATGTCTGTCCTAGGTACAGTAGATATACCCTCCGCTGTCACCTGTGTATGAACCTATGGTTAGATACTGAGGATACCACAACACCGAAAAATCGTGGGTGAACAGTCACTGGTCGAATCAGAAGGCGTGGGTAGGGTAACTTAGCCCGAAACTCAAAAGAGTCCCCAAACGCGATCCAATCCTGGCATATGCTCGAAACAGAAAGTAGGAGGAGTATTCCCAACAATCTGATCTCACAATGACCTACTGCATAGATCCCAGGCAAGCTTTGAGTGAAATGGATTTACCTGTGATAGTCAAACTACGATTTTTGCGTAATGTGTGATCTTGGGTGGTTTAAGGTGTTTTAAACCCAAGATCCTAACCAAGACTAGTTGGTGTAATGTAACCTAGAAAAGAAAATGTTGCTAGTACATTTTATTAGAGTTGATTTTAAAGGTTACTTGTGTTGGGTATGTTATATCTCTTCACATGGTCGCTGCGTGTACAACACGATCCCTACGGAGTCCGCGTGGAGCGCAAAATTTTTTGGGTTGCTTTTTGCTTTTTCGCGATTTTCGACCCATTGTACTCTATCTAATTCCGGTAAAAGGAATTAGGGTTGTAACCTAATTCGGGTAAACGAATTAGGGTTTTAGATGCTGCAGAATACCATTTATTGTATTGTACATGTAAAATAAATATATAATGAAAAAGGAGCTATGCGGCTCTAAGTTTTGCTGGTTTTTTCCCGGTTAAGGGTTTCCAGGTGAAAATCTCTGTGTAATGTGTGTGCCATTGTGTATTTTCTGTAAATGCTTAAGAATCGATATATGTTTGTACTTCACTGTTAGGGTTTAAAACTTACAACTTGCTTACTCAAAAAGGTAGTGGGTGTGTGAGAGTGGTTATAATAGAGATAGAGTACTGAAAATGAAATATTTACCACCAAACAAATCTTTTTCTTTTCAATGCAAGTCTTAAAATTCTGATCTAGAATGCATGTGCAAATGCAGTTTTTAATCTTTCAAATGCAAAAAAGGTAAAAATAAATTCTAAATGTACAAAATTAAACTCAAAACCTAAGAATGCAGCTACTCAAGCAACTAGGTATGCAAAAGAAAACTTGTTCTTTTTTATGCAAAGAACTCTAAAATCTTTTAAGCCACTTGCAAGGTACTCTATTCAGAAAATGAATCAAAATTCTTTATTCTTTCAAAGGTAAGAAACAAAACTGAAACTAACCTATTATCAAAGCAAAGCAAAGAAACTTTTAGGTTCTCTTTATGAAACAGTAAAAGCTACCAACTATGACTTTCAAATTCTTATTGATGTAAACATGCCAAACATTGGGAAAAGAGTACGAAAACTACTTTTAGACCCAAACGAAGCAAATGACCTACGAAGAAGTATGGTTTGGTAAAGTCAGGTCTGCACATAAACAATGCAAACAAGGTCTTGAACAACAGCCAAAACACTTGAGCTTTCACTACAAAAGAAAACTTAAAAGCATAAGGGAGGATAAAAAACCAATCTAAAAGAGAAATTTCACTCAAATAGATACAAACAGGGTCAAGAAGACTCAAGAGGTTTCAAATCCATTGGAAATGGGGCAAGCAAGTTCAGTCAAACTCAAATTAGGGTACAAAACACCAAACAGGTCCACAACCCCCCAACTTGGGTCAACAAACCCCAAAACTTTCCAAACAAGCCCAAATTGATCAAAAGAGGTTCAAATCATGAATGTAGGATCTGTAAAAGGATGGGATATCACTTACAGGGGTTTAACACAAACCTAGGGTCATCAGGGACCCCAAAAAATGCAGCCACAGCCCCCAGATTTGGGTCCACAACCCAAAAACTCAAAAATTTCAAACCCATATTTTGAGCGCTACTGTGTATGAAGGAGACTAGCGCCCATAGCAGGATGGGCGCTACTATGTAGAAGAAAATTAGCATATGGGTGCTACTGTGTTGTACAAACATTAGCGTACAGGTAGAAAAAGTTTGAAAAATGGGCTTAAAACCCCCACACCTGGGTCCACAAGGGTTTGCAAGGGCTGGGAAGGGTCTATAAGAGCCAAGGAGGGTCAAACAGAGCCTACTAACTGATCCTAATCAAGAAAATGAACAAATACCATCAAACAAGACTGAAGAAATGACCTTGGATACCCCTAAGCAATTAGGATTTCCCCAGCGGAGTCGCCATTCTGTTGTGGGGAAAATGCACCTATAGTTTAGGGGAGAAACTACCAACTTACGGTGATAAAGATAGACTTACAAGCATTCTGCAAGTACAACAAATAAATGAAGAGATTAGGGTTTAGAGATATAGGCACCTCATTCAGAAGGTTGATCCTAGCTTTGCCTCCCTTGCTCTTCAATGCTTATCCAGTGTTGCAATGCCCATACCTGCAAAACAACTTGATACCTTTCTCAAACACATTTGACTACATATATAATACTGATATCCATAATGGAAGAAGACATCAAACTACAATCAAACAGTAATCAAATATAAGACACATTAATAGGTCATATTTGGAAAGAGAATAATGTCTAATCTTTATTGATGAATGAAAGCAAGTACATAAAGTTATACCTTCCTTCAAGCTTGGCACTTCACGAAACCTAGATTCAAGGTCTCTTGCTTCTGTTCTCCAAGGATTCCAGCCTCTAATCAAATGTGCTAGGGTTTACCAAAACTAAGCACAAGAGAGGGGGATGAGGGTCTCCATTCCTCTTGCATAACAATATTGTAGACTTGTTCCCCTTCTATGGCCCTTCTACACTCCTTATATAGTCAGTGAGGAAGAGGAAAAGAAGTTATAACCTCTCGAGAGGTTTCCCAACCAACTTAACTTACTCGAATTTCGAGATTTTGACCAAAACAGGGGTGTACGCTACTCTACAGTATACAAAGTCACGTACACATGCTACTATTTCAACAGTGGAGTCGGGCTCAGTAGGGTATACACACTACTATCATGCCTGTGTACCAGCGCTCATATTGAAAAATGGCCAAAAATAGGCTTTTCTGCTCATTTTCAGGAGATGGTTTGGTCTGGAAAAATGTTCCTAAGGGTCATATACATCCAATGGGTCAAGAATGAGGTAATTTCAACCATTTTTAGTGTTCCAAATGACTCCTCCATCCACAAATGTCCTGCTATGTGACTAAAACTTGATCTCAAGAAGTGTCGCCATGCGACCAAGGGAAGCAAGTGTTGTCACGGACGGAGAGGTGTCATTTCAAGCTATAACAATAACAACACACCAATAATGAATATAACGATATAGAAATATTTTGCGTCATTTAATTTTTGTTATTTTATTTTTCACTACACCAATGTGTATCGTATGCATTTTAATTAGGTAAACACACCGCTAGTGAATATAAACAGATTCAAAAAAATTTCATCCGATTTTTTCTTTTAGTTACACCTCGTGTCGGTGCTTCCAATCACACACGGTGCACTAGTGCTGTTAGAATATAAAAACACACCATAAATTATTTTACTTATTAAAAAAAATATTTTCCCAGGTAGGAGGGAAACCTTTTTGGCTGAAATTGGTGCGTCATTTATGTGGTAGCACCGGTGCATCATCGTAGTTTAAATGCATCAGTATTTAATGGCTATAGAAATAGAAAATAATTTTTTTTCTTTCTCCGCTTGATGGGGATTTCGATCGTGGTGTGGTATTTTTTTAATACACAGTGGTGCATACAGACATTAGGCGCACCGGCACATTTGGTATGCATCAAAGCACTGAGTAAAAACATCTAGTAAAACCTCCGCTCAATCGCCTCTGCTAGCAAACTCCACTATAAACATATATTTGGGCTCTTTTTAGAGGAACATCCGTAAAAACCTTTGCTAGAGGGGTCTTTTCCTTGTAGTGTTAAAATATATGAAGATTTATATTACCATATTTCTCTACATGACTCACATACTTGAAAGAATACAAAGATAATAAAGTGATTCATTGCAACCTCTAGCTCCTTACTGTACACAAGAGGACTTCTAACAACACAAGGCGATTAACAGGGTGCTAACAAGGTTATATGGATGAATTTTTCTGGCTAGAATGGAAAAAGTATGGGAGACATACATGAACTATTGATTGGGTCATTCGGTACTGCATCACAAACATCCATCTCTTCGAACAAAGACAAAGGATGTGGATGGGGTGCCATGTTTACTACTTCTTTAAATACATAATTAGGATAAGTGTGAATCCATAAAAATAGGTAACAATTTTTGGAAAGGGAGAGCATGGAACAAGTGTTTTTCATATCCCCAATTGAGGTAGTTTTAAGCCTTCAATCAAGCTATTAGTACCTTAATTGAGATCTTAAATGAGCCCTTGATTAAGGGTTCTTCATGTATGTGGAAAACCATCGATCAAGGTGTGAGATTGGGTTAAGTAAACCCTTGTGATCAAGGTCCTTTCTTAAAAATATCTATGAATATTTTTTTTGAAAATACAGTAAATAAGTAACCCGAAACTTTGTTCATGGGTTTTTTTATATACAATTGTGATACACTCAAGTCAATATTTTTTTATTTTTACAATTTAAAATGATCTCACCTATTTGGGTATTTTTCACAATCTGAATATTTTCACTATTGATGGTTTATAAATACTTTCTTGGTGGTTTATAAAAAACTCATTGGTGGATTTTTAAGATAGAATTGGTGATAGATTCCTTAATCCTTTCTAATTTTATCTTTTGAAATGGATAACTTATATTTGTTGGTTTATATTTAGTATTTTTTTATAATTATTGTATTATAATTATTTTTAAAATTTTCATACCTTAACTTATATGATAGCTTGTTTTTGGAATATTATTTTAAAAAGTGTCTTTTGCTACTACTATTGTATATGTGTGTGTGTATTTTGTTACTTTATATAGAGAGAGAGAGATATTTTGGTGGTTTATAAAAAAAATATTAATGGATTTTTAAGATAGAATTGGTGATAGACTCCGTAATCTTTTCAATTTTTTATCTTTTTGAAATGGGTAACTTGTATTTATTGGTTTATATTTAGTATTTTTTACAATTATTGTATTGTTATCATTATTTTTTTAATTTTCATACCTTTTATTTATATGATAGTTTGTTTTTGGAATATTATTTTTAAAATGTGTCTTTTGCTACTATATATAGAGAGAGAGAGTTTATAAAAAAAATATTACTGGATTTTTAAGATAGAATTGGTGGTAGATTCCCTAATCCTTTCCATTTTTATTTTTTGAAATGGGTAACTTATATTTGTTGGTTTATATTTAGTATTTTTTATAATTATTGTATTATTATTATTTTTTATATTTTTCATACCTTTTTCTTATATGATAGTTTGTTTTCGAATATTATTTTTAAAATGTGTCTTTTGCTACTATTTTATGTGTTTTGCTACTATTGTATGTGTGTGTATTTTGTTACTTGAGAGAGAGAGAGAGAGAGAGAGAGATCAACCTTCTAGAAAAGAATTTTAAAATTGCCAATTTATTGGGTGGTCCTTGCAATATGTACATGTATGTAAATAATATGAATCCTCATAATAACGTGGAGCGTTCATTATTATTTATAAATATTGTTTTAAATTCTTACATTTGTTTATTTATTTATATCTATTTAATATATTATATTTTTGGTATTTACTTTGACAAGCTAGAGGGTTGTTTGGAAGAGGTTGGTTGTGTTGACATGACCTTGGTTGGTATAGTCATCATCCTTCTTCTCTATGTTGTTGAGGTTATTGTTCGTATGGAAAGGAGTCCCTATGATCTCAACAAGCATCCAAAAATTCTCACTTTTTTTTGTTCTAATATGGGTATTGATTGTTAACATTTATAAAAAAATGTTATAATAATCAAATCCCAAAAGATCGCTTATGATAATGTAATGTATGACAACAACAACTCGAGGGAAGTGATTTCATATAAATATCTTGGAATCAATATTCACCATAGGCTTAACTAGAGCTATAACATTGAGAAATGGATTAATGGAGTGTGGAAATATTATTATGGACTTAAAACAATTGTAACTCAAGACACCTCTAGCTTTGGGATAGGAAGAAACTCCTCTTTGAGACTCTTGTCACTTCTGTTATCTTATATGGTTGTGAATTTTAGGGCTGCAACATCTCTAGAGAATCATGGATACAGATGGAGCAAATTCAAAAGTGTTTTATAAGATATAATATTAAAATTAAGGCCAATACACCTTGTCCTATCCTCCTCATAGAAGCGAGTCTCTCCCCGATTGAGAGCATGGCTATGAATATGTACCTACTGTACAAGAACACTATAAACAACATGGGAGACAAGATGATTCCTAAGATTACTTCATACTCTAGTCAAAACCACTTGAGACTTAAGCAAGGATGGCATAAAGCTGCCAAGTCTTTGCTAAATCATTGGGGGGTTGATGAAGATACCACTTTGCATAATAGTGATGATATTAAAAGTATTATTACATCTAAATTTAAGGAGAAGATGTGGTGTGAATCAATTTAGCGGCAACATTAGCTGTCTCCGAAGAGGCCAAGTGGAAAACCAGTATTTAGACAGGAATGTAGGCCATGCTAGTCTCAACAACTACTTTAAGAAGATAATAATGGAGCTTTCCAGGTCAATAAACCACAATCAAAGCGAGACAACTCCTGCCCAAGATTTAAATCAAATCAATTTTAATCGTCTTGATGTGGGATGTGCTCAAGGATTTCCAAACGAATACCTGGAAGGCATGCCAAATCACATACAAGTGCAGATGAGCAACAATACTCCCACATGAGAGACATTCCAGAAGAATCATGGTAATCAAGATTTTGTTGACGCTTCAATGAATCCAGAACACATCAACCAAGGAATTGCGGCACATGATGAATTAATTGACTGGAACTAGGGTGGGGTTTTGGCACGTGATGAGTTAATTGAGAATATTCATTACTGGGAACAATACGGGGCTGAGATTGCAGCAAAGAATGGATTTGGGAATAGTGATTAATATCAAATTCCTCTGCAATTTGTAATATCAAATTCCAAGCTCTCTCAATCTAGTGGAAAGAGTTCTCTTTGTTCTGTATTTTTCCCCGCTTTTATAGATGCAATGTCCATAACTAATTACAGCGACTATCAATGAATTAGTGTTACTATTATAACGAATATAGATGGGAAACCCACATTCATATATAAGTGGTGGAACAAGATGATTATCCTTATAAAAAGCACATAATATGCCAATGACTATGATCAAGTTGCTAATAGTGGTGACCACCACAACGTCGAATGTTTTTAAATGATAGTTTCAAAAAATGATTGGAAGCTTTGTAATATCTGTGCCATCTCACCATGTTGTCAATCACTGGTTCGAAAAGTAATTACTAGACAATGAATCTCTCGTCTCTCGTCATTTTGTTCTATTGGTTTTCATGGAGAGACTTTGTGAGATGAGAATTGATCGGATCTCTTCTACCACATTAGCTTTAAGGGTTAGGGCTATTAGGGTTATTGGATCCAAGGGTCTCTTTATCTTATTATATTAGATTTAAGATAAAATGTAGTTTTGACTTTTTATTAATATTTTTTTTAAAGGAAAACAAATATTACATCTCTTCATAAATAAAGTACTACCTGTTGGCACCTATAAATTTTTGCACAAAGTCCTAAGAGAAGGACTATTTCCCACTGATAGGCTCCGTGAAAAGATGGTCAAAACCCCTCCCTATTTAGGACCAGGTTGCTAGAACCAAGAGAACACCTCAGTTGAAAAGGAAACAGTGAGAAATATGGAGGTTTTGGACATTTTAAGCCTAAGGAGATAGCCCAAATAATAAAAAATGGGTAGAAATACATATAACCTATGGTCCGAAAGAAAATAAAATGGAAGATAAGGCTCGAAAAAGTTCCAACCGTTGATCCAAAGCATGAAATAAATCTACGACCCGCAAATCATCCTCGCATGGTGGAGTTGCGCAAAAAGAACCACAAGAAAGTGGTCGCGAGAGTTAAAATGCCAAGATAGGTGGCAGCCGGAAGAGAGCTTGCAAGAGAATTTTGATGGTAATAAAAAACCACCAAAGGGATTGCGATACCATTGCAACGGAGGAATAAGGTAAAGACCAACGGTGCGGAGTGCAAAAGCCGGAGATCTGACGGTGCAGAAGATATGTTGTCATGTCAACATAAAGATCCGGGCAGATCAACGGCTCTCAGCAAGAAAGGGTCAAATATATGGCTAAGTGGATGCAGGAGATGCAAGGCTGGTAACGTGATGGGATCCACTTGTGAGAGTACCAAATGACTGGGCACGTGGATAGCTCCTCACCATAGATATATTAAAGTCGAGATCAATGCTCCTCGTTGATTGTCGCAATGTAAAGAAGCATCCCAGATAAGCATGAAAGGTGGTCACGAGGTTGTATACTGTTTTCCATGTGTCATCATCTGAACACCTCGCGAGGAAGATTAAATGGTAATCCAAAACCATAAGTCAAGTCGCGATACCACCATACCCCTATGTACGGTTAAGTAAAATAGATGGCTAAGATTTAAAGCTGGTAGGAGATCCTACGGTGGAGATTAAGAGATGTCAAATCAAAAAGGTTAAATGAAGAATCAAATCAATGGCCTGGAAGCAATGCCCAACAGATCAACAGACTAAAAGGAGGGACAGCTGGCGAAGGTGAGCAGAAGTTATCAAGACGTGGTTATATATGTGAATACAACTTTCAAAGTTGGCATTTTTACCCTTCCGAAACCTGTATGAGAGGGAGGGGTTTTTTCCAGAATATGATGTTCTAGCCCCGGTACAGAAGTTTGATGGCCGGTCTCCAGGAATTTGGGTAGAAGCGCGAGAGTCATGTGGTTTCACCCCAACAGGGAATCCCCAGAGACTCGGTATCAGTTTCGGCTCGGGCCATAATGGCCAGTGAAGAAGCTAGCTCTCACGACCTCGGCATTGTATGCCTGGAGGTCATCTCAGGAATAACTGTGGTTGCCTTGTTCCACCAAAGTCCGTCAAAAGGTCATCAGACCTTCGTAACTCCTTGCCATGGGCCTGATCTAGGCATTAGATTAAACCCCAATATGGGAGAATTTCTGACCAAAGGTATCCTTCCGCAGGTAACATTTTCCCTGGTCTTAGTGGCTTCAGGACTAGTTTCGGGATAAGGGGGAAGGATTGGGATAGGAAGGCAAAGAAAGCATGTCGCCTGGCCTTGCTAAGATGAAGACAGAGATTTTCAAAGGGTTGTAAGCATCCTAAAGGTGTTGGATGCTTATGACTGAGAAGTCGGCAAACGGGTGGAGACCAGAAAAAGTCTGTAAAAGAGGTGTGAAAAGGGAAAAGTCCCTTACGTGGATTGGAGGTTGGCTTGAAAGGTGATAAAGGTAATGTGACCCACGTCTTTTGGAGCATGTGCAAAAGCATGAGATTAACAGTCGCCACATGATAGATGTCAGAAGAATGGACCTGCCAAGGGTATCTCTGAATGATATCCTAGAAGATTACCGGTATGATGGGATGCACTTTTGCACCATCATTGGCTATGCCATCTATCTGGGACGACGTCGCTGAGCATGCTGAAGGTCACCTCAAAGCCTTGGGCATCACAGTTGCCTGATTGAAGAGACTGATAGTGTTATCATAGAAATTATGACTACTCACAGCTACCGTCATCATCGCATCAGTTACAGATAAGGTTCTCACTTCTTTTATTCGAAGTCGATATAAGGGAAAGATGGTGCACCTGGCGGTTCGACTATATTCTCTGTTGCAATTGGCTCATGGAGAAACGACGGGGTTGCAAAATGGTATTCATGCCAGAGCAAGTATGGGAAGAGATAGAGGGAAATTCCACCCCTTCATCTCTTATGGTATTTGACCTCATAAAGTCTGACTCTGCCAGCAAGGACAAGAAACGTGATGGACAACAAATGCCCAAAGGAGACCGGAAAAGAACAAAGAAGGAGAGACTCATAACCAAGCGGGGCAGACAACCAGATACAGAAATGGTCCACGATTTCATACTCCCCACTAAGGAAACGACACCTATCCTACCAGATGATGCACCACAGGCTGACAGCTCATTGAAAGTGGAAGATTTCTTTGACTCGCAAGGTCATTTGCGAACCCGAAGTTGAAACGATCCTCTATCTATAATATGTCGTTCCTTGTCTTAATCAATCTGTTTGAAACATGACACATATGTAATATTTTTTGAATTTTTGGGTTTAGTGAGGTGTCATTGAATTTGTAACTAATTTATGTTTCAAATGGGCCGAGTATGAGGCTCCAGGCCATTATAAGTTTCATGTAAGTTCAAATGAAAAAAGGGTGGAGAACTTTGAAGCTCTACATATTTTGTCCACTGTTGTTATTTTGAGATATTCCTTGAATAAAGTTGTCAGAATCTTACATGTGTTTTTCAGAGATTCCTGTGTAATTGGTCTGGTAGTCTGTTTTTCCTTTCCTATGTGATATGTGTTTCTTTCCTTTGTTAATCCATATTGTTAATATTCCTTCGTACTTGGTTCAGTGTAGCATCTGAATGAGATTCATAGAGATTATTCCTTGTTCATTTCTTACCAAGTATTTCACAAATTATTTCTGCTAAAGTTGGTATAGGATTCATCTGTGTATACCTTATATCAATGGATTGTTCATCTTTCTTCTTTTTCACCAATTAAATCACTTTGACTACTAGCTGGTTGCTACCTTGCCTCTGTGTGAATGTATCTGTTAAGCATTTGATGATAATGTTTATGTTATACTTGAATCGACTCCATTTCCCAATATAGACCCCTATTGTTCTCCGACCAATGGTTTACCAGAGTAAAATTTGTCCTACAGAAATATGACCTTCTGCATATGTTTAAATAGAACATCTTAAGGAATGAATGCTGGTTTCCTTTTTTATGATTGACAACCCTAATTATTTCAAGCTTTTCATTATTTTATTGAGAGATCCCTCTCAGACTGTGTTGGGTCAGTAACATCAGTCCAAAGATTGGTTAGTGGTTACCCCGAATTACCCTTCCTTACAATCTGGGGTTCAATTTGGGTGTTAACAAATTGGCGTCGCTGCCGGGGAACGCAAGTTTTCTTGTTTTCCTTGCAAGAACAACAAAGATTCAAAGAAAAGAGAGATCCCTGTGGGAAAACAGATATTTCCATATCTTTAAGGGTTGTACAATTTTTTCCCTAGCAACTCCACTCATAAAGATTCATATTCAAGAAAGCACTCCACTGGGGAAGACCTCCGAAGCTGAATCCTAATTCTGAAGAAGATCTCGGCAAGGCATTCTGGCCTCAAGAAAGATCCACACTAGAGGTAACCCTATCCCTGAAACTCTGTTAATTGTTAATAATCCAGAAATTCTGCTTAAACGAAAAGCTGAAAAAGATAAAGTTAATACTTCAAACAGTGAAAGAATTGTGTCCAAAGCAAAATCCCCTATTTTTCAAGAATTAAATATAGAGATTGACATTAGGAAACCCTTACCCAGATCAAGATCTGAATCATGTCTAATCTTAGGTGAAGGAGTTCTTAATAATCTTGAATCTTACCTGTTAGATCCTATCTGGCGTAATTTACTAGATATTATCAAGGCTAGAAAAGCTAAGCCCTGTTCCCAGCATATCCTACCCCTTTCGCAAAATCCACCTGTAATCATGGCTGCCAGATTTGCACCTCTAGCCCTACCAGCTATTTTGCATGACCTACCCCAAAACTATGCACAAAGGATCATTTCCTATGATGCAGAGGGAAATTTTTCTACCAGAAAACATGTAGACAGGTTTGAATATTTTATTGACCTAGAGGAAGTGGATCATGATGGTGCAAAAATGAGGTTATTTTCCCAAAGTTTATTTGGAGAACCGAAAAAATGGTACAGGTTGCTACCAAATGCCTCCATAAATGATTTTGTAGAATTCAAGACCCTGTTCTTAGAAAGATGGGAAATGATAGGGAGTCCTGCCGTAGTCTTGTCCCAGTACAATCACATCAAGAAAGGAGGTTTCGAGTCGATACACGAATTTTCTGCTCGTTTTATGAGGGCATATAATTCTATTCCAGATGATCTAAAACCCTCAGCAGGCGCTGAAAAACTCCACTTTGCGGACGCCTTTGATGGAGATTTCTCATGTACATTAAGAAAAAGAAAATTTTCCCCCCTGCCCATCTTGCTAAATGATTCCCTAGAAGTTGAGGATAACATGATGGCCTCAGGGAAGATAAAGGGTAAACAGAAGCTGAAAGAAAAAAAGCAGGAGACCCAACTTCTACCTCATCTGCTTCTAACGATGCAAAATTTGATGCCATGATGAAATCCATGGAAAAGTTGATGGATAGATTAACCATAGATACCAAACCTCCTTCCCGAGAAAATCCTGAAAACTAGATCCAAAACCCAAACTTTAGGAGACCACCGCCCCCTGCAAGAAATCAAAGAAATTTTGAAGAACAGCTGATATGCCCTCCTTTTGCTGAAAATATGGTAGACAATGAAATAGCTAAAGAGCCCACCAAATCCCAGATTCATTTTGTTGACTCCCTAGACCATGAAATATACCTAATTGAAAGGGAGCATGACTTCTTTAACAAAGGAAGTACTGGTAGCAAACCTAAGTTAGAATCCGAACAATACCTAATGGGTTATCAAAATGTTGTTGATGATCTTCAAAGAAAGCTAAAATTGAGAAGTAGAGAAGTTGTCATGAGTAAAGGAAAGCTTCCTTTGAACCAACCTCCAATCACCCCATAAGCTGCAGAAGAACCAAAAGAGAAACAACAAAAATCTATTCCAAACAAAAGACCTGAAAATAAAGAAGAAGATGGTCAACCTTCAAAAGAGGTTAAACCACCAGAAATCACAGAGGTAATCAAACCTATCCCTACTTTCAGCCTCAGAGCTGAACTATCAAAAGTAAAGATCTCCATCCCTCTTAATGAGTTACTGAAAAATAATGAGTACAGGGAAGAGATAACGAAGATGGTTAAAGGAAAAGATGAACACCAGCATGATATTCTAGAGTTGTCTGATGATGCTCCTACCATAATTTTTGGATCTAAGTTGGAAGAACCAGGCGATGAAGAAGTCCCTCCTTTCTACTTAAGCCTAAATGTCCATGATCAGATCTTGCACAATGCCTTAATAGACTCTAGGGCATCTCATAACCTAATGCCAAAATCTGTGTTAAAAGGGCTAGGATTAGAGGTGACAAGGCCATACCAGGATCTTTACTCCTTTGATTTTGGGACTGATCAAGAATATGGTAGTAACTCTACCCCAACTCCCTGCTAAAAGTGTCATGATGGATGTGGTGGTGGCTGATGTGCCTGCAAAGTTTGGAATGCTTTTGTCAAGATCCTGGGTTTCAAAGTTGAAAAGAACTATGCATATGGACTTATCTTATGCCACAATTCTCGTGTTTGGGGAAAATAGGAGATTGTATAGAGAAAGCAGGATGGAGTATGTCATCAGTAGCAAAAGAAAACTTGAAAATCACCCTATATATGCAGTTGATATAGACATGGGATGCTCCATTTTTGTTGTTGATGGCCCTCGTTGTGATCCTAACCCTCCCTTATATAGGGAAGTTGATGAAGATAAGGATTTTGCAGCTAGATATGAAGCTTATGAAAGAGAAAAAAATGAGGAAGGCTGGTGGAAAATGTATTTTGATGGTTCTGTAAGCAAGAATGGTGCTGGGGCAGGGGTTTGGATCATTCCTCTCAACAGAGAGTCTAGGGCACTTTCATACAAGCTAACTTTTGAATGCACTAATAATGTTGCCGAATACGAAGCATTACTGTTGGGATTGTGGGCTCTAAAAGATTTGGGAGCTAAGAAGATAGAAGTATTTGGAGACTCTGAGTTGGTAGTGAACCAGATAAATGATAGTTACCAAGCCAAACACCGAAGAATGAGGGCATATAGAAATGAAGCTTGGGATTTCTTTGGGAATTTTTTCACAGAACACAAGATTAGAGTAATACCTAGACATGAAAATGATGTACCAGATTCTTTGGCGACTACTACTGGAGGATTTAAGACTCTGATCTTCTCTCAGGCTAAGTACAAGGTCGAGATAATAAATAGAACTTCTATTCCTGATAATTCTAAGTATTAGCAGGTATTTGAAGACGACTTACAGCTCAGGAGATTTTTAGAACACTCTGATGAGTTTGCAAATGTGCATATTGATACTGAAAATGAGAACCTGGAAAAATTTGTAGAAGGTGAAGAGGAAGCTAAAAAACAAGGGTGGAAAAACATGATAGGTGGTAAGGATATTATTCAATTGAAGAATATTTACATCCCTAAAGGTCTGATACCCCTGGAAAAGCTCTTTGATCAAGATGATGCAGCCAAAAATACAAAATTTGAACCCGCCCGAGAATCAGTAGAAGATCAAAACTTGGGTACAGATAAAGATCCTCAAATGGTGAAGTTGTCTAAAAGATTACAAGCTGACAAAAAGAAACGTTATGTAGAGTTGATGAAAAGACACACTGATTCTTTTTCCTGGACCTATGAAGACTTGAAGGAGTATGATACATCAATCATACAGCATACCATTCCACTCAAGCCATGTGAGAAACCTTTTAAGCAAAAATTAAGAAGAATCAATCCTAAGCTAACAAATATCATAGAGAAAGAAGTCAAAAAGCTTTTTAATTCTAAGATAATTGTTACCTTAAGATTCTCACAATGGATAGCAAATCTGGTCCCAATCAGAAAGAAAAGTGGAGAAATCAGAATCTGTATTGATTTTAGGAACCTGAACAGAGCATCAATGAAAGACAATTACCCTTTACCTAAAATGGATCACATTTTGCAACAAGTGGTAGGAGCCAAAAGAATCTCCACCATGGATGGTTTCTCGGGTTATAATCATATTAAAGTACAACCAGAAGATCAGGAAAAAAACTACTTTCACAACTCCTTGGGGAACCTTCATGTATGCTAAGATGCCATTCGGTTAGATGAACGCTGGAGCTACTTTCCAAAGAGCTACGGATATTGCGTTTGCTGAAGAAAAAGATAAATTTGTAGTGGTATACATGGACGATATAAAAGTTTTTTCAAAATCAGATGAAGAACATCTCAAGCATTTGGAAAGAGTTTTCATAAAATGCAGGAAATATGGCATTTCCTTGAATCCAAAAAAATCCTTTTTTGATCTAGATGAAGCTAAGCTTTTAGGACATATCATCACCAAAGATGGGATAAAAATTGATCCTGAGAGGGTTAGTGCTATTTAGAAAGTAGGAGAGCCTAGAAGCAAAAAGGAATTATAGTCTTTCATTGGCCAAGTGGGTTTTTTAAGGAGATTCATACCAAGTTTTGCCAAAATAATGAGGAGTATTACAAATATGCTAAGGAAAGAGAACCAAACAAAATGGACCGAAGAAGCCATAGATTCGTTTAAAGGGATCAAGACAACCATCACCGAAGCTCCAGTATTGGCTAGCATAAACTTTACTAAGGATTTCCTAGTTTTCTTATATGCATCTAAACATATAATAGATGGGGTGTTGTTGCAAAAAAATGATCAAAATGCTAAGCAACCTATTGCTTTTTTCAGCAGAGTACTGAGAGACTAGGAACTGAAATATGATATCATGGAGAAACAGGCTTATGCTCTCATAAAATATCTGAAAGATTTCAGGGTTTATATCATACATTCACACATCATTGCTTATGTCCCAAATAGTGCTGTGAAAGGTATTTTGACCCATTCTGATCCTGAAGGCAGAAGGGCCAAGTGGATTGCAATGTTATTGGAATATGATTTGGAAATAAAACCCACTAAGCTGGTGAAAGGCCAAGGGTTAGCAAAATTAATGAACGAAGAAAATTGCGACTCCTTGCAGCTAAATTTTCTGGAGAATCAACCAAACCAGCTGGATGCAAACATACAGGTGAAACCTGAATTCTCTGAGTCTCCTTGGTATACTGACATTATTTTTGTACTGCAGAATTTACAAGCACCTGTAGGGTTAAGTAAAAGCAGGGCCAGGTCTATAAAACTAAAAGCTGCCAAGTACTGTATCATGAACCAATATATGTATTGGAAAAACCCTGGATGGGTGCTGCTAAACTGTTTGGTTGAAGAAGAGGCTAAACACATAAAAGAAGAATTCCACAAAGGGGACTGCGGGGGACATCACTCCTGGAAAGCGATAGTAAATAAAATCCTGAGAGCAGGGTTTTACTGGCCCACTATGTTTTCCGATGTTTACACAGAAACTGTGGTTTGTCACCAATGTCAGATTTTCTATGGAAAAAGAAAGTTTGTTTCCCTCCCTCTACATCCTATTATAGTTGAAGCACCTTTTCAACAATGGGGTTTAGATTTCATTGGGGAAATAAACCCAAACTCCTCTGGACAACACAGATGGATATTGACGGCTACTGTTTATTTTACCAAATGGATAGAAGCCATACCTACCAGGCGGGTGACTGAAGGAGTAATCATGGATTTTCTGGAAGATAAAATCCTATCCAGATTCGGATGCCCCAAAAGAATTGTCACTGATAATGCTCCAGCTTTCTGTTCCAAAAAGATGATTAACTTCTCCCATAAATACCACATCATCCTAAATCCTTCCACAGCTTATTACCCCCAAGGAAACGGACTAGCAAAGTCTTCAAATAAGAGCCTGGTAAGAATCATAAAAAAGTTGTTAGAAGATAATAAGAGGTCCTGGCACACAAAGCTAAAGTATGCTCTGTGGTCTAACAAAATCAGCATGAAAAGATCCATCGAGATGTCACCATTTCAGTTGGTGTATGGAGAAGAAGTAATTTTTCCAGCGTCCCTAGGTTTACCTGTCATGAGGTTATTACAGGGGATGGAAGAAGAACCAAATCCTATGAAAAGAAGAGTAAATCAGTTAGTTGAGTTGAATGAGCTAAGAAATAAGGCATATGACAAAGTAGAAATCCATCAAGAGAAAATGAAGGAAGCTTTCGACAAAAAGGCCAAGGAGGATTATTTTCAGGTTAATGACCTAGTTCTGAAGTGGAACGCCCCTAAAGAAGAAAAACACGAAAATTTTGACCATATGTGGATGGGACCATATGTTATCGCAGCAATCCAAGGAATAAATTCTTTTGTCTTGGAACATCAAGACGGATCTTCCTGGTCAGGGGGTCCAGTCAATGGGAGATTGTTAAAACATTACCTGTCCTAAGGGAAGCAAGTATTCCATGTACCATAGCCTCTGTATATATTTTTCATTTGTTTTTTACAGTTGTTTTAAAATCCCTAACTGCAAACCTGAAAGACTTGAAACCCTAGAGAAAAGAAGATGAGGTCGAGAAGGCTAGCCATGGTTCCTTTTTCTTTTCATGTGTGAGCAGCCTAGATATGCGGCAGATACAGTTGCAGTTCTAAGAAATCAGAAGAAGATGTTGACTCTGAAGTTTAAACCACCCAATGGATTAGGCACTTAGTCTACGGAGTTCTTTGCTACCTCGCAGGGAGGATAGCATCCCCAGCTGGAGCCAGTTGTTGGCACCTATAAATTTTTGCACAAAGTCCTAAGAGAAGGACTATTTCCCACTGATAGGCTCCGTGAAAAGATGGTCAAAACCCCTAGTCAAGACCAGGTTGCTAGAACCAAGAGAACACCTCAGTTGAAAAGGAAATAGTGAGAAAGATGGAGGTTTTGGACACTTTAAGCCTAAGGAGATAGCCCAAATAATAAAAAATGGGTAGAAATACATATAACCTATGGTCCGAAAGGAAATAAAATGGAAGATAAGGCTCAGACAAGTTCCAACCGTTGATTCGAAGCACAAAATAAATCTATGGCCCACAAATCATCCTCGCATGGTGGATTTGCGCAAAAAGAACCACAAAAAAGTGGTCGCGAGAGGTAAACCGCCGGGACAGGTGGCAGCTGGAAGAGACCTCGCAAGAGAATTTCAACGGCAAGCAAAAACCACCAAAGGCTTGCGATACCATTGTAGCGAAGGAATAAGGTAAATATCAACAGCGCAAAGTGAAAACGCCGAAGATCTGACGGTGTAGAAGATATGTTGTCATGTCAGCAGAAAGATCTGGTCATATCAACGGTTCTCAGCAAGAAAGGGTCAGATCTACAGCTAAGTGGATGCAGGAGATGCAAGGCTGGTAACGTAATGGGCTCCACTTGCGAGAGTATGAAATGACTGGGCACATGGATAGCTCCTCGCTATAGATATATTAAAGTCGAGATCAACGCTCCTCATTGATCGCCGCAAGGTAAAGAAGCATCCCAGATAAGCATGAAAGGTGGTTGCGAGGTTGTATACCATTTTCCATGTGTCATCATCTAAACACCTCGTGAGGAAGATTAAATGGTAATCCAAAACCATAAGTCAAGTCGCGATACCACCATACCCCTATGTACGGTTAAGTAAAATAGATGGCTAATATTTAAAGTTGGTAGGAGATCCTACGGTGGAGATTAAGAGATGTCAAATCAAAAAGGTTAAATGAAGAATCAAATCAACGGCCTGGAAGCAACGCCCAACAGATCAACGGACTAAAAGGAGGGACTGCTGGCGAAGGTGAGCAGAAGTAATCAAGACGTGCTCATATATGCAAATACACCTTTCAAAGTTGGCATTTTTACCCTTCCGAAACTTGTATGAGCGGGAGGGGTTTTTTCCAAAATATGATGTTCTAGCCCCGGTACATAATTTTGATGGCTGGTCTCCAGGGATTTGGGTAGAAGCGCGATAGTCGTGCGGTTGCACCCCAACAAGGAAGCCCCGGAGACCCGGGTATCAGTTTTGGCCCGAGCCATAATGGCCTGTGAAGAAGCTAGCTCTCACGACCTTGGCATTGTAGGCCTAGCAGTCATCTTGGGAATAACTGTGGTTTCCTTGTTCCACCAAAGTCCATCAAAAGGTCGTCGGACCTTCATAATTCCTCGCCATGGGCCCGACCTAGGCATTAGAGATAATTCCCACAACTTCTCGGACGTCCAAAGTAGCGGTTGGTCTGTCCGAAAGCATAGGTGGGTCAATATTAAACCCCGATATGGGAGAATTTCTGACCAAAGGTATCCTTCCGTAGGTAACATTTTCCCTAGTCTTAGTGGCTTCAGGCCTAGTTTCGGGATAAGGGGGAAAGATTGGGATAGGCAAGCAAAGAAAGCATGTCGCCTGGCCTTGCTAAGATGAAGACAGAGATTTTCAAAGGGTTGTAAGCATCCTAAAGGTGTTGGATGCTTATGACTGAGAAGTCAGCAAATGGGTGGAGACCAAAAAAAGTCTGTAAAAGAGGTGTGAAAAGGGAAAAGTCCCTTACGTGGATTGGAGGTTGGCTCGAAAGGTGATAAAGGTAATGTGACCCATGTCTTTCGGAGCGTGTGTGAAAGCATGAGATTAAAGGTCACCACATGAGAGATGTCAGAAGAACGGACCTGCCAAGGGTATCTCTGAATGATATCCCAGAAGATTACCGATACATGATGGGATGCACTTTTGCACCATCATTGGCTATGCTATCTATCTGGGACGACGTCGCTAAGCATGCTAAAGGTCACCTCAAAGCCTTGGGAATCACAATTACCTGATTGAATAGACTGATAGTGTTATCATAGCAATTATGACTACTCACAGCTACCTTCATCATCACAGCAATTACAGATAAGGTTCTCACTTCTTTTATCTGAAGTCGATATAAAGGAAAGATGGTGCACCTCGCGGTTCGACTATCTTCTCTGCTGCGATTGGCTCATGGAGAAAGGACGGGGTTGCAAAGTGTTATTAATGCTAGAGAAAGTATGGGAAGAGATAGAGGGAAATTCCACCCCTTCATCTCTTATGGTATTCGACCTCATAAAGTCTGACTCTGCCAGCAAGGACGAGAAACGTGATGGACGACAAATTCCCAAAGGAGACCGACAAAGAACGAAGAAGGAGAGACTCGTAACCAAGCGGGGCGGCCAACTGGATATAGAAATGGTCCACGATTTCATACTCCCCACTAAGGAAATGACACCTATCCTTCCAGATGATGCACCACAGGCTGACAGCTCATTGAAAGTGGAAGATTTCTTTGACTCACAAGGTCATTTGCAAACCAGGGTTGAAACGATCCTCTGTCTATAATATTCTGTTCCTTGTCTTAATCAATCTTTTTGAAACATGACACATATGTAATATTTTTTGAATTTTTGGGTTTAATGAGGTGTCACCAAATTTGTAACTAATTTCTGTTTCAAATGGGCCAAGTATGAGGCTCCAGGCCATTATAAGTTTCATGTAATTTCAAATGAAAAAAGGCGAGGAGAACTTTGAAGCTCTACATATTTTGTCCACTGTTGTTATTTTGAGATATTCCTTGAATAAAGTTGTCAGAAGCTTACATGCGTTTTTCATATATTCTTGTGTAATTGGTCTAGTAGTTTGTTTTTCCTTTCCTATGTGATATGTGTTTCTTTCCTTTGTTAATCCATATTGTTAATATTCCTTCGCACTTGGTTCATTGTAGCATCTGAATGAGATTCATAGAGATTATGCCTTGTTCATTTCTTACCAAGTATTTCACAAATTATTTCTGCTAAAGTTGGTATAGGATTCATCTGTGTATGCCTTATATCAATGGATTGTTCATCTTTCTTCTTTTTCACCAATTAAATCACTTTGACTACTAGCTAGTTGCTACCTTGCCTCTGTGTGAATGTATCTGCTAAGAATTTGATGATAATGTTTATGTTATACTTGAATCGACTCCATTTCCCAATATAGACCCCTATTGCTCTCCAACCAATGGTTTACCAGAGTAAAATTTGTCCTAAATAAATCTGACCTTCTGCATATGTTTAAATAGAACATATTGAGGAATGAATGCTGGTGTCCTTTTTCATGATTGACGACCCTGATTATTTCCAACTTTTCGTTAGTTTATTGAGAGAGCCCTCTCCGACTGTGTTGGGTCAGTAACATCAGTCCAAAGATTGGTTAGTGGTTACCCCAAATTAACCTTCCTTACGACCTAGGGTCACTTTGGGTGTTAACACTACCATTTTAATAACATGTTTTTCATCATTTGATTTCCATGTTATCACTCTTCTTTTGTATTGTGTTTTATGTTCTCTTAGCAATATTGTGTTATTGCCTTTAACTTAATCAATAAGTAAAGGAATTATTCAATAAAACTTTATTTAAAAAATCTCAACCTAACAAGTTATTAACCACTAAAATGGTTCTTTGATCGTTACATAAAGTTGAAATGGATATAGCAAATGATTGTATAAAGTTTAAGTTGATCATTGTACCATTAGGAAATAGCATCCTACTAACTCATTAAATCATAGATATGGAGCCCAAATACCATGTCTAAGGCTGAAAATGAAGGTTAACATGTGCTCATATTTTGAATATCATTCAAAATCCCATTTTATTAAAAAAATCATATTATTAAAATATAATATTTTTTATTACAATTTCTAAAAGTTTTAGATTTTTTTGTTACATAAGGTCATAACAAAAAGTCCATTATCATTCCATAACAAAAAACCGTTAAATTTTTAAGTAATTTTTTTGTTATATGTAAAATTGTATAAAATATATGATGATCCATGCAACATTAGCAATTAACCTCTTACTAACTCCTTGGCCTCTGCATACAATCACATCATTATGAACCATAACTAACACCCTTCATAATTACTAATCTCTCTCATAGTTTACTCCTCATAATTATTAATCGAGCTCTCGTAGTTTTAGTTATAGTAGCATAATTTGGTCGTATTGAACTCTCGTGTACATAAATTCGGAAAAAATACAAAATTTATATATATAATAGTATATGCTGACTATATCTAACTTTGTATACATACAACTAAATACAATAAACAATACGCGCTGCCTTAGCAGACGAGTTAAGTGATGAATCCCTGTTCAACCCAATATTGATAATATCGGGACGAATCCCTGTTCAACCCAATATTGATAATATCGGGACGTGAATAGGTACCCAATATTCAGTAGCAATATGCATGTTCAGTAATCCAATTTATGAAACTAACTTATCAATGTGATAACTAATTGATGCGATTCAGTGCCACACGCTTAATTACGGAGGATGATCCTATCATTTCTGACAATTCTGTGCATGAAATATCAATGGGGTGTACATAGATTTACCCTTAAGCCGCTTAGAGATGGGGCTCAATTCTATGCAAAGATATAATACAGATTATGCATTTTATATCACTTAAGTTCTTTATACTCGACTTATGTTATTATGGTTTTAGTTAGTTTTAGTCTATTTTAACAAAAATGTCAAGAAATCCCAAACCCATTAGATCATAAATTAAGGCTTAATTATAAAACCATATTAAAGTCCCAATTTATTTAAAAAATAGATCATATATTTATTAAAAAGTACTATTAGATAATATTTTTCTTATGCAATTAAGAAATTAAGAAAAGTTAGACTTAATTAGTTTATATTTAAGTTCATAGGAGTTTATAAACTAGCAAAACTACTTAACTTGTGGCTGATAAATATCCATAGGTCACAAGTTAAGTGCCATGAACAAGTTATATGTTATTTGTTCTCCATACTTAGTTTAATCATATGTTGTTGTCTATGCTTCACCTACCTTATACTTGTCTTGATCTTCCTTCAATCTAAAAAAGCATAAATAATAATCCACTCCAAATTCTAAAATATAAATAATTATAAATTATAGTGGAGGCTGAAATAAATATATTTTCAAGGGTCATTTCAAATTCGAAATAAACAATTATATTATAAAAAATATACATAATAACTAATAACGAAGATCATCAAGTTGCCACCCTCTAGAGAATTTGCCATGGCAGATCACCACACATAAATAAGAAGGCAAAGTATGAAATAAAAGAAGATGAGATGCCATCGCTGCAACCAGACAGAGCTTCAGATCAATCTCACCGCCTCTCCTAGCTTCTGATCAATCTCACTGCCTCTCCCATCTGAGGTGGTCATCAAGTCTGTCCATGAAAACCAATCTCGTCCTCATCAACAAGAAGACAAAAAAATGAGAGATTCGTCATCCAAAAATATAAAATTATAAAAACATTTTTCCATCTAGGTTTTTCTTGTTTACCCTATTTTGGTGCTCTAAATGTTATTATGCACCAGTGCAATTTCAATATAACTACGCAATGTTAATGATTGGAACAATATAACCATATTTTTTTGTCTCACAATTTCTTTTAATTTTCCCTACATTGGTGTGTAATGAATATAACGCACTAGTACATTTAGTTGAGATAAATGCACTACTAGTGAATATCAAAATATTAAAAAGTTTTACTTCCAGTGTTTTTTTTACTCTACTTTGGTGCTCTAAATGATATTGAGTTTCGTTGCGTTTTATAGATAACAACACACAATAATGAATATAATGATATAAAATATTTTGCGTCATTGAATTTTTGTTATTTTATTTTTCAATACACCAATGTGTATCGTATGCATTTTAATTAGGTAAACACACCACTAGTGAATATAAACTTATTCAAACGTTTTTCATCCGATTTTTTCTTTTAGTTACACCTCGTGTCAGTGCTTCCAATCACACACGATGCACTAGTGTTGTTCAAATATACAAACACACCGTAAATTATTTTACTTATTAAAAAAAATATTTTCCTAGGTAGGAGGGAAACATTTTTTGGCTGAAATTGGTGCGTCATTTATGTGGTAGCACCGGTGCATCATCGTAGTTTAAATGCATCGGTATTTTTTGGCTATAGAAATAGAAAATAATTTTTTTTCTTTCTCCACTTGAAAGGGATTTCGATCGTGGTGCACTACTTTTTTAATACACAGTGGTGCATACAAACATTAGGCGCACTAGTGCATTTGGTATGCATCAAAGCATTGAGTAAAAACATCCAGTAAAACCTCCACTCACTCGCCTCCGCTAGCAAACTCCACTATAAACATATATTTGGGCTCTTTTTAGAGGAACATCTGTAAAAACCTCCGCTAGAGGGGTCTTTTCCTTGTAGTGTTAAAATATATGAATATTTATATTAGCATATTTCTCTACATGACTCACATACTTGAAAGAATACAAAGACAATAAAGTGAGTCATTGCAACCTCTAGCTCCTTGATGTACAAAAGAGGACTTCTAACAACACAAGGCGATTAACAGGGTGCTAACAAAGATATATGGATGAATTTTTCTGGCTACAATGGAAAATGTATGGGAGACATACATGAACTATTGATTGGGTCATTCGGTACTGCATCACAAACATCCATCTCTTTGAACAAAGACAAAGGATGTGGGTGGGGTGCCATGTTTACTACTTCTCTAAATACATAATTAGGATAAGTGTGAATCCATAAAAATAGGTAACACTTTTTGGAAAGGGAGAACAGTGTTTTTCATATCCCCAATTGAGGTAATTTTAAGCCTTCAATCAAGCTATTAATACCTTAATTGAGATCTTAAATGAGCCCTTGATTAAGGGTTCTTAATGTAGGTGGAAAACCATCAATCAAGGTTTGAGGTTGGGTTAAGTAAACCCTTGTGATCAAGGTCCTTTCCTAAAAATATATATGAATATTTTTTTTTGAAAATATAGTAAATAAGTAACCTGAAACTTTGTTCATGAGTTTTTTTATATACAATTGTGATACACTCAAGTCAATATTTTTTTATTTTTACATTTTAAAATGATCTCATCTATTTGGGTATTTTTCACAATCTGAACATTTTGAACATTTTCACCATTGATGGTTTATAAATAATTTCTTGGTGGTTTATAAAAAACTCATTGGTGGATTTTTAAGATAGAATTGGTGATAGATTCCTTAATCCTTTCTAATTTTATCTTTTGGAATGGATAACTTATATTTGTTGGTTTATATTTAGTATTTTTTATAATTATTATATTATAATTATTTTTTAAATTTTCATACCTTTTCTTATATGATAGCTTGTTTTTGGAATATTATTTAAAAATGTGTCTTTTGCTACTACTATTGTATATATGTGTGTCTTTTGTTACTTTATATATAGAGAGAGATATTTTGGTGGTTTATAAAAAAAATATTAATGGATTTTTAAGATAGAATTGGTGATAGATTCCGTAATCTTTTCTATTTTTTATCTTTTTGAAATCGGAAACTTATATTTATTGGTTTATATTTAGTATTTTTTATAATTATTGTATTATTATCATTATTTTTTAAATTTTCATACCTTTTATTTATATGATAGTTTTTTTTTGGAATATTATTTTAAAAATGTGTTTTTTGCTTATATATAGAGAGAGAAAGTTTTTATAAAAAAAATATTAGTGGATTTTTAAGATAGAATTGGTGGTAGATTCCCTAATCCTTTTCATTTTTATTTTTTGAAATGGTAAACTTATATTTGTTGGTTTATATTTAGTATTTTTTATAATTATTGTATTATTATTATTTTTTATATTTTTCATACCTTTTTCTTATATGATAGTTTGTTTTCAAATATTATTTTTAAAATGTGTCTTTTGTTACTATTGTATGTGTGTGTATTTTGTTACTTTATATATATATATATATATATATAGAGAGAGAGAGAGAGAGATCCCAGGTATCAACCTTCTAGAAAGAATTTTAAAATTGCCAATTTATTGGGTGGTCCTTGCAATCTGTACATGTATGTAAATAGTATGAATACCGGTAATAATGTGGAGCGTTCATTATTCTTTATAAATATTTTTTTAAATTCTTACATATGTTTATTTATTTATATCTATTTAATATATTATATTTTTGGTATTTACTTTGACAAGCTAGAGGGTTGTTTGGAAGAGGCTGGTTGTGTCTACACAACTTTGGCTGGTATAATCATCATCCTTCTTCTCTATGTTGAGGTTATTGTTCTTATGGAAAGGAGTCCCTATGATCTCAACAAGCATCTAAAAATTCTCAGTTTTTTTATTCTAATATGGGTATTGATTGTTAGCATTTATAAAAAAAATGTTATGATAATCAAATCCCAAAAGATCGCTTATGATAATGTAATGTATGACAACAACAACTTGGGGGAAGTGATTTCATATAAATATCTTGGAATCAATATTCGCCATAAGCTTAACTAGAGTTATAGCATTGAGAAAAGAATTAATGGAGTGTGGAAATATTATTATGGACTTAAAACAATTGTAACTCAAGACACCTCTAGCTTTGGGATAGGAAGAAACTCCTCTTTGAGACTCTTGTCACTTCTGTTATCTTATATGGTTGTGAATTTTAGCGCTGCAACATCTCTAGAGAATCATGGATACAGATGAAGCAAATTCAAAAGTGTTTTATAAGATATAATATTAAAATTAAGGCCAATACACCTTGTCCTATCCTCCTTATAGAAGCGAGTCTCTCCCCGATTGAGAGCATGGCTATGAATATGTACCTAATGTACAAGAACACTATAAACAACATGGGAGACAAGAAGCTTCCTAAGATTACTTCATACTCGAGTCAAAACCACTTGAGACTTAAGCGAGGATGGCATAAAGATGCCAAGTCTTTGCTAAATCATTGGGGAGTTGATGAAGATACCACTTTGCATAATAGTGATGATATTAAAAGTATTATTACATCTAAATTTAAGGAGAAGATGTGGTGTGAAAAAGAGTTAAAGGATAAGAAAAAATCAAGATCTGATAAGGAGGTGATAAACCCTAACCTATAAGATCAAAAGTATCTCTCTATTTTAACTAGCATAAAGAAGAAAATCAACATTACTAAAATAAGAACAATCTCTCGAGATCCATAGTGAAATGGGGCATAGTACAATTCCTAAAACACCATGGGATGAATTTTTTTCCATCTTTGTGACATAGAGGGTTGAAGATGAAAATCACTTTCTCATGGGTGTTCCCATGAAGTTCGGTAAAACTTTTTGGGGATTTACCGAAGCTCAAGCTCGATCCAGGGCTTAAATAAGCCCTCAGTCAATATTGATCGAGGGATTTTTCAACATATAAACATATTTTTTAGCAATCAATATGTAAAAAAATAACTTTTAGATAAGTAAAGAGTTATTTTTTTTATCTAATAGTTATTTTTTTATGATTGCTAACAATTATTTTAATTTTATGTTGCGCTGAGAATTTGTAGGAGTAATCTTTGGAGTCAAAATTCAGAGTTTTCTCTGCGGTAGATTCCATGTTGAATATTTTATTTTTACATCTATATTTTACTTGATCGGGATGTATAGTACAAAGAGTTATTTTAAATGGAAACTTGTATTGGGCGGGGGTATTAACATTTAAATTTTGGGACATAGAAACAAATAAATAAATATAATTCATCACATCAAATACCATGGGTTACCAAAACCATGGGCAATAAATCACTAACAAAAAAATGGAGTTAAGCTAATTACTAACAAACAGAGAAGAGGCTTCTTAAAGCATTTTACAATGGTGTTCTTCACTCCTTTAAATAAAATTCATCACATCAAATACCATGGACAAATTTACCATGGGTTACCAAAACCATAGGCCATAAATCACCAACAACAAATATGCATTAAGTTAATTACTATTTGATGGAGTCAAATAATAACCTTAGTACAAAAGATTTGAAATTATAATAGCTTAGAGCATACATTTGAATGTTGAATTAGTTGATTTGAAACTTTCAACATCCTATGTCACATTAAAGTCGTAAAATAATATTATATAGAAAAGAATAAACTTAGGAAATTTGTGAAAAAATATTGATGTAGGAAATAACTCGATGGAGCTATTTTCTAAACCGCATGTAAACCCTTGATCGAGGGCTTAAAAAAGAGGTCTCTAGCTCCTTTTTCTACATTTTTTTTCACAAGAACGAGTATTATTTGTATTAAAAGAAAATAGATTGCCACCTAACTGTACAGTCGCAAATACAAATAACAGAGAGAAAATAGACCATAGTTTGGACTTGAAATTAAAAAATAGACATAATTGTTCTCCTTACATATTTGCAAATGAAAGTTCTAGAAATTCTACTAGTATGACAGCTAGTGTAAAGTTTGATGAAGCTACATGTTAAAAAACTGATTTTACAAAACATAATATAAGATCACATAAATTTATAAAAGATATTATGCTCGAAAGCATCATTCTTGTTGTTGGTTGCTGCTGTAGAATTACCTAGGGTATGTTGTTGCTCATATTTTTGTTGAGGATGCTCCACTGTGCAATCCTCCTTCAAAGATAGCATTTACCGCGAGACAATTGAGGACTTTTGCGCATATCGATTCTTTCCAACGACAAGGAAAAGTGTTCATTCCTCTTCTAAATAATGAATTTGTCTATGCATCCTTTTTATATCTTCCTCCCATTTCTTTCTTCTCCCACATAGATAAGGGACTTTGCATTCCATAATGGCCACCCTGTCCTTTTGGTGCCCCATTTGTTCTTTGTGCATTTTCTCCATGTCTTCTACTTTTCCAAATAGTTGTCCTTTCCAATACTCAAGACTTGAGATAATACCGACGAGTGTTTACTGGGAGTCATCACACCTTCGTTCACAACGATGGACATCATGTTTTAGATGGTTAGATGATAATTCATGATGGATCCAACCCCCAAATTCTAGGGGACATGAGAAGGAAAAGGGTCAAATCCTAGTACAGTAGGTGAAGCACATGGTAGGTCCAAACATACAAGAATAAAGCAATTGAGGGATTAGGAGAGGAAGTATAAGTGCAACAGTTGACGAAAGCGAGTGGGGGGAGAATAATGGCAAAGGCTGTGACAAAGGATGAATACGGTACAATGACATTCAATCACATGCTGAAATGGGAAGTTACGAACCATTCTAGTAGGAGAATCATCACAAATTAAGGCCAAATATCACCACACGTAGGAGAGATAAGGGAAAACATATATTAGAGTAAATGCATGAGGATGGATGATTATAGCTAAGGGTATGATGAGGATAGGTTGAAGTACTGAACTGTGCATCGTCACATGTCATAATAACATTATCAAATAGGATATCATTCGAACTAGGGAATCCCATGTAGGTTGGCGAGCCGAAATGGTGGATAAGGAAACTGTCACGAGGGGAAAGGGTCATGTCATGAATAACAGACATTAAAACACCGATGTGGGTGGAGGATACTTTGAGAAGTTTAGGAGTGTGAATCATCAAGGTATAAGGTCTAAAGTTTCTTCCCTTAAATGTTGCAAAATTCCAAGTTGAAGGGTGCAGGAATGGTTGGCTTGTTTTCCTACACTCTATCATTTTCATGGCATGGAGGTGTTGAATATCATATGATGATCTTGGATTTCATTTACATTACCTATTTTCTTCATACGTGTTTATATGTTTGAATAGGAAATGGAATCTTTAGTTATTGTTTAAGATGTGAATGTTTTAGCTTCCATTACATAAGCTTCAACAAGATTTAAAGTTGTGAATAAATTACCAAATTCTCAAATGCTTAGTACATTTTCTGTCATTGGTAAATCAACTTGTCATATTTCCTGAACATTTTGAATATTTTGAATATTGAATAAGTTATATTCAAGAAATAAAAACTAACATACTTTATTTTATTTTATGAGTGCATTACTTTATAAGTACACTCATCATATTATATTCAAAAGACATTTATGATGTCAGAGAACACAAAAGTATTGCATATTTTTGAAATATTTATCCAAATAAGATATCCTTGTAAATATGCATTCCAGAGTGATATCTTTTGGTTGAGAATTTCTTCTTCAATGTTGTATTATTAAGCAAGAGTATCCAACAACTCTCAACTTGCCAATTCCTTTCTCCTTTGCTATACAGAGCCCATTCTAGAGTGTCAATGCTTCAGCATGTTTGTTATTTTTTATGCCAAGTCCCCATGCAATGTATGTTTCATTGATTTCCTTGGGGCCAAGAAGAGCCCCCACACACACCTACCACCTCAATGCAGATTTAATTTTAACAACCTCTTTAAAAGGAATAAACCCTATCATTAATTGCACCATAGGTAGCGTATTTGATGCTAGTTGAGTCATTAACGAATCATCTATCCACTAGCATATGATTTATGTGTTTTTGAGTTCGTATGATATTTTTTTAATTTTATTTTAAAACTTACACTTAAAAACCCTATCCACAACATCAAAGGAGCTCAAAGAAAAATCAACATAAAAAATACATAACCAAAAAATTAAAAAATATATATACACCCCACATCGACACGTCCTCTTCAAAAGGGTATTTCTGGTTTTTCAATTTATGTAAGCAATAAATAAAAATTTACACGCATAAAAATGTGAATAAAGTGTGATTCAAATATTCAGTGGTCAGTTCAAAAATTAATATAAATATAATTTTCCAAAATAATTAAAAAAATGTAAAGCCGAGTGTATTTTGTGTAGATCATGTCCATACATATTTTTTGGAAATTATACATTTAGTATTAAATTATTTTATGTGCACACAAACCACTTGTTAACTTTTCCTAATTTGAAAGGACAAACATTTCATTAAATGCAGTCCTGACATATTAAATGATATTAGTATTTTTTTCAAATATAATTTGAAAGACAACATAATTCCCTAAAATTTGTTTTTTAATTGCATGTCGAAATTCACAAGGCATAGATAAGTTTCTAGAGCTTCGATTAATAAATGAGGAAAATATTGAATTTTCACCGACACTTTTGGCCAAAAAGTGTTACCCATCTTCATGGATTCACCCTCATAGAATGTCCTACGTACACCCACATTAGAGCACAATTTCAAAATATTTACTATAATATTGACCTTCATAACCTTTTAACTCATCACAACTAGGAGGCTTTAGGAATGCTTATCTTAAAGCTTTTCGAGTATATAAATAAATTT
Source organism: Larix kaempferi (assembly GCA_027924585.1). NCBI lineage: Eukaryota > Viridiplantae > Streptophyta > Pinopsida > Pinales > Pinaceae > Larix > Larix kaempferi. Next base: position 14,136,178 of record BSBM01000461.1, on the reverse strand, counting down.
CTAAAGAAAACCAAGTGACTCCTTACCTTTTTAAAATTCGATAGACAATAAATAACTAACATCATCATCATCATCTTCAAATAGCAATAAATAACTAACATTTATAAGAATTTAAGACAATGTTTATAAAGAATAATGAATGTTCCACATTATTATGGGGATTCAGATAGATATGCATACAACCACTGTCTTTTTGGATGTAATTAAATGAATTTGGCAAGAAGCTAATACACACTTCAAAATGTAAAGTTCTAGTCATATTATGCATTGTGTGATTATAGTTGTGTTGCACATGAGGGATATTGGTATCCCATGTTTTTGCATGCTTATGGTTGGAAATGTGCAAAAGTTGAACAATGGTGTGATTTACTACCCCCGTCTACCATATGTCTATGGGTGGAAGGAAACATTTCTCTTCAACATTACATCCAGCAATCCCCACAGCAATTGCCAAAAGTGGCTTAGAAATATATTGTCATGGTTGGAGATGACTAAAGATGGTAAGCCAAAGTGCACCCAAATGTTATCAAAGAACAATTGTTCATCTTGTTGCACTAAAATGAAATGAAATGTATATTAATGTTCTTGAAATACCAAATAGATCAAGGGGACATGAAAATACAACAATTATTTATAGCCAAAAGAAGGATATAAGAAGCACCCTTGAAAGGTGACAAAAAAGATTGCAAATTAACATGAAATGATATATCACATACAAGTGGGTTATACTAAAAAGGTGAACCCCATAAGCTGAAGAAGTGCTAGAAAAGAGACATAATCCTATGAATGAAGTGCAACAACCTTTGGGTAAGGAGGGACGAAACCTTGCTCATCAGCTAAATTAGTAGTGCAAAACTACAAATGTCAACACTGAGTGACCGTCGAACAATTTACTCAACTAAGTTTCGTACACTAATAGGGCTCTAGGGAGTATTCCTTGATGAAATACAAAATCTGTTGTTGATGGCCAACGTAAAGACTAAGGAAGAATTGGAACTAATCCTAACATCTAATTCTAAGGAAATCCTAGTGGTAGGGAAGAAGTTAGTACATAATCAATTATTTTCATCAAGAGGCCAATTTCACTTTTCAATACTTAATCAATTCTTTTCATACCCATAGCCATAATTAATCACAAGTTGAATCACTGGAACAACAACCCAAGCTCTTCATGAAATATTATCATCCCTTAAGCCAAGGTAAACATAACACGGTTCATCATAAACCTATTTTCAAATCTAAAAACACGTGTACATGGCATTGAGTCTCATCAAGGAACCAAGTTGTATGCATCGTTACTAGTTCTACTTATTTAGGCAAGAAGATACAAAACTGGATGCAATCACCAAATGGATTAAAAGCTCTGGTCATTTTTGGTGTTTATAAAATTTTATGTGTTGGAACATGAAAACCATGTTTGAACAATAACACATGATACACACATACATACAAGTTTAGTTGTTTCCATTTCTCCAAATACACTTTTCAATATACATAGTTTTTATTAATTATATTAATACTATATAGTACTGTGTATTTTAGAAAAGTCATATCTCTTGCATACTACTGAAATACCCATTGTTTTCCAAGATAGCTTTCAAAGGTAGACCATTCTATTTTGGCAAGTTCCCATAGAGAAGACCAAATACAAGTATAAATGCATAAAACTTGTTGACCTTCATCTTGTGAATAAGGTAACAATTATAATTGGCATTTTGGTGACCGAGTTTTTGGCACAAGACCAGACTCCCTTTTAACATGCCTTAAACATATTTTGGAGTTGCCTTGAAAAAGTATGATGGTTGAGTTGGTGCACTCTATAGAGAAATTCAACCTTGTAGATGAATATATGGCACATCTTATGGTTAAGGGAGGACATGCTCCTCATTTTAACAAATGTACTTTTCTACTAGGAAAATAATTTTATTTCCATCTGCTCAAAAATTTCAACTCACAATTGATATAATATGAACTTATAACATTGTTGGTCTCGACTGTTGACATATTGTTTCAAAAGGTTAAACAACTTTCATATATTGAATTAAGCTCAATCCCTAGCGTACAACATTAAAGCAGAAGTTAAGCCTTTTCCCAAAGTGCTTTTTTTATGTCAATGGAGACATATTGAAACATATTTTCTCATTTCAATTTAAAGTTTTTGATAATTTAGTTTTTTTAATTATTTATTATTTATTTTTAAGTTATTTATTCTTATTTCATTGATATGTCATTATTTTTATTTATTTTTATCCTTTTATTATTTTATCTAATAAAAATAACTTTATTATCAACTTATTAATAAAAAATATTTATTCTATAAATTAGGTATACATAATAAAAATTATATATTTATAAGAATATAAAAAACAACGGCTGTCTTCCTAATCACGCCTTTCAATTGATGGCATTACTTAACTACCTGCCTTCCATCCTCCTTATCTCGTTTTATTATTTAACATTTCTCTATTTCTGTTCCGCATTTTCTTTCACGTCTCCTTCCTCGTGCAAGCCTTTCACGTCTCATTCCTCAGGAGGGGAATTCGATCGATCACAAGAACTCTGAGAGTTAGCGGATCCGACAGGTGAGGAAAGAGAATTTTGCGGTTTATTTCGGTTCTTCTGCAGTCGTTTTCTACGGGCAATCTTAGTGTGATGGACGATGAAGGGTGGTCAGGAATTTGACGGGATTAAGGGAGAATTTGAGGCAGGGAATTTATTTAATGTGTTTAATGTTTGTTTTGGGCGGGCCGAGGGCTGTCTTGCTAATCGATTGCTTATTGACTAGGAACGAAGAACTCTTCATAGGGGAAATATTTGTGGGTCCTTGAGTCTAGATCATGGATAGAATGGAGAACTCTTGCTTTATAGAAAGCCCTTTTATCTTGATAGATTGACTATATATGAGATTTAGGCTCTCATTTTGCTTGAGGATGGATTCAAAATTAGTGTTCACCTACAAGCCCCTATCTAGAGAGATTAGCGGTGGTCCTTTGGTAAGTCTATTCATCTTTATGATACTAAAAAAATTGTGGCTTGCTTCATAAGTAGATTCCTTTAACCCTGAACTATATGGACTTATACTAAGCTTGAGAAGAGTTGGAGTGAAATTTTGCATAGTGTTTGGTCCTTAAGAGTCTCTTTTAAGCTTTGAGTTGTTCCCTAGCTTGTTATTGATCAGAGACTTTGAACAAAGGCCCGACTTGCCAAAAGTGGTTTTATGGATAATAGATGCCTTTCATGTGGGAAAGAGAAAATTGTCAAGTATATCATGTGTGATTGCAAATTTGCACAAGAATGTTGGTGATAAATTCATTGCCAAATCCCCTCCATTTGCCAAGGAAAAATCCATTGGAATGGAACTATTTTTCGGGATTCAAAATCGGTTGGTGTTTAAGTATTTTCTACCTCACTCATGTTATAGTTTCAACCCTATTTATCTTCGGAAGCTATATTGTAAGTATATTTCTGAGAATAGTGTTATCTCTATCTCTTCCTTCCTTAAATCCTAGTGGGGAAGAGTACATTTCCAATTGGTGGCCAAATGCTATTTTTTAGTAGGGATGCAAAGATATTTGATGCCTCTACTTATTCTGGTTTTATTGTAGTTCTAATAGCTCTAAGAAAAGTTTTCTTTTACATCCTCATCACTTGTACATATGTTACTCTCTTTGTATATATTGCTTTCTTTGGGCAAAATATTGTAGCTCACTTGGTGAGTGAAGGGCCCAGGCTATATAAAAAATATGGGGTGGGGTGGGGTTCAATTCCCCCGTATTATAAAATATCTGGAAAAAAAAATTGCTTTCTTTATAATATATAAAGTATTTTTAATAAATAAATAAATAAAATTTACCACAAGGACACTCTTAACGAACACCAATCGACAATCTATAGACAATCACCTTTGTAGGGAGATTTTGTGGCTTGATCTTGTCAAATAGTCACTTCCATTGTTTAATCTGGAAACTCGCAGACTAGACTTGAAGGAACTATGAGTGAAAGGGAGAAACTTGCTAATTGTTCCAATTTGTCTTTAATTTACCTAGTAGAAGCAAATTTAGGATTTCCTCATATTTATTTATATTCTTGTTTCCAAAGAGAACCATCTTAGGATCCTTTCATATGCTTTTGCCTCCCCTATAGAACCATTTCCAAAAAGTAGGATATCATCTACAAAAGAATGCGAGTGGATACCATCTCTCATGGCACATTAATTTGCCCCAAAATCCTACTTCCTTTTTAATGTATTATATACTTATTGAGGTTCATTGCTATAAAAAGGAACTAAACTTATTGTTATATATGAGGGAAACCCTGGCTCAAACTTATTGTTATATATGAGGGATATCACATTAACAAGTAAATAATAAAAACAATTTCTGTGGATTTGTTAAAAATTACCCACTATTTAGAAAACTAGGATAATGATCTATCATATCATAAGATACTTATAAAAAAATAAGGTGGCTAAGTATGGACCATCCCAAAAATACCTCAATACTTTACAACCCTCATTGAACATACTAGTTGGTATATGGATTACTAAATGATCTAAAATTGTACATAATGATAAAAGCTTGGGTTTTCCATTGGATCTAAAACTGTACATGTATGGTGTAGCAGTTATCATCTTCCCTTAGCAAAGAAAATACATAAGGAAGAGGGGATTCCCACTTCTAAATTATCCACAATAAGTAATCTCTTAGACGACCAAATTATGACTTAATTAGCCAAGTAACTTTAGAATAACCAATTATTCAGCCTTTTATCTTTTCTGCATATTATGTTATAAGCCAACATGATTTCAAGTGAATTCACTCTTTCAATAGGCATACTCTTACTTTCCCCATTAAACTTCAAGACAAACCTTGTTTGCTTCGCTTCATAAACTTCCAGAGCATGCATACTGTCATGTCCCCAATTTTGGATAATTTAGTGACCATGGGTAAAAGGGGACAAAATAACCCCTAAGGAAAATAATTTCATTTGATTGTGCATGCATAGAATAAGTTTTATCCTAAGTCAAGTGGATAAATTAATTTTATTAATTTTAATTATTTTTTGTAATTAGAATTGCTAATATGTGTGCAAGTGGGCCAAGAGGGAACCCTCATGAGGATAAGGTTGCTAAATGGAACCTGAGGTAAGAAAAATAGCAAAAGATGAAAATCAGGGAAGGTGTATGACGTTGCCAAAAGCAAGAAATTAGAAATATCTAGGAAAAGCTAAGGAGAGCGCAGTTTCTAAAAGGGAGATCAGTTTACAAAGCAAGAAACTCTAACAAAGAAGGAAACATCTTGAGACAAAAGGGGGCACGGTTTCTAAAGGAAAGAAAAGCTTGTAAGTCAAAAGCAAGGAAAGTATATCCACTCATGGGTGGCCCATGTGGAAGGGTTCTCACAGGTCACCACGATATTCAAATTGCTTAGTAGGTCACCCTAAAATTATATAAAAGAATGATTCCAACTCCAATTCACATCTTGTGACCATTTTTTAATTGAATGTGAGAGCTATAGCTCCTCTTGTTGAGTGATGTGCCTCAACCTTGCTTTGGGTGATGCTCCCCTTAGCCATTTTTTTTCTAGTCTCTCCTCCACCCTCTCTAGAAGGTATTGAAGACTAGTTTGCATCCATTGAAGAATCATATGCAACCATTAAATACTGATCTCAAGTTGGGGTCAAATTGCTTCAAGCATCCAATTCAAAATCTCTACTCATTCCCTTCATTCAGTGGGAACAATGTGGAAGGGACGAAATAGAGCTTCTGGGTTCAAAAATTATGAGAACTTCTGGGTTGTGAGACTTGTTCCATTGCATCTGTGGGGTCGTTTCCAATAATAAATTCATTTTTTCTTGTTGAAAAAGGTGTCTAGATGACCAAGATACAACCATTCTCACCAGAGCCAAGGTTTCAATGTCAAGGAGCACACGTGTGAAGTTTCAGTTGATAAATGCGCCCTTGAGTAGATCATGAAGTCCAGTGCACACCTCATATACAATAAATAGCTTATCTACAAATCCATATCAGTCCAGTATTGAATATTCTCAAGCTTCCATAGAGTGATCATCATTCAGAGTGCCCTGGGAGAGAGTATTGGAATATTTCATCAGAAGGAGGTGCTCCATTTTAGTGGAGAAGCTTAGTGAAAATCAGAAGGTCCTGTGTGCATCTCATATACAGTTAATATCTCTGATCTCATCCTCATATCAGTTCCAATACAACCTTCCATCTATTCCTGCTCTTTTCATGCACATTTTCTCATTAATGTAAGAATTTCTAGCATTTAAGATACATTGAAGGTATGAATGTTAAAATATCTCTATTCTCTGTTCAAGACCACTGATTTCGACCTGATGTTGTCCAATATATTGTATAAGAACCCTCCTTTATTCCATACCTGATATTTGTAAGCTTCTGAGGTTATTTGAAACAATTAAATGGAAGACTAGCTCTTTATGCAACAATTAATTATTGGCTTTGTCATTTTGGCCAGTAAATTTTATGTACAAATTTATTTTCTGATCTGATGGGCGTATGAGGTTCCTAAGACAACATTAAATCACCCCAGGCCATTTTTCTGAGAATTTGGACACACCTTAGTCAGTTTGAGGAAGTTTGGAAAATTACTAGTTGAGCAATCCTGCCTAACGCACTTGACCCTTTTTCTCCCAAAATTCATCCAGAGCATCCCAATTCTCCCTGAACTCTAATCCATCATTTATTACAGATTTTAAATCCTGACATACACCCTTGGTTTCATTCACGAAGTACATCTAATTCTAGTTTGCATATGTTGGTGTGCCCAGGAAGCATTGGAGTAGACTTCAGCCTAGCTGATGTTCAAAACATAAATGGCCCCAGTAATTTGTGCATAGGACTTGGAATTTGGCCATGTTCTACCTTGATGCTGCACATTTCCCACATAAAAACCAGAACCTAAAGTAATCCCCATCATCCTTGATTTGGGAGTCAATGTCTGGAGTTATCACCTTGCAGGCATAAAAATTGTTAAAATTTACTACTAAAAATTCTACTTACAATTTGAGTTTTGAGTTGAGATCCTAACCTATCCTTGGATGGTATCTTACAGTGGTACCATAGCACTTTCCTCTGCCCCTGTGGAAATAAAGAAGCTCATTGTTGAAGAATTTTGTAGAACAAATCTTCAAAAGTGCAATATGAGGCTCCTACCAATGATTGGGGAAGATTTTGAGCCATATAAAGAAGAGGAAATGTCTTCTGTTGGAGATTTCTATTTGCAGAGGTGTGAAGAAGATTTCTTTTCTAACCATATGTTTGAAGAGGACATAGGATATGATCTAACTATGTCTAAATGGGATTGAAAAGTTTCATAGGGAAAGAATATGAAGGAATCATTCCAATATCTCATGGAATACAGTACCTTGAAGAAAGAGATAAGGAAGGTTTTGTCTTTCCAAGACTATTGCTCTTTGGAGATGAATAGACTGTTCAAGGACCCCTACTGCAAAGAAAATTAAATAAGGATTTCACATATGTTTGACAGTGTGTGCAAAGAAGTGGGGTTACTAGTACCGAAGGGAGCCAAATTTGAGGCACACGTGAATTATTGTTGTGCTAGCCAGTGCAAGGAGGAAATTGATCACTCTCTCTCTCCAAGCAAGGAAGAGGGAAATACCAAGAATAATCATGATAAAATTTCTGATTTTTGCAGCAGCCATGTTTACTTGTAGCCACATGATCCATTAGAAGGTAAGCATATGCCACTTGCATGTGAAGGTTTCAAAATGAAGAGCATCTATGAGAAGAGAAGGTCACTACAAAGTGACTGCAATGGAGAAGAAAAAATCCATGAGGAAGAGTGTAAGTTAGAAGAATCCAAGGAGACAATTCTCTCTGATGAGGTTTGTACATCACATGAGCATGATGGTTCCACCACCTGTGCTAATTACGATCACCCTGAGGTTGGTGACAATCTGGACTTGGGTAGAAGAGGGACCACTATTGGTTGCTCAATTTCTTGTGAAGCATCTACTTATAGATGCTTGATTTATGATAGAGTATCTAATGATGGGTACTCTCATATCTATGTTGGGGACATGGATATCCTCATTGCTGAAGATGTTGTGAGTACAAGTTCCTTGGATAAATAAGAAGGCCTTACAGTAGCAGAAGCTGAAACAAAGAAATTGGTGGAAGGACAAACCACCATAATTCCATCACACGAGGAGGCGAACATAAGAAATGGTAATTTATTCAATTATGGTTTTTATGTGCCTTTGTGTCAATTTGATGTTGCAGCCACTTCCAATGAGAATATTGGATTGGTTGAGCCCTCAAGTGTTGGGGTTCTTGAATTGGAGAAGGCTGAAATTTTGAGAGAAAGTTTTTCTGGTGCACCAGAGATGAATAAGCACCCAAGTTGCAGCGTAAGTTATGTTGTTAACGATCTAAAAGATGAATATTTTTCAGTATCAAGAGATGGATCAACTTTCAAACTTGGAACTTCATGAAGTTGATCCTAGAAATATAGAAGAAGAGGAGGTTCATCTGCCAGAACCTCATTTCCTTGAAGGGACACTAAAGCTGAATGAATGCAAGATCAACAAGGCCCTTCAAATCCTCAATGACACCCATGCCTTAATGGAAAATATCTGTTGGAAGTTGGGGGAGCAGTCTTCCATGAGGGACATGGAGGAGTTTCAGAAAGCCATGGCAAGCATTAAGGGAAATTTCCTATACTTGCTTTCTGACAAAGACAATCTGCTTGATCTTGTGTGTAGTGCCCTTGCTAGGCACTGGGTCTCTGTTCGCTTTACATGTAAATACCAAGTTTTTCTCCTTTGCTTTCTAATGAAAAGAATCGACCGTCTATGTTTCAGGGTTCTAAATGTTCATAAGTCTGTGCAGATTAAACAAACATAAGCCTAAGACTTTTCATGTTAACCCTGTTCTTTTAACATAGGTAATTTGGAATTAAAAGAAAATACCTGTTACTTAAGCTGGCTCAGTAAAATACCTAGAATCCGTAGATTTTCACCAAGGTAAGAAGATTCCTGCAGTGGGTTCTGTAGGTTACCTTAGCAACCCAAAATGATGTGTCCACCCTGCCGATCAGCTATTATCGTGCTGACCCTAGGAAATCAATGGATTTCCTAGCCCCCGAGCCCACAGACCGATAATCCCGACAGCAGCTTTCCATTGAACCTTTCCATGGTAATCTTTCCGCTGATTTAACCCCCTCCTCAATCTTTTCTTTTGATTTTCCCACCTCCTCAAAGCTTCGAGTTAACCCCCTCCTCGACATCGAGTTAACCCCCTCCTCGGCATTCCTCCTTTTTCACAAAATCTCCTCACCGTTCTTCCACCATGACCCCCCCCCTTACTACTTTGTTAAATCCCCTCTTTATAGGAATCCACCTCCTTCATAAAGTCAAACTTCCTTATCACTCCACCGTCCTAGCTGTCGTGGTCTTTTGGAAGTACAAATCATTAATGCATCCCCTTTTTAAGGCAAAAAGGTGGATTATATATTATTTTTAAATCACCCAAATTCTCTCAGGTAGTGGAATTATTCAATAATTTATTCAAACAATCCTTTTTATTTACTTGGAATGATTCCGTTAATTAATTAAATGAATAATCTATTTAATAAATTTATTATTATTCGATCCATTATGTTTTTATAAAAGGGTTTATTACTTTATTATTGATTAAATAATAACAATAACAACAATGATAATTCATAATAATAGTAATTCAATAAATTGTGAATAGTAATTAAAATGTTTATTTGTTTAATCAATAAGTGTCAACATAGTACTTCTATGTATAGTTAATGAAATATACTTAACAGTTTATTTAATCATGATCAACAATTATCTAGCACTCTTCTAGTATTAATATTCATCTATGATACTTCATATTGACGACACCTTCATTTGATGGTACTTACAAGTAACAATTCTTATCTTAATTGTTCATTACAATGTTCACATTCAAGATTAATTAACTTATTTTATACATTAGAACTTGATAATCTTTTACTAATTAAATCATTCATTAAATACTTAATTGAGTTATCTAGGATAACTTATAACATTGTTAAATCTCGATAAGTGTGTTGTAAACCAATATTATTGCGCATGTGCATAATGTGCATGCGTGGCCAGCGTATGCACAAGACAGACATGTACTATAAAAATATGTCATACATATATATATCCTATGCATAACAGCTAACTAACACTAATAATACTTTATGCAAACTGAGCAAGTATACATTCATCATAGTATTACTAAAACATCATCAGTTATTTTATCAGTTAACCTTTAAGATTTCCTTTCGTTATTTTTATGATTGCATTTGATCAGTTATTCAGGTGCAAGGGGAGCTACCTACTACCACTAAATCCGGGTCAAGGACTACCCAACCCTCAACAGTACTAACTATCATATGCTCCCATCCTAACCTACTGCCACATCCTCCCTATCCCTCCTCTGCTAGTACAAAAGTGGATGTCGGACTCATCGACCTGACCACATAGAACTTGAGAGCGATAGCGTCGGCTGAACAACGGACCTATCCTCTCCTAGCAGGCATCCGACCATCGTCATCACACATACATGGGGAGCGTGTCTCAGCACGGCCCTCCCACGACCTCGGGTATCATAGGAACATAGGGTGGGAAACACATCCATCCCTCTCAACATACTGGGCCTACGCCCTTATCAAATCATACTCTGCTGCTCTCGAGATTATCAGTCTATGTCATCGTATCATCAGTTTCGGTTGCTAAGGTTCCCTGCATGGATAAGCTCTTATCCATATATCAGATCAAGTATCCGGCTATCCCATAGCCCTCGTGTCCTGTAGGTTAGTATTCCGCAAGATACACCTTTTATAACAAGCATTTCCATTCAATCACCAATTGATCCATATCATCAACAACATTCATTTCATGTCACAATTTTATCGTATCACAGATATGCATGGAATATAACAGTTCTATCAATTTCATCATAGGATGGCATCCACGTACAACACCATATATTTTACATTCTATCATTGTCTGATCCATATTGTCAGCATCATTTATTTCATCACATAAAATCATTAAATCGATCACAGCATAATTACCACATCATATATATATCACATTTCCTCCAGGACGATTATCAAACATACACTGTCATTATGAAATAAAAGAATCTCATGTTAATCATAAATTAATAACTGCATGAATATAGTAACATCATTAACACAGTAGCAACATATCATCATGTCTATCATGCCGAAAATATAGTTCACTCTGTCTAGCTGAGTCAAATAGATTACAAGCAATTAAAGTGAAAGGTGTCTAACTCGTAAATATGCTAGTCAAAATACGGGGCGTTACATTGTGGAGTTGTTTCATGGGGAATCCTTGAAGGATGAAGAGGATGTTTTCAATCTCACAAAATATTTGATGACCACCCAAGATTCCTTGTAGAGCACTCAATGTGCACTCCAAGAATCTAAGATGGAGATAGTGCAGCTTCATGAAAAGTTGCAAAGATCACACCAGCCCTCCTACACACCATTCATCCATCTTCACTTGGTTGATTGCATTCATGATCATATGGAGGAACCTCATGAGATGATGGATCATGATGATCATTCTATTTTGCATGTGCTTGAGGAGTGTGCAGATCATTTTAATGAGAACCAAGCACTTGATCTTTCCCAGAGTGAACCTGAGTTGTTCCTTGGAGAGTGTCACTATTCCATGGAGGATTTGGATGATATCACCTCATTTGGACCATACAGTAATGAATAAGATGTAGCCATAAGTTTGATTAATTATAGTTGCAGATATATGAGGTTAGTTCACATTTCTCTCCCCCTAGATCCTAGATTCAGCCACATCAAGTGGAGATGAACATTGGGTGAATAATTTTTTCTGGTTGATGCCACATGTGGAGTAGGAGCCTCCCAAAATTGTCCATAATGACTAGGTAAATGCACCATTTTCTTCCCAAAAAAATATGAGGAAGCCACTTGCATTCCTTTATGCCTCTTTCTTTCACTTGCACCAATTGAGTAAACCCAATGGCAGAGAGTTGAGCCATTGGAGTTGTGCACTAGTACCATGCCTGGCAGATCATGAGATTTATATAGATGGGGAAGACTCATGGATGGAGAAGATACTTGAATGCATTTCACCCAAAACCAACAACCATCATGATGATCTCAATCCATTGGGATCAAGTAGCAGAAAATTCTATCCACCCATGGATAGATGCATTTCACAGTTTGAGATTCTAGGAGGTAATTTTTTTTTTGTAAATTTATTGATGCTCCTAACACTGACATGTTTTGTGATTAGCAGCAAAGGCGTATATTGCTTCCATTTGATTTCATTCATCCACATATGGATTGGGTGGAAGATTACATGTCAGACATGGAATCTCCCTGCAAAAGGATTTATGCTCATGATCAAGGGAAGGAAGCTAAGCAAGCAAGTTGCCAAGCGAAGTTAATGAAACATTTATCTTGCAGAAGGTGGCCTATGTGGAGGAAATTCACATACTTGGATGGATGCTTGCACCCTTTGGCCAGTGGAAGAGAGTTGAGCCATTGGATGATTTCGCTTGGGGAAGCACTTTAATCCCCACTCGATTTGGTTGGATGGAGTGTATTTTCACCTTTTCTTTGGATGAAAAGGCACAAGTTTGACATTATTGCTTACATGAATAGAGGTTTTTATGACACACATTACACTTCAAGTGAGCAGCATGCACATTTATGGTTTCTATATGATTCTCTCATTTTTCTTGGATGGACATGGGTCACCACTTGTTCCTTGGGAGGAGTTGATATGATTCAACCCCAGATTGAGGAGTTCCATGCTTGGTGGGGAATTATCACAGGTGTCCAGTTTAAAATTGGAAGTTACCAATTTTCAATGTGGTGGTGTGATCTTGACCTCCTGCTTGATGATAGATCATCCCAATTGATTTTGATGTTTGGGAGGATGCAGTTGAGACTTTGGGACCCTGGCATTCCTTGGAGTGACAACTTTCCAAAGGTGGCAGAAAAATTTGGGTCCTTACAGAGGAAGCAGTGGGATCCAGGAATTCTACTCAGTTACCCTAACTGGGTTGAAAATGTTTTTAAAGAAGAGTTAGTCATTTTGAGAATGACTATAATCTGAGTGGAGCAGCAGAAACATGATGGACCCTTGGTATTTCAACTTGGAATGGAGGATTCCAATTCTAGACAGTCAACAACATATTTTGAGGAGCGAAGTCACTGGTTTGATTCATAGTTGGTTGGAGTTGGTTTCTTGCTTGAGGACAAGCAATTTTGGGAGGGAGGACTATCATGTCCCCAATTTTGGATAATTCAATGACCATGGGTAAAAGGGGACAAAATAACCCCTAAGGAAAATAATTTCATTTTATTGTGCATGCATAGAATAAATTTTATCCTAAGTCAAGTGGATAAATTAATTTTAATTAATTTTTTTAATTAGAATTCCTAATATGTGTGCAAGTGGGCCAAGAGGGCACCCTCATGAGGATAAGGTTGCTAAATGGAACTGGAGGTAAGAAAAATAGCAAAAGATGAAAAGCAGGGATGGTGTAAGAAGTTGCCAAAAGCAAGAAATTAGAAATATCTAGGAAAAGCTAAGGAGGGCGCAATTTCTTAAAGGGAGCTCAATTTACAAAGCAAGAAACTCTAACAAAGCAGGAAACATCTTGAGACAAAGGGGGGAACATTTTCTAAAGGAAATAAAAGCTTGTAAGGAAAAATCAAGGCAAGTATATCCACTCATGGGTTCCCATGTGGAAGGGTTCTCACAGGTCACCAAGCTATTCAACTTGCTTAGCAAGTCACCCTAAAATTATAAAAAATAATGATTCCAACTCCAATTCACATCTTTTTACCATTTTGTAATTGAATGTAGGAGCTATATCTCCTCTTGTTGAGTGATGTGCCTCAACCTTGCTTTGGGTGATGCTCCCCTTAGCCATTTTTGTTCTAGTATCTCCTCTACCCTCTCTAGCAGGTATTGAAGACTAATTTTCAGCCATTTAAGATTGATATGCAGCCATTAAAGGCTAATCTCAATTTGGGGTCGAAATGCTTCAAGGATCCAATTCGAAATCTCTTCTCATTCCATTCATTCAGTGGGAACAATGTGGAAGGGCCGAAATAGAGATTCTGGGTTCGGAAATTCTGAGCACTTTTGGGTTGTGAGACCTGTTCCATTGCGTCTGTAGGGTCGTTTCTAGTAAGAAATTCATTTTGTCTTATTGAAAAATGTTTCTGGATGACCAATATACAACCATTCTCACCAGAGCCAAGGTTTCAATGTCAAGGAGCGCACGTGTGAAGTTTCAATTGATGAATGCACCCCTGAGCAGCTCATCAAGTCCATTGCACACCTTATATACAGTCAATATCTTATCTATATATCCATATCAGTCCAGTATTGAATATTCTCAAGCTTCCATAGAGTGATCATCATTCAGAGTGCCCTAGGAGAGAGTATTGGAAGATTTCATTATAAGGAGGTGCTCCATTTCAGTGGAGAAGTTAAGTGAAAATCAAAAGGTCCTATGTGCATATCATCTATATTTAATATCTATTATCTCATCCTCATATAAGTTCCAATACATCCTTCCATCTATTCCTCCTCTTCTCATGCCCATTTTCTCATTAATGTAAGAATTTCTAGCATTTAAGATAGATTGAAGGTCTGAATATTAAAATATATCTATTCTCTATTCAAGACACTTATTTCGACCTGATTCTATCCAATATATTGTATCAAAACCCTCATTTATTCCATAACTGATATTTGTAAGCTTCTGAGGTTATTTGGAACAATTAAATGGAAGACTAGCTCTTTATGCAACAATTAATGACTAGTTTTTCCATTTTGGCCAGTGAATTTTATGTATAAGTTTATTTTATGATATTATTGATGTATGAGGTTCTTGAGACAACATTAAATCACCCCAAACCCTTTTTTCTAAGAATTTGGACACACCTTAGTCAATTTGAGGAAGTTTGGAAAATTACTAGTTGAGCAATCCTGCCTAACGCACTTGACTCTTTTGCTCCCAAACTTCATCCAAAGCCTCCAAATTCTCCCTGAAATATGATCCATCATTTATTACAGATTTTAAATCCTAACATACACCCTTTTTTTCATTCAGGTAGTAAATCTAAGTCTAGTTTGCATATGTTGGTGTGAGCAGGAAGCATTGGAGTAGACTTCAGCCTGGCTGATGTTCGAAACACAAATGGCCCCAGTACTTTGTGCATAGGAATTGGAAGTTGGCCCTGTTCTACCTTGCTGTTGTACATTTCCCATATAAAAACCAGAACCTAAATTCATCCCCATCATACTTGATTTGGGAGTCAGTGTCCAGAGTTATCACCTTGCACGCATAAAAAATGTTAAAATTTACTACTAAAAATTCTGCTTACAATTTGAGTTTTGAGTTGAGATCCTAGCCTATCCTTGGCTGGTATCTTACACATACCACGATGAGATTGAATAAAATGGGCATCTCTTCGCATGATGCATAACTATTAGCATTTAATCAAAAGTGTACAAGCAATGGAAGTGCATACATTGTCATGCCACAATATAATAGAGTTGATTTATTTTTGGGTTCAATACCCTATATAACTTGAAATACCCCAAATGGAAGGCATTTCATTACAAGAACGGTAGAAACGATTAATAACAGGAGTAGAGGCCTAGGAGTAGTTTCTTGTAGAGATCACCATGTCTCAAGTTAAAACATACATTCAAGATTATTAGTGCAAAGTACCCAAATCAAATCTAGCTATTTAATACAATAGGTAGAAGATTTGAAAGAAAAAAATCAAATACATATTATAAAGTGGTTGGGATAAGATGGGTGCTTCTCAGAAGATCATATGCTATCACAATATTGATGCTACGGGGAATAGTATTTTCCCCTAGGTAGCTACTAAACTCATTTTCTAGTACCGAAGAACTCTCAGAAGAAATATATGTGGACCATTTATCATTCAAGGTACTCTCCTTGGAAATGCATGTGAAACATTTATTTTCTAAAGCATTTTCCTCCGAAGTCACCTACCAAATGATCTTAGTCTGAAATTGATCTTGGTAAACATTAACAATATTATTATACTATCTAGGACTGAACTGTAGTGGGTGTAGTGGGTGTATTGAATCTATCTTGACATACTCCCCTAATATCTCATGTTCTTTTGTAACCTCACTCTATAATGTATCCCTAATTGGCAATCTCTCAAATAGTTCCATGTGCTCATACATAGTTTATGTTTCTTTCTCAACAACATTTGCACACAAACCTGTAGTTGATTCATTGAGTATAAGTGATGCCTCTTCAATTGGATTGAACCTAGAACCATCAAAGGTATGAAATCCTTTAAAAGTAAGAACGAATTCGGATTTCTCTGGGCTAGCAACCAACTCAATAATAATCTATTTTTCAAGTGAGAATCTCTCAGGAAGAAAATTCAACTCTAGCAAGGCCTGCTCATTCAATCTGCTTGTGACAAGACCATAATTGAGGTCATCATGAACATCAAATAAATCAATTGGATCACCCTAAAGGTTTAATTTATTATTGAGTTGCTTTGCCCTCTAATATGTCTTGGACAAAACGATTCCAACTGGAGAATTCCAAGTTTTCAAATTCAAGTTATTAACATTGAGAAGTTTTTTGTTTCATTTCAAATATTAATTGTTTTGTTACAGGTCATTAATAATTTCATCAATTATATATAACGAAGAAAAAGTCATATCAAATTTACGACTTTAAATTTAACTTCTTACTAATATTTTGAAGGAACGTTTCATTTTCAGATAATATTTTAATTCTTATTAATTTAATGGTTCTTAATAGTGATTTTTCTTTATATATATATATAGATAGATAGATAGATAGATAGATAGATAGATAGATATTAATTTGGTAGATAGATAGATAGATATAGATAGATAGATAGATAGATAGATAGATAGATAGATAGATATAGATAGATAGATAGATAGATAGATAGATAGATAGATACAAAAAAAAAGATTTACAATTTAAGTGAATCTTTAAAACAAGTTTAAATTTGAAGTGAATTTATTTTAATTATATTTTTTTTTTTATTATAATAGTAAAAAATAAATTTGTGGATTTACCTTAATTTGTTTATATAGTATTTTTATAAATTTATATATTTCAATAACTTTTGAAGTATATTTTATTTATATAGTAATTTTTTGAGTTCATTTAGAAATCTCAACAATATATATTTTTTCAAAATTATAGATTTTAAATTGTATTGATTATATGAAATCATTTGTTTCCGATCATATGTATTAACTCAATATAGATCCAAAATCCCTAAAATTGTAATCACCTATTTAAGCACAATACTTCTCCATGAATACATTAGAGTATTTTTATATTTTAACTCATTCTCATTATAACTCATTCCCATTAGCATTAGAAATCTCATTAGCATTAGAACTCATGAGAGATTCAATTATCAAGAATTTATGTAGCAGAAACAATACCAAAAACACCATGAGAATAGGTTCTTTTGGTATTTTTCATATTGTTTCTATGACTAATTTTTTTAATTTTTGATGAATCTCTCATGATTTATAATGCCAATGACAATAATCTTAAAGGTAGAAATGTTGTCATGTGTTGTCATGTATTCAAGAAGAAGTATTATATTTAGAGATTACAATTTGAGGGACCCATATCTATACCACTACAATTTAGGAGAAAGGATAAGCTAATAAGAAGATGCCTTTACGGATAAGTGTGCATTGAGAGATTTGCTCATGTTAATATTTTTTATAGATTTATTTAGATCTCAACATCATTTAAATCATATTTTTAAATGGATGTGATTAAATACAAATTTTTAATTATAGTTTTTATATTTTTATTAAAAATGAAAGGGAGAAGCACTCAAAATTAGAAAAAATAACCTAAATGTAGGATATTTTAGTTAGTAGGCTTTACCTTTATGTTGTCTTAAAACTATACATTGTTGTTTTTGGCCAAGTGATGCTAAATATGTCAGTATATTGAAAAATGGCACTATTGTCATGTAAAAGTATAATAATTTCCATGTTTAATGCAACAAATTATCCTTTTGTTCCATGACTTATAATGGAATAATACGTTATCCTTTTGTTCCAAGACTTATAATGGAATAATATTGATAACACTTAAAAATAATATTCAACCAAAGTTAGATTTTAAAGCCTAACTATTAATCATTATTTTGTGTAAAAATGATATTATATTATACTTTGAAAATTAATTAAGTCTTATACTATGAAATTGCATACATGATTTCATTGGTTCTGGTTCAACAAATAATTTAATTGGACTTCCTGTGTGTGTAGTGTGTGCATTTGTAGGTTTTTCTTGGATTTGGAATTTTCTAACCAATATTGTTAGTAACCAAGAACATGTTTTAATATTGTCATTCATCACATATAATATATGCTAGGTGATGCAAGCATTTTATGACTATATGCATATCTTTGCAAATTAAAACCTTTGGTTATACACGAATTGTATATTCGATGACAAGCCTTTCTACTATTTCTATAGTCACTCTATCTATGATAGGAATTTCAAACCCCACTAAAAACACATAAAGTTTGATGCACACATATTTAAAACACTTCAATGAAAAGCAAATTGAAACATCATAAACTCCTTGGTTATTGAGACAATTTCCTTCATTGTTATCTTGGTTGTTACTTGAATTTCCACTCATGCTATGGTGAGGAGAGCGGCTTGGATTTGGGGATGTGGAGGTGTTTCCCTTTAATCTGAAGAGCCCTCTATCCATTTTCCCAAAACTAATCAAATCTTTTAAATGCTTTTACTCTTTTTCCATTCATCTCTTTTAAGTGAACTCGTAATAACTAGGACAAATTTATAGAAATTGAATTTAATGGACCTTGAATCCATTGGATATTTGTTTGCAATAATAAAAATTCCATCTCTCTTTTGTGAATAATAATTGTTGTTTGCAAATTTTCTGAGAAAAATCCCTCTAGTAAAATAAATTTGAATTTAGTATGCCTATCTCCATCCTCATCTTCATTAGTATCTCTAAAACAGAAATTAGCTTGATAACAATAGCAATTATTAGACAAGGTCATGCCAAAAGAAATAAAAATGAATTGGAGATGAACTATTGATTTAATATTCTCTCAAAAAAATTATGCCTTCATGTTACAATGCTTTAAATCTCCCTTTTCATGTTTGGAAGTGTTAAAACTTGAGAGAAAACCATACCTCAATTATAATAGAACACAACTTTTATTAGTAATAGGAGATAAAATTGAGTGTGACGGATCAACTTAAGCAATAGTAGTTTCAAATCTCTTTCAAAAGAAGTTATCCATATTGGAAAAATCACCATCAATGCTTATTTCCATGCATGAAACATGTCCATTGAAGAAATGGTTGAGAAAAGCCTATGAAAAATATAAGAATTATCTACAACAAACTCCAATACGAAAGTGTCACTTTTGTACCGTTAAACATTTTTTTGTTAATGATGGTGCAAAATTTACTCTTTTGAAGGGATGACAAATTGCATCCTTGACTTCCTTGACTATCATTTTTTTTGCACCTGACTAGGTTGTCATTGGGAGTATTGAAACAATATAGGTGAGGGAAATTATATTGCTAGTCGATTCACCTAATTCTTCCAAGGTATTAAGATATGATAGAACTCTAGGCTCTCAAAGAATTGGTTTCTTTTTGGATGCATTGAATGACTAGCAAGTTTTCCATCCATTCAAGATGAGGATCTTCACATATATACCTTATGACAATCAAATATGAGTCCCTTCACATATATAAATTATGACAATTGATGAATTTCCTATGACAATAAGATTGGTAATTATCCTTGAATTCAAGACTCGAGGCCTTGAAAGCTAGAAAGTACTTCAACTTTATTATTAGTGGATCCACCCAACCCCATTCAAAACTTTCTCTTAATTGTCCATAGTAGTAAAAAAACACCCCACCCACCCCAAACCCTGACACCTTCCACTCCAAATGATTAATAGTCCATTCATAACCTAACCTAACACCCATTGACCTTAGCAAACTTTGGAAACTAATGATTTTAAAAATATGTTTGGGATATCGCTAAAAGATGAAATAGAGGTTAAGAGGGTCTTTCTCTCAATTTCCACTATGTTCATGATTATTGAATAAAATCTTGGACAAGTGTAGGGTCTCTCTATCTATTAGTCCCCATATCCAAAGACTCAATTGTCAAATCATATGATGGACAAATGTATCAATTGACATTGCTTCATGATATATTGGACATTTTGAATAGTTGTATTTACCTATTGATTTATTATATTTCACAATAAAATCACACTTCAATCACATTTCAAAGTATTTCAATGTATTGCAAGTGGTGAAGGAAAGGAATAACTAGGCATTTACCAGGCATTTATCCCATTGTTAAATGTTTGGATAAGTTATGGTAGGTAGCACCCATTGTTCATATTGGAACAAAATCGTTATGAAACTACAGTCAAGTTGTAGCAACAATATGCATATGTTGAATTTTATTTATTAATGGCATGGAAAAATTATCAAAAACATTGTTTGAATATAACCAACATAGATCCATCTTAAACTCGTATCTATCAAGCACCAAAAGGGATCCAATTTCTTGAGGTGTATTTCTTTTTTAAAATTTAAACTCAAGAAATTTGATCTTTCTTGATTGATAGATCCCGGTTTAAGTTTTAAGTTTTTATTTTATAAATGAACATCTATTTTTTAATTACTTTTCATAATATTTTATTTTATGAACCAACATGGATTTTTTTTTTAAATATTTTCCATAATTTTTTATTTTATGAGCCGACATGAATTTTTTTAATTATTTTGTTACTAACGTTATAACATTATATCACGTTAGAGGATCTCTCCCATACTGGGCTATAGAGCACCTCGTTTCACTCGGTGCAATGAATCTTTGTAAGATGAACCATGTATTGTTGCAAGTTCTTTAAATGATTTAATTATACTAGGTATAAGGTTATTGTTCAATAAGTGGATGTAGTTGTTGAGGGTCTCTATGATGTAGTGAATCAACACCACAATGTGGATGCTTTCCCCAAAAATTGTTTATATGAGTCTGTCTCCCACTATATTGCTCGTTGATTTAACCAATTTTTACTAATTTCCCATTTCTTATATAACCCACAACTCTCTACTATATGTGTCTCTTTCCCTTGGTTCTTTTATATTCTTGGCACATACTCTATATTGTCAATTTTAGGACACATAACAATCTCTTTGTTTTAAAATGGTGTTGACCTCCTTTCCATGCCTTAGGGATATTGATTTTCAATTGTGATGTGATCACTCTGTGTGGTTTCACAACTCTGCAATGCATGCATTTCAACAAAAGTCAAAGTATCTTTACAATCACATTAAGATCTATAATAAGATAATATTGTGGTATATGTTTTATAGGTACATATATATGTTGATATCACAACTACACACTTACCAGTTAACGAGGAAACATTGAGCCTCTAAGTTCCTTTGAAAGAAAAAATTTAGAATCGAACCAAGAAATTGCAAATGAGTTAACATCATACTTCAAAAAACAAAAATAAAAACATTAATTGAACCACCCTTAGACCACTTAATGGAAACCACACCACAAGCTCTTAATGACATTTGTTTTACTACTCTCTCTTTCCACTTCATTGCATCTACTTCCCCCTTTTTTTCCCTTCGGCATTCCTTTGAACCTTTTGGTGCAATTGATGGTATACTATATATGATATTTAATAGGTATCTCAAATTTTATAAAATCTCAAGAAATTGCTACACTTTGTAACTATAGGAAATTCCACTTCCAAATATAATCAAACTTACCTTAATTTAACAATATCAAATTAGTTCATTCTCATTCTCTAATTTACTTACTTGACAATATAACACAACTTTTTAGTTAAGGTCGACTTTTTTAAAACTTACTTTTTAAATTGTAATTTTCTCTTACCATAAAATTAAAGATTACCACATTTTGTTGTGAATATTATGCTTTTTATTCTCGAAATTGCAAATTTTAATCTTACTTTTCCATACTCACTTTCAACTATCCCATTACTCAATTTTCCATTCTTGCTCAAGTATCACATTACTCAATTTTCCATTATAGTTTAGGTCATTAATGGGTGTTTCCATGAAGATGGATAACACTTTTTGGCTAAACGTGATGGTGAAAATTGAATCCCTCAAAACTCATGTATGCCTTGTGAATTTCGACATGCCACAAAAAAACAAATTGTAAGGAATTATGTCATCTTTCCACCTATATATATATATATCATAAAATTATAATTTAATATGCCAAAATTGCATTTAATGATATGGTTGTTCTTGTAAATTTCAGCAAAAGTTTACAAGTGGCTTGTGCACACATAAAATAATTTAGTGATAAATGCATGATTTTTGGAAAAAAAATATATTAACATAGTGTACTCAAAATGCACTAGGGTGCACATATATTTTTTAATCTATAATGGAAAATTATATTTTTTTTTAATTTTTGAAACCAACCATTGAAAATTTTAATTGCATTTTGTACATGTGTGTGCACATAATTTTTTTTTCCGATTACAAAAATAGAAAAATAAAAAATACTCTTTTGAAGAGCACGCATTGGTCTGGGGTGTATGTATTTTGTTCTCTCACTTTTCCGACAAAATCTTCCTTTCTCCCTTCTCTCTAATCATACTCACAAACAAGGTTGGAATTTGATGAACATATGCTCATCATGAAGCATTTTACCCATCAAAATATTGTAAAAAAAATTAACAAACTATCCCAAAGAATGGTATTGGCCTCTCTTCCAATAATACATTTTTATTATTTTAAATTTAAATTTTTATTGTATTAAAAAAATTAATATTTTATCATGTTAAAAAATATAAATATTTATTTGAAAAATATTTAAAAATATATAAAAATAAATATAAAGACATTTTCGTATTATTTTTTAGAAATTTAATTCATTTAACTCATATTTAGACATGTTAATTATAAATTTAATATTATTTTATGTATTTAAGATAAATAATATATAAGATTTTTATTAATTATTTAATTATCATATATTGATTTAATAAAACAAATTATTCAATGTATAGGGCATTTTATGCACTAGTTATAAATTGCCAATCACCTTGGGGATTATTTGACGGAGTGAGTCAAGGGACCACGACTGTATGTGGTGCAGGAGCTACGTTGTTTTTAACAGAAGATCACCTATTGAACATGTAAGCTTGACCGTAGGTGATTAGGAGTTGTCCAGACGCAGCCTAGCAGTCGACCAACAGTCGTCCATCCACAGTTGTCCATCCATACAATTGACTTACAACTGTCCAGCCATGGAAAGTCGTCTAACTCCACCGTCAAGTAGCCAAGACTACAGTAGCAACATGTTTGTAAAAATTGCCATATATAGACCATTTGAGATGTGCATAATGTATAATTGTAGTAGCTTCTTCTTCTGCTTAATAAAATACAGAGCAACAATTCATCTTTTATCTATTTGATTAAATTTTATGTTCTTGCCTTAGTTTTTTTTTCTTGCATTCTTTGCCTACAAATTGGTATCGGAGCTTGGTTGTGGAAGTGTAAAGCCTTGTTGTGGAAGTGCAAAATCTGGTTATGTCACTTAATATATGGTCATTTAAGATTCAATGGTCTAAATTTGTTGCATAGAAAAAGCGCGGTGAATAGTTTGCCACTGATTGAGCATCCAAACAAAATTTGTGAAGGTTGTATTCTTGGTAAGCAACATAGAGAATCATTTCATGTTGGAAATTCATATAGAGAAAGATCTCCACTTGAAATTGTGCATTCATATTTGTGTGGGTATATGCAGACACCTTCTATTGGGAATAGATTATATTTCATAACTTTCATAGATGATTATTCCAGGAAAACTTGGGTATATTTTTTGAAACACAAATAAGAAGCTTTTGATATTTTTAAGCAATTTAAAGTCATGTTTGAGAAGCAAAGTGGACACTACATTAAAATTCTAAGAAATGATAGAGGTGGAGAGTTTGTGTCCAATGATTTCTTGAGTTTTTGCAAAAAAAATGGTATTAAAAATAAATTTACAACTAGCTATACACCACAACAAAATGGTATTGCTGAAAGAAAAAATAGAACAATAATGTAAATGGCAAGAAGCATGATGAAAGTTAAACATCTACCAAATGAGTATTGGGATGAAGTTGTAGCTTGTGCAGTATACATTTTGAATAATTTCCCCACAAAAAGTGTGAAGGATAAAGTATCACAAGAAGCATGGAGTAATAAAAAATAGTGTGATGCACCTGCAACAATTAATTAATACAAATATCCGAAATAGCAGAAATGACAGAACTCAGAATCACTTTTATATTGATCACAGGCCACTTCGAGGGGGCAACCTCCTATGAGCAAGCTCAATACAAATAACTTCACGGTGCCTTCATAGGTCTCAACACACACTTATATACTAAGTCTAGGCACCAATACTATGGGTCAAAACCATGGGCCACTACAAACTATGGATCAACAATACTACGGGTGACTTACAAAGCATATGCGCCAACAACAATAACACAAACTATTGATCAACAAATACTACAGGACGAATTACAAAGCATATGCATCCAATAACAACATACTAACAAAGTAAAGACATGGGTTCCTAACATCCCCTCCCCCTTAAAAAAAGCTTTGTCCTCAAAGCTTTAGATGTGGAAATTGTTGTTGAATTTGAAGGAGTGGTTCCCATGTAGCATCCTCTGTTTGCATGTCGTGCCACTGAATTAAGACCTCCGTGATAGAGAGAGATCAAAGCTAATGCGTGCGCCAATTGAGGATGGCCTCTGGATCCAAAAGGATGGATCCTTCATTATCCAGTTCGGGTAGAATCGTTTGTCCACTGATGTTGGTGCCAAGAACTTTCTTCAGACAAGAGACATGAAAGACTGGATGAATGCAGGAAGAAGGAGGAAGTTCCAAGTTATAAGCAATGGACCCAATCTTCTGAAGAATCTGATATGGCCCATAGAACTTTGGAGCGAGCTTATGACGCCCTTTGAGTTTCAAGGAGGATTGTTTGTACGGCTGGAGACGAAGAAAAACCATATCACCGACTTAAAAAGTGCGCTCAGAACAATGCTGATCAGCTTGTTGCTTCATGCGATTTCTTTCCATGTGAAGATTGTCCCACAAAATGCGAAGAATATGATCACGGTTTCAAAGGACCGTATCAACTTCCTGAACTGGTGAACTGGTGGGGGTGTATGGAAGAAGAGTTGGAGGTGCCTAACCATAGACTGCTTCATATGGGGTCATTTTAGAGGCAGTGTGGTAAGAGGTATTGTACCACCATTCAGCGAGAGGGAGCCACTTTTCCCACTGATGTTGTTGTTCCGAGGTCAAGCAACGAAGATAAGTTTCCAAGCATTTATTGATAATTTCAGTCTGACCATCTGTTTGTGGGTGATACCCTGAACTCATCTTTAGTTTGGTGCCAGTGTGGCGAAATAGTTCTGTCCAAAAATGACTGGTGAAAGTCGCATCACGATCCGAGACAATGGAAGAAGGGATGCCATGAAGACGAAAGATCTGGTCCAGGAAAATTTGAGCGACGGAGGAGGATGTATAGGGATGGCTGAGAGCACAAAAATGACTATATTTGGAGAGGCGATCAACCACAACGAGAATCATTGTCTTCCCGCCAGATTTAGGGAGCCCTTCAATAAAATCCATAGAAATATCTGTCCAAATCCGTGTAGGTATGGACAAGGGTTCAAGCAATCCTGGAAGGAGTGTTGTTTCACCCTTATTGCGCTAGCAGGTATCACATTCGGCCACCATCTGTTGAATTGTCCTTTTCATGCCCTGCCAAAAGAATTTATGCCGTGCTCGTTCATACGTTTTGAGGAACCTAGAGTGCCCTGCCAATGGAGAAGCATGGAGTTCATAGAAGACAGCCTGTTGAAGATCTGTGCTCTGGGGAAGCACCAGACGACCCTTGTATCGCAGAGAAGTACCATCCCAAGAGTAATGTGGTACAGCAGAAGGGTTGTTGGTCAAGCGTTGGATGATTTGAGATAAGCAAGAGTCATTGACATAACCCTGTTGAACAGATTGCAACCAATTTGGAATAGGCATAGAAATAGCTGAAAGAGAACCTTGGGCATCAAATGTGCGAGAAAGAGCATCTGCCACAATATTGTCTTTACCCTTCTTGTAAGTGATCTCATAGTCATAACCCATGAGTTTGCTAACCCATTTCTGTTGTGCCGGGGAGGAGACATGCTCGTCTAAGAAATATTTCAGACTCTAGTGATCAGTCTTGATGCAAAAATGATTCCCTAATAGGTATGGTCGCCACTTCTGTACTGCATGAAAAATAGCCATAATTTCCTTCTCATAGGTAGAGGCAGCTAAATTCTTACCTGAAAGGGCTTTGCTAGTGAACGCAATGGGGTTTTCATCTTGAAGGAGAACAACACCAAGTCCATTACCGCAAGCATCACTCTCAATAGTGAAGGGCTTGGAAAAATCGGGCATAGCGAGCACAGGTGTAGTACACATAGCTTGTTTTAGTTTTTCAAATGCACACTGAGCAGTAGGTGTCCATGTAAAAGCATCCTTTTTCAATAGAGAAGTTGATGGAGCTGCAATCTTCCCATAATCCTTGACAAACTTGCGGTAGCATCCAGTCAACCCCAAAAAACCACGAAGGCTCTTGAGTGTCTAAGGATGCGGCCAATTATTCATGGCATCGATTTTGGCAGGATCCACGTGAACCCCTTGTGCTGAGATAATGTGCCCGAGATACTCAACTTCCTTCTATCCAAAAACACATTTAGACTACTTGGCATGGAGATGATGGTCAGAGAAAAGTTGCATGACAAGATCCAAATGTTGGAGATGTTCATCCCATGTTTTACTGTAGATGAGGATATCATCAAAGAATACCAGAATGAATTTTCGCAAGTAGGGTCGAAATATTTTATTCATTAAGGCATGGAATGTGGAAGGAGCATTAGTGAGGCCAAAGGGCATGACCAAAAACTCATAATGGCCATCATGTGTGCGGAAAGCTGTTTTAGGGATATCATCCTCATGAACCCGAATTTGATGATACCCAGAACGAAGATCCAACTTGGAGAAAAAGTGAGCCCCTTGAAGCTCATCAAGAAGCTCATCAACAACAGGAATTGGAAACTTATCCTTGATGGTGAGGTGATTAAGTGCTCGAAAGTCAATGAAGAGGCGCCATGACCCATCTTTTTTGTGGACAAGAATAACTGGAGAAGAAAAGGAACTAGTGCTTGGGTGAATAATACCTTGCTTCAATAAGTCACGAACGAGCATTTCAATCTCCGTTTTTTGGTGAAATGGGTAGCGATAGGGCCTGATGTTGGGAGGAACGCTGCCAGGAAGGAGCTGAATACGATGGTCTTCTGGCCTGGAAGGTGGCAATCCCACTGGTTCAGCAAAGACACTTGTATATCGATCCAGAATTTGTTGTAGATCCAAAGGAGTAGTGGAGACCGCTGATGGTTGCATCTGAATGGAATGGATCTGAGCGATGACACCATGTGAATTCTTCTTGAGGATTATTTCCATGCGATGTGAACTGATGATGCTGAGAGAACCTGGTTGTAATCCTGTCAATGTGTGTTTTTGTTCATTGAGGGAAAACTACATCCAAAGTTCAGCAAAATCCCATAAGATAGGGCCAAGTGTGCATAGCCATTGAGCGCCCAAAACCACATCACATCCGCCTAAGGGAAAGGAAAACATGTCGGAGTACAAGGTATAATCTCCCATAGAGATACGCACATTTCGACACTTCCCTTTGCAAGGTAAGGTGCCCCCATTGTAAACCATGACTTCAAAGTTGGAGCAAGGATGGATAAAACAATCAACTTGTTTGGCGATCCGAGGGTCAATGAAATTATGAGTGCTACCAGAATCAATGAGTATTGTAAGAGGAAGCTTCTTGAAGTAACCCCTGACCCGCATTGTTTGGGGGGTGGTGATTCCAGCTAAAGCATGGAGAGATATCTCTGGCTGGTCATCCTGAGACGGAGGGTCAATAGGCGGTTCCTGAATGTCGACCGGAGCATCCAGTGTTTCTGGATCTTCGTCACCAATTTCAGAGGCAGGCGGAGACTCCACATCCAAGAGATAGAACTTTTACTGAACACATCTATGTCCCAGAGTGAATTTCTCATCACAATTATAGCAAAGCCCCTTTTCTTTGCATGCTTGCATCTCTGTTTCAGACAAACGCTTGATAGGAGTCGATCGAGGAGCCTGCAGTATAGGTGGTCGCTGAGAACCCATATTTCGGAAGGGAACAAAAGTGGGCTTGGAGCGTTGTTGGGCTGCAATCTTGTCTTCTGCCAACTTAGCCAACCCTAGGGCTTCCATCATTGTGGTGGGACAGAACATTTTGACCTCAGAGCGGATGGCATCCTTTAGACCATTGATAAAACAACTCCGGTAAAAGTCATCAGACAATCCTTCGGTGTGGTTGGCTAGGTTCTCAAATTCGGTTTGATACTCTCTCACAGTGCCAATTTGGCGAAGTTTAGTGAGGGCACTAGGACCAAATCGTTGCAAAAGGAGCTGGAAAAATTCTGACCATTTGGGCTCTGGATGAGCCTTGATGTACCAACGGTACCATTGAAGAGCTTCCTATTCCAAGTGAAAGGATGCCAGCGAAACTTTGTTGACATCAAAATTATTATGCAGACTGAAATATTGTTTTGCACGATAGATCCATCCAGTTGGATCAGTACCATTGAACCGAGGAAAATCAAGCTTTGGACCATGGAAATTGCTGGAAGAAGAGAACCCATTGTCTGATGAAGACTCGGACTGTCGTTTGTTGTTCATAGCTGAATGTTCAAGATGGAGGCCGAGAAATTTTTCATCCAGATCCTGGAGTTTGGCTTGGATGGTTGCAAGTGCTTCTTCCATGGTTTTTTCTCCTGCACGGGTGACAACCATAACCAGGAGTTTTTTTTTTTTTTTTGACTGGGTAGGAAAACAAATATAGAAACTGCTTCATTAAGGGAAAATCTGGACTTGGGAAAAAATCTGAAGGGTAATTGGGGTTTGACTAGGTGTTGGACACTGTCGACTAGACAGGGAAGCAAAAATGAGGATTTCAGAAGCGGGGTGAAAGAATGGGAAAATTTGGCAGAGGGGGACAAAGAAGCAGAATTCAGAAAAGAACTCTGTGGTAAAATTTGAATGTGATTGGGTGAAATCTGAGGAAGTTATGGCAAACCCTAAAAATAGACAAATGTGGGCTTTCGGGCTTTGGGAAGGGGAATTGGGGATAGGGTCCTCAGGAATGAAATATGCAGAATGGGATGACAGGGGTTCCCCGAAAATTTCAAGGGAAACAGAGTGACAACAAGGAAGATATGGACAAAAAACTGAATTTTATACTTTTTTTTTTCTTTTTCTTTTTTTTAGACTGGAGCGGCTACGGCTCGAAAGGGATCTGAAACAGCGCCGAATGGATTGAAAATGGCTAGATCTGGAACGGCTTGCAAAATGGATCTGAAATGGCGCAGTAGTGATCGATAATAGTTCAGCTGAAAGTAGATATGGAACCCAGGTATGTGCGGATTCCTAACAGTTCAGGTGTTTCACTCGGCCACCAATGTTGTCTGACGGCTTGCGTATTGGGGCAGTACCCCTCACTCCACGGCTCAGGTAAAACTGATAACCGCTTTGCCACAAACGACAGCTCTTGGTTTACCTCACGGGTGGGAACTAGTCAATCAGGTAGGGGTCGTTTCCCTTTTCGCTGGCAGGTCCTCTCAATGGGCCAACTACTTTGGGGTTCCTGTGGTACTCCTCACAATGAGTTTTAGGGCTTATGCCCAAGTACTTCCCACAGTTAATCAGATAGGGATTATTCCCAAATCCGAAGCTGCAACAGATGCAAAAAAAAAAATTGGCAGAAATTCCACCCAACGAGCTCAAGAAAGTGCTCTGATACCAGATGTGATGCACCTGCAACAATTAATTAATACGAATATGCGAAATAGCAGAAATTGCAGAACTCAGAATCACTTTTATATTGATCGCAGGCCACTTTGAGGGGGCAACCTCCTATGAGCAAGCTCAATACAAATAACTTCACGGTGCCTTCATAGGTCTCAACACACACTTATATACTAATTATAGGCGCCAATACTATGGGTCAAAACCATGGGCCACTACAAACTATGGATCAGCAATACTACAGGCGACTTACAAAGCATATGCGCCAACAACAATAACACAAACTATTGATCAACAAATACTACGGGACGACTTACAAAGCATATGTGTCCAATAACAACATACTAACAAAGTAAAGACATGGGTTCCTAACAAATAGAATGTTTCTCATTTAAGAGTCCTTGGGTGTATTGCATACGCACATGTTCCTACTGAAAATAGGAAGAAGTTAGATACTAAAGGAGAAAGATGTAATTTTTGGGATATAGTGAACAATCAAAAGCATACAAGTTGTATAATCCCATCACAAAAGGACTATAATCAGTAGATACATCAAGTTTATTGAATATGAAGAATGGATTTGGAATGGAAATCTACAGCAACAACAATAATTTGAGATGAAATATTTCGATGAAGATCAAGCTCCCATCAATGGCTCTAGTTCAGACAGTACAACATCAACACCTGAATCAGCTTCAAGATCTTATTCAACACCTAGATATCACCCAAGTGATAGCCTAAGGTCATATGGAACTCTAGTGAAGACACGTAGTCTCAAGGAAATATATGAGGTAACTCAAGGTAATGACGATGATGACTTAATTTTTTATTTTGCTTTATTTTTTGTTGTTGATCCAATATGTTTTGAAGAAGCAATTAAGTATGAAAGGTGGAAAAATGCCATGGATGAAGAAATTGAAGCAATAGATAAAAATCAAACTTGGCAATTAGTGAATCTTCTAGAAGGAAAAGATGCAGTAGGTGTAAAATGGATCTATAAGACAAAGTTTAATGTTGATGGAAATGATGTAAAAAATAAAGAAAGGTTAGTTGCAAATGTTTTTTCACAACAACCTGGGATTGATTATAATGATACTTTTTCTCCAATAGATAGACTAGATACATTGAGATCAGTGTTAGGAATAATAGGGCATCATAAATGAAAATTTTATCAAATGGATGTCAAATCAACATTTTTGAATGGTATATTACAGGAAGAAGTATATGTGCAACAACCACCAGGTTATCAAATATTGGGTCATGAACATAACACTTAAAGATTGAAAAAAGATTTGTATGGTATCAAACAAGCTCAAAGAACTTGGCACAACCACATTGATTCATACTCCTTGAACCATGGTTTTAACAAATACAGTAGTGAGCTAACTCTTTACATCAAGGTGAATAATCAAGGTAAGGTCTTAATTATATGCCTATATGTTGATGATCTTTTTTCCCTGCAATGTCCAAGAAATATGTTTTTCATAAAGGCTGCACAGGCCATGTTTGATGTTCATTTTTTGGAATATTGTAGATGTTGTCATTACATTGTATGCATTGTCAATACTAATAAATGTTATAGCAAGAAAATACGACGATTTAATTAGCAATATAGGTAGTGTTCTAGTTACTCCTTTTTCTATATTGTCACTGTTCTTAGTTTTGTTGATTTGGGCAAGTAGTTCAACTACATATACAAAATTTGCATATGGAGGAACACTAGGGAGGAACAAGCTTATTTCCAAGGGAGGAACACTGTGTCTTGACCTTTGATCAATTTGCATAAATCGCAACAAAGCACATGCTTCTAACAACATATGGGGAGGGGTGTGTAAACCATTTGAACCATTTAAACCTAATTTTAATTATTTTAAAATTTAAGTGTTATTTAAATTTTGATAAATGATATTGATGGAATGTGTGGAAGAATCTGTTAGGATTCTACCTTTGTTGCTACCTAATCATCAATTCTCAACCATCTAAAAATTTGACAGGCGAAAATTGAAACAGTCCTTCAATTGCAAAGTTAATCTAATAGTTATTGCTAATAGTAACTGACATCACGAATTGTAATTACCTATTGTAAAATTAGTAATTTATAAATTTATAATTATAATTTTCTTAAATTGTAATTGTACAATTGTGAGTTTGTAAATTGTGAAATTGTATTTAAATATTATGATGTAAGTTGTAATTGTAATTAACATCATGCTTTATAAACATGAATATAAGATAAATAATGTACATGAACATAAGATAACTAACATGTATACACTCATCGAAATAAACATAAACATAAATAACATACACTCATCGACATAAATATAAGATAAAATTTACACATAAATGCATAAACATAAACATACTCAATAAAGATAAATAACTTGTGCACACATCCACATAAACATAAACATAAGATAAATAAAGCATTTCGACATACTACATAAGACATCATATATCAATGAAGAAAAAATATGATACTGAATAATCCATCAAGTTTATAAAAAAGTAATAGTGTATATGTGGACATAACAATAAAAATAGTGCACAACATGAACAAGTGTCATCTAATATGGGGACCAGGCCCTTGATGGGATGTGTGTTCATCCCTACTTGCAATATTACCTCTTGCACCATGCCCCTGATGTGGGGACAACATGTGATCGAAAATGTTGTCTAAACACTCGAATTGTAAAAATTAAAATTTTAAACTTTGTAAGTTAGTTCTATATTTAAATCATATACTTAAATCTATAAGAAGACATATTTATAAAATTTTAAGTGGATGGATCAACTAACTTGGCTCGAGTCCATGGTGAGATTTTTCAAATTGTCCTGTGTGGCATCTGCAAGACAATACTAAGTCGATGGGCCCTCACTAGGACAATGTTGAATCAACCTTTCCCACTCATCTATGAACATCACTGGAGCATCGATTCCCAATTGTACATGAGCCTATGTATGGTGACATCATGCATATAATCAGTAAAATAATAATAAATAAACTTTATAAATTAAATATTAACTTGAATTCTATATTGCATTGAAACATAAGTTATAGTACCTCATCGACTAATGGTTGACGATCAAACTCCAAACGATACTGCTAGGTATCCCACTCCTCTGCAATCCCGTTGCCTCTACCCTATACAATTTGAACAAGGGACAAGATGAAAGTTGTGATAAAATAATTGCAATTATACACATGTATATAAATTAAAACTTTAGGATGAAGGAACTAGCATATGTACCATGGGGACAACATCGGGGAAATGATTTCCTGGCCAAGCAACGAAGAAGTGGAACATAGTAAATCCATAAAGTTTGTTCTCTACATGGAGCAACAAGAAACAAATCCATATTACTCCATTGATTCTTTTAGATAGATTACATACATTAGAGATGATTATTTAATGATGTATGATAAAAAAATTAAGTACATAAATATATACCTGTTGTGTCGACGACGGCCTGGATCTCTTATACAAACAAAAGTATGAGTCTCAAACATGTATATCATATGAAAATAGAGACTCATAGTCAAGGACCACATATATGATTTTTTCCATCCACAGTAAATTATACTTTGTAGGTCCAGGGGGTGGTCTGGACCTCTCCTCATGCATGGAAATGGTAGTGTGACCCAATATAGTACGCATGACACCCACCATCAAAGAACGTGTCTCGATTCCCAACTATGATGGATTGGCTACGTCATCAGGACATAGAAGCATCCAAATAGGGACAAGAATCAAACAAGGAGGGTGTGGTATAGAAACAGGGTTTGTACGATACCCTAGACACTGATAAGTGTGTCCCTTCCCAAATCCATAGAATGGCGATGGCGCACTTGTGTAATCCAGATGCACGTGTAATACAAAATCTGCATAAATATGTTTAGAAAAGTATAATGAGACCTGGTCATGGCGGGGATAATTCCCCACACTCCAATGAACTTATCATAATAATGAGGCACAACTTCCTCAAACTTGAACTCATGTAGTTGGAGCAGATGTCAAGCAGCGGAATTAGGAGGGTTGTCAAACATAGTACCCCTGACATCCCTTCACCTTGTTGCAGTTTTCACCACCTCCTAGTTGTCAAGACCCAATACCTGGTCCCTCCTCTTCTAGAAAGAAACATGCTAGATGTCACTGAGAGGCTCCACCTTCTGGTAGATGTCCCATAACTTATTGAGTGCATCGATCATCATGGAGATCGATTTTACCAATGGACAGTCATGGAGCATGGATTTTACCTAGATGCACAACAAATCACAGTGTGATTTGATCTCTTCGATCATGATCCTAGTTATCCCATCCTTCTAGGGAGCATCAGAACTAAGATCAACACCTGACAGATAGATTAAACAAAGGTATTAGTCAAAGTACAAAATACTGATACAAAATTTAAAGATACTAAAAGATTCAAAAAATAAATAAATATGAATTTAATGTACCTGCATGATCATGAACCTCCTCATTGTGCTCTAAGGGGGTTAATGGATCCTAGCCATCATGTGAGGAATTGGCCACCATGCTACCGGATTGATGCTCACTAGACAACTTGGCCAGCAGGGTGCCTGGTCACAAACAACAATTAATAATTAAACACATGTACATGTATACAATAATTTTTACTTCTATATGTATACAATTTACATACGAGTTCGCTCGTGAAGTGGGGAGGGTGTTGTAGTAGTGAATCAAACTGACGATCATGACTGACGGAGGGAAGAACCCTTCTCTAGAGAATGATCTGTATGAAACAATGAAGAAAATATATATGTGTGTGTGTGTGTGTGATGCAGGTGGGATCAACAGAACTAATACAACCCTCTTTCCCAGGTTTAGTCGGGTTCCAAAATAGTAGAACCACCAAACTTAGCTAAAAACATCTAAGTCTTCCTTCTGCACCGATCATTGAAGGGCAGACTTCAAACCAGTGGTAAAATAGAATTCATTCAAATTTTGGGTTCACCTGAATTCAGAGCGTCGAGAGA
Organism: Larix kaempferi; assembly: GCA_027924585.1. NCBI lineage: Eukaryota > Viridiplantae > Streptophyta > Pinopsida > Pinales > Pinaceae > Larix > Larix kaempferi. The sequence continues at coordinate 14,101,040 of BSBM01000461.1, read as the reverse complement.
ATGTTCCTTCCGCAATTGTCTTCCGCAACTTCCTTCCACAATCACCTTCCCACAATCACTCCTTTGCAACACTCTTCCGCAACTGCTTTTCACAATCACCCTTCTACAGTCTCCTTCCACAATTACTCCTCTGCAAACTGCTGGATCCAGAGTTCCGCAATCACCTTGGACCATCAGATCCGGATCAAGTCAGAACAATGGTGGGGTTAATTTGGCTTAGGGTGAAATTAATTAATATTTCACATCCGGTTTGGCGGTTAACCCTCGCTCACATACACGAGAGAAATTCTCTTCAATCCGGTGATCACTTCGTGGATCCTCTCATCCGTCAATCTACAATCACTTCTGGAATGTTCACTTTGGATTTCGTAGGTCTAACTTCTGTGCATTTCACCTCAGCGAAATACCACATGGGTCATCGATCATTTCGACCTCGATCTCCACCATACGATCTTCATTCGACGGAGCACACAACCTGAAGCTTTAACAAGCTTATACCTTGGTCTTCCGGGATCTGTCCTATACCTTCAATCCTCCTCCTCGGATCTTAACCGTCCATAATTTCCTTCAACAATGTATCATCGGGAGGGAACCCTTCTATCTCCTTCGTTCCATCTGGTTAATAAAACTATGACCTTGTTAAATTGATCAGTGAAACGATCAATTTCTCACACCTTGTATTCAAATGAATACACCACAGCCTTCGGATTCTGGAGATATCTGTTAGTGGCACTCTGTTCACTCATACATAGAATTATCAAGCATTTAATAGGTTCATCAAACATTCAATTTACATAATCATGCACAGAACTCTACACATGTTGTATATCAATAAACTCAGAGAGAATCACTCTCCTATCATGATTCAGACATCATTCATTCATTTACACAGAGACGCACATAAATTTCCCTTTCTTCATTCAACATAAGAAACCTGTATATTGACATTGACTCAGAACCTGTGTTTTGATCTTCATAGACCTGATACAACCCTAATGAACTCTCTTGGCCTAATTTCTCACTGTTTGGCCACCACTTGATGCCTCGTACGCTCATACATTTATACAGAAGGAATCTGAAACCAGGTCTGTTTCAAATCCACATTATATTCAACAATCTCCTAACTCATAGAAACTGTTATCTAATTTTAGCAAACACTTAACCCTATCTCTACGACTCGCTCCATGAGATATTAAACCTTCATCGAATCCTGCCAATATTAGATGAGGACTTAGTTACATGACTCACTCAATGACTCATCACTCACCTAGTCACTCATCACCCATCTAGAATCTAAGGAATTCAACATATTTACAATGAATTTATTAAAATACCTCTGCTTAGGAAAATGTCAAGACCCCTAAGGTCTGACCAAACATTGGACTTGGATGGAGTGCAGGATGCTCCTACATTAGACTCCCCAGGAAGAAAGAAATATGACCTCGAGGTCATAATCTTCCATCTTCAATATGCCTGGATCACAAACTTTATGCTGAATATTTTCAGTTTCTTCATGGATGTCCCGTGATCTTGTTGTTGACTACAACTCTCTTGGCTTCCATACTTTCTGCTGCAATTCTCCACTAGCCTTTCTTTTTCAATCTTCCTCTATTACTTGTCTTCTACTGCTACTTTGATTTCTTGCCTTGCTGATGTAAATATTCTTCTCCTCATGTCTTCTCTGAGACACCTTCACCATCAACATCCTTATCATTTCAATCTCATTGGCCAGTCTATTCACTGGCTGGTACACCTGCTTGTTCTTCTTTTCCTTTGGCTCTCTGCTGCTATCCACTAGTTGTTGCATCCTCTCTTCGGGATCTACAATCATATTTCTACTATAAAGTATTCCAAGTTGTTCCTCAGAATCAGTTGATTCGGCCATTCCTCTGCAATAACTCATACTTGATTGCTGCAACAAAAGCACATCATTATAAGACAATTCAATGCCTTGACCTTCTATATTCTTCTCTCTAATGCTAAGCACCTCTATTCTTGCACCCATTAAGAAATCATCTTCATCAATCCTTGGATTGATCAACCAATCTTCTAGCATCTCCAACTCTACATCATATTTTCTGAGATCAGAAATTGTTTTCTCTGTCTTCATTAGTCAACTCTGTAACAATGAGTTCTCCCAGGTACTGAACATCCTTTTGAGACAATATGGTCTCTTCCTTTTTTATGACATATTTCTTTTTATGTCTTCCCTCACTTTCTTCAATACCTACAAGCACACACAAATAATCAGTTTCAAAATCATGAGACTCTGAAGTCTCTGCTGATATTCTTCCTAGCATCATCCTTTTGTCCTCACCAACATCTATCTCTCTTATAGTCTGAGATACAGGTTGCATACAATATTCATATTGACTTCCTTTATAGGATACCATCTCATCCTCTCTTACAACAGAATTATGTTCTGCTACTATGATTTTGGAAAGCATATCTTCTCCTTCTTCAATTTATCTGACAGTCCAAGATGATTGTTCAGTTTCTTCCTTCATCAGAATGCAATTCTGATCCTACCCTATGTAAATGTATTTGTACATTTCTTTTTCTTCCTTCATCTTCATAACAACTTTAATTGACTTCTTTTCTCCATTAAGAAAATCATCAATGAGTTCCTTTTGCTGCAACACTTCAAACTTTTCCTCACTTGAAAGATCTTCTTCATCATATTTGGATTCAAGATCTCCATCCATTTTTAAGACAATTTCAAAAGAATTCCTATCATCTGCAACAAAACCTGTAATCATAACCAAATTATTACTTTCAAAAACATAAGACCTCTTGGTCTCATTTGGCCTCACTATCATCTCCTCCATAAGTTAATTTTCACTTCCTGAAGAATCCATGATACTTTCAGTTAATCTCTCTTTTCCTTCATCATTATCTTCTCAAAGCAAAGGACCATGTTCTAGTTCACATTCAAAAAATTGCATCTTAGACTCAATTGTCTTGAGTTCTTCCTTCAATTTGGCAGATATCTTTTTCCCTAGTTTCACCTATAGTGAATGCCATCTCACTTTTTTTTTGCATTATCCAACCATACCTCTGGTCTTCTTTCTGTAGAATTATCTCTAAATGAATAAGTTGCAATCATATGCCAACTAATTCTCTGTCATACTCCTCTTGACTCATCCTCTTGATACATTTTTCCTTGGCATCTTTTCTTCTACTGTGTCTTTCCTCAGATCATCTATAATGACTTGCAAAATTCATTGTCTCTATCTCCTCTTCCTCTATGAACTTCATATTGTTCACTTATGGGCTGCTCCCAATCTTTCTCTTATAAATTTTCCATACCTACTATTATACCTCAACAAGCTATCTCTCCTTAAGCTTTTCCTTTTGGTATCCTTGGTTCTTTCTCCTCTAGAACCTTTTGAGAAACTTCCTTTGCTCCTCTTGACTTCTATAAGTCCACTTCCTCTATGAGAACATTCAAATTGTCCCCTTCTTGTCCAACCTCTGTTGGATCCTTAGGTTCTTCCATTGCTTCTTGTTTTCTCTAAGAGTTCACAAACTCTTCTCATCAAGAATACACATGTTCTCTGTCATAACTGTCAAGTTGTATGCTACTATCAACCTTGTCATATGCTTCAATCTGCAATAATATCAAACCATAGTTAACATAAACACATCAATCAATACCCTATAAGATCTGTACCAAGATATTAACATTCTCCCTTTTGATCCATCTACTTTAGACCAATATCTTCCCTGAATTATTCTTTTAAGAGCACACCAACTCTCATTATTTTATGTTATAACTCCAACTTACAATTGAAAATTTCATTTCCTTTTTAACATAAATATCTATGATTATCCTTCAATTTCACCATGAATTGAAAATCAAAATTTGATTTACCTCTGTTTCCTTCATGGCAGCTTCAATACCCAACTCTGCTCAGATTCTTCTTCAACCTGGCTATAATTGCGAACCTCACTCTTATACCAAACTGATGCAGGTGGGATCAGCAGAATCAATCCAACCCGCTTTCCCAGGTTTATTTGGGTTCCAAAATAGTAGAACCACCAAACTTAGCTAAAAACAGCTAAGTATTCCTTTCGCAGTGGTCGTTGAAGAGCGGACTTCAAACCGATGGTAAACTATAATTCATTCAAATTTTGGGTTCACTTGAAGGCGGAGCATTGAGCAAACGTGCCTTCCACAATTCTCTTTCGCAATCATCTTCCGCAACTTCCTTTTGCAATATCCTTCCCACAATTACTCGTCCACAACGATCTTCCGCAACTTCTTTCCACAATCACCCTTCTGCAGTATCCTTCCACAATCAGTCCTCCACAATGACCCTTCTGCAACACTTTGGACCATCGGATCCTGACTTCTGCAATCTCCTTGGTGTAATACCCCAATTTTTACCCCTATGTTAAATTGGCTTTTATGTAAATATTGTATACATGCGTTGTATGTTTCCTTAGTGTGGAGCTCAAGGCCAAGGCCCCGCTAGTGTATGTTCGGATTTTATTTAAAACAAGCAAGTGTTTGATATTTTGATACCCATGTGCTATTAAGACATGGAATATTGTAAATTGATGTAAATCTTAATATTGCAATAAAATACCAAAACTGGCTATGGAAGCAACCAATGAGAAGGGACCATGTGTATCCACTAGGGAGTGGTGAGGGGGTTGTGTGGATGAACCATATGCTTCCAAATGTCATTGTGATAACCCATTTGACTTTCCCTGATGACATTTATTTATGTTGTAAGGAAGTAGTTGAGGATTTCAGTCCATGGCTTCAATGGAGCATGGGCAACCCAGAAATTCGTATTTGCAGGTATGGCTCTATTTTCTTGTACCACAAGTGACTCTACCTCAAGGGAGTTGCTTCTTCCTCATCCCCATTCCATTGTGGAAGTTACCAGCATCATTCTCCATCCAAAAACGAATTGCCAGTAGTGAGAAAAACCAAAAATCGCAACTTTGAAAGAATCCACGTTTTGAAGAGCCAAAAACGCCCAGATTTGGTATTGGACAGTAAAATCCAATGGGGGATCCATAGATATGAACCTTGGGGCGAATTTGAAAGCATTAGATACCCCGAAATCCATTGGAAAACCCAGTTTCTATAGCCCAGAAAACTAGTGACGGGATTGAGTTATTTTGATGACAGAGTTCTAAGAAATCCAAGAATGAATGACAGAGCAGAGGTTGGGTTTGCTTCATAAACCCAGTGAAGGCTAGAATCTCAAAGAATTAACAGTTGGACCTTTCTATGCTCATCCTAAAGAGCACTGGAGGGAAGGGACGCCTGAGGGACTGTGTAGCATAGAAGGGGACCTTCCTTGTGTTGGGTGTGGTAGGTATTGTGGGTGCCTTGACTGTTTGAATTAACTTGAGATGCCTGTAGCTTTGTGGTTGAGCTCCCTGGCTTAGCATTGCCCTCCTCTATCTTCTTGTATGCTTGATAAACCCAACAATGAGTTGGCTTAGCATAACTGTTGAAAGAAACCATGGTTGTGAATGAGCTCAGTTAGTTCCTCCTTAGTGGATACACAACCCAGCTCGGGGGTGATCTCTCAGCTAAAGGAATACAAGTTGGACAGAGATCTATGGTTGGGTGAATTGTTTCTCTCACATAGCCAATTGTTTGGACAACTTCATCTTCAAGATAAGTGTTATCTGTGTTTTAAATTATATGCATTATGTGTTCTACAATATGTCGATTGTCCATGTTTAATGAAATGAAATAATTATCTTAATATGGGATCTATGTATGGCATTGGAATGAGATTGAGTCTCTATATGTTGGATCATCCTCTACTGTGATAGATATGTTATGCATTACTATTTGTGCGTGTGCAAATGTGAGTTGATTCCGCTATGCTTAGTTAATTTGAACCTGCACACATTAAGTTTTAATTATTATGTAAAATTGGGTTACGTATGGGGCTGAGATCGTTGAACGAAGTCCATATGTTTGGTCATGTTCTCTCCCCTACAATGGGATGACGGGAGGGGTCGTGACAATTGGACTATCGTAAACGTATCAAGTCAGATCAATGGTGGGGTTAATTTGGCTTAGGGTGAAATTAATGAATATTTCATGTCCGGTTTGGCTATTAACCCTCACTCACATACACAAGCGAAATTCTCTTCAATTCATTGATCACTTCGCAGCTCCTCTCAGTCGTCGATCTGCGATCACTTCTAGAATGTTCACTTTGGATTTCGGAGGTCTAACTTATACACATTTCACATCAGCGAAATAACACATGGATCGTCAATCATTTCAGCCTCGATCTTCACCACACGATCTTTGTTCGACGGAGCACACAACCTGAAGCTTTAACAAGCTTGTACCTTGTTCTTCCGGGATCTTTCCTAGACCGTCGGTCCTCCTCCTTGGATATTAACCGTCCAGACTTTCCTTCAACAATGTATCGTCGGGAGGGAACTCTTCTGTCTACTTCGTTCCATCTAGTTAATCAAACTGTGATCTCGTTAAATTGATCAGTGAAACTGTCAATTTATCACGCCTTGTATTCGAATGAATATGCCACAGCCTTTGGCTTCTGGAGATATATGTTAATGGCACTCTGTTCACTCATACAAAAAATTATCAGGCATTTAATAGGTTCATCAAACATTCAATTTACATAATCATTCATAGAACTCTACACATGTTGGATATCAATACACTCAGAGAGAATCACTCTCCTATCATGATTTAGACATCATTAATTCATTTACACAAACACATACAGAAATTCCGCTTTCATCATTCAACATAAGAAACCTGTATATTCACATTGACTTAGAACTTGTGTTCTAATCTTCATAGACCTGATACAACCCTAATGAACTATGTTGGCCTTATTTCTCACTGTTTGGCCACCGCTTGATGCCTCATAGGCTCATACATTTATACAGAAGGAATCTGAAACCAAGTCTAGTTCATATCCATATTATATTCAATAATCTCCTAATGCATAGCAATTGTTATCTAATTTTAGCAAACACTTAACCCTATATCTATGACTCGCTCCATGAGATATTAAACCTTCATCGAATGCTACCATTAGATGAGGACTTAGTTACATGACTCACTCAATGACTCATCACTCACCTAGTGACTCATCACCCATCTAGAATCTAAGGAATTCAACATATTTACAATGAATTTATCAGAAGACCCCTGCTTAGGAAAATGTCAAGACCCTTAAGGTCTGAACAAACATTGGACTTGGATGGCGAGCAGGATGCTCCTGCATTAGTGTGTGTTTGTTTTGTGTGTGTGTGTGTGTGTGTGTTTGTGTGTGTGTCATTCTCTAAATAAAATGATGTTCTGATGTTCATACAAACCTCATGATGTTTTGATGATTGTGACAACAATGATGAGGATGATGAATCAAATGATTAGGATGGTGTCAGTACATGACAATGTTGTCATGGTGATGTATCTTATATGTAAAATAGGATGAAAGTTATCTCATAAGCACTAATTTTTTTTATGCATATAGGGTCAAGAGAAATGTGTTAAACTATTATAGATGACCTCTTGAAAAGACCACTACTTTATAATAGGATAGGGAAAGAACCAGGAGGAAATAACACTAGGTATGAGTCTTAGGAAATAACATGATCAATGGAAGAACCAAAATCAAGTAGATGTATCGCAGACCACCACATATGACCTCTTAATATGCCAACATATGACCACACAGGTCCTAAGTTAATCTTCCATTCATCTAAGACCGAAAAAAACACCTTAAACCAACACACATGTCATTCCAAGGGAATCCATCACCACTTATTGGATACATTAACGTTATTTTGTTTGTTGAGAACTAGGTATTTTTAACTTTGACACTATAATCCTCGAATTGCAAGTTATAAATTTTTTTCTATTGAAAATAAACACACACACACACACTAAATCTAAATTTAAATTATAAAATATAATTGAAAAAAAAAACAAATCTAAATAATAAACCACAATTAAAAAAACTAAACCTAAATCTAAATTATAAAACACAAATCAAAAAATGAAATGTAAATTAAATTATTAAATAAACAAAACTTGTAAATCTATATTATAAAGCACAATTAATGAAAATAAAAAAAAATTACAATTTTTTTAAAATATACTAACTAATTTACAAAAATTAAATTTTAAACAAAAATCGTAACTAATTTTTTAAGGGTTTAAGAGTTTCCGAGCTTACCTCGTTGTTTGGAGGCCATGGAAATAGAAGGGTGTTGCTACTGCAACCTTATCCCCAAAATTTTCTTTAAATTGTAGGGACCCTCCTTCTATTTTTTTATTCACTTAGAGTTTTGTCTCATCCTAGTAAAGTTTACCTTTTGTCACTTGGAAATTTTCCTACAAAAACAAGTGAAAGAGGCAAGTTTTTGGACTAAGTGCAACTTCAGTTTTTCGCCGAAACGGTCGAAACAACTCACTAAGTCTCACCGAAATGGTCGGAGCAATGCTTGTTTTTCTTAGAAAAAATCATGTTTTGGAGCAACTTGTCCTTTTCCGTCGAAACGGTCAGAAATTTTTTAAAATCGCACCGAAACACTTAGATTTTTTGCTGAAAATTCGCATGTTGGAGCAACTTACTGAGTCACGCCGACACACTTCGGCATGAAAGTAAAAGGGACGCCGAAACGCATCGGCGTGAAACAAAAGGGACATTGATAATTTTGTGGAGAAAATTAAATTCGACATAAGACTGGGAGAATCCCTGAACGTTTCGATGCTTGAAAAGGTTACACCGAAGCATGTCACTAGAAAAATAAGAAGCCCTCCAACGAGGAAATAAGAACAAGTGTCGAAACATATGCGGCGCGATTAAGAAAGAAAGATCGAAGTAGATGTGGAAAAGATGTCGGCATGTCCTGCTGTAAAATCTAAGAGACACCGAAACACGTCAGCGTGAAAAGAAAAAGATCCCGAAAAGGGGGGTCGATGTAGAATAAGGAAGACCGCCAACACATTTCATTGTGAAAAGGAAAAAGAACGCTGAAACACATCGGCGCAAAAAATATTTCACTGCGATACGTAGGGGAAAATTTGTTTAAATTCACGCTAGAACGACCTCAACGAATTGGTGGACCCCGTCGGCATTTACCCTCACACTTTTATTACTAGGGTTGAAAGACTATATAAAGGATTAAAAAAATGGGTTTTTTATCATTTCTAATGTCATTTAAACCGAAGACTCTACCAAATGCTAGACGACCAATGTCTATGAACTTTGCTACTTCGACCAGTCTCCGACCGCCAGGTAGGTCGTCTGGTACCATTGTATTCTACGACATCTTTTCATTGACCATCTACCCATGCTTGAAATGTGTTTACTGTCAATTTGTCTATGTATTTGTTGTTATATATATATGTTGAAACCCTTAGACAAACCATCATTTTCATATTTTATGGCGCTACCATTAGAAGCCTCTTGGCCAAACCGTGCTAAGGTTCTGCCCGTCCGAACGAATGCCTCAGACCACACTCACCACCCAGTGATTTCTATCTCATTTTCTCATATTGAGACTTCCACTCGACCTAACTATGAGGGGTAGGTATGCCATGGGTAGTAGAATGAGCGCAAGCACGTCCCGGCCTACCATAATGGCGTTTCCTCCAGATATGGGTACGACCTCCCAAACCCTACACTGTCTCGACTGATTATTTGATACATCTCTATTATTTTCTTTTCTTTTCGTTGACTAAGCGTGACCTGGGACACGGTTCATTTCCCCTTTCAAGCTGCACTGTTAGGATTTTAAATTTTGTTCTCAGACCTCGGAACGATAAGAAATCTATCAAAAGTAGTGTATTTCCGTTAAAGCACCTAGCCTATTGTTTTTTTTTTTGGGGGGGGGGCAAGAGAGGGTTGAATGGGTTTATGTCCTGTAAACTTTCTGATATTTTAAAGAGATATAACCCCGGATCTTTTAAGAGAAAATCTCGTTTTGTATACTTTTAATCTTCTCTAAATAAAATGGGATGAAGAAAAAAAATTGTTATAACTTTTCAAAATGATTTCGAGATTAGGGACTGAAACTCTATTTGGAAAATTGTTAAACACATTGGTGAACCTCATTTATAATGTGTTCACATGAAATTTCAGTTACATATTGGCTATTACACACCAATGTACTTTCTTTAGACATAGTCAACATAACCAAGAGACATCCAACATCATGGAAGTAATGATTTCTTAACTTTGTTTTCCTATGGACAATATTGATAAGGGATATTTTTTATATGTTTCTTACTACTATTTATTTTTCATTAAAACTTGCTTACACTTTGATTCAATGTCTCATTGGGATTTAGAAATGCAAAGAAGGAATTCCAAGCGAAAGCTCAAGACAGTCGAATCTGATTCTGACATAGAAGTGGTTGTTGACACTCCAATGAAGGCCATATTTGAAGATACCAAAGTAGCAATAGGAATAATCCCAGAATTCAAATGGGGTGAACTGTACCATCTTATCAGAGATCGGATTGTACCTGATGCATCCATCGAAGAGATGATGGTGTATCCAAACATTAAGAAATTTGTCCTGCATAAAGCAACCACATGCCCAGAGCTGTTTCATGTTCTGAATTCATCGGATGGATCCTGACTTACGTAGGCGTTGGCACAAGGATTATCTCCAACAAAAATGGGGAAGGGTTTGATTCCTTCCAACCCGGACACATAGCTGCGACATATAAATTTTCATCACCCAAATTCATGATGAAAGAGGACTGGATCAGGGGTGTGAATATAGACTAGTTCGAATACGCTAAGAAAATGTTGATCCCAGGGAATCAACTAAGGCTGAAATCAAGTGGGGAATATGACAGTCAAAGCTTAAGGACCCCGTTCATAATCATAGCTTTGATGTTGAGTAGATTTTTTGGTAGAGTGAATGGGAACATTTACAAGCTCAATTGGGTGCCCCTGATATATCATATAGCCTTCCATGGCACTATTTTTAATTGGGAAGATATCATCTTAGAGAGCTTGGCGTCGACGATAGCTGCATCCCAAGGGGGAATGACCCAAAACAAAGTTGAATTCTTCATGTCCTCGTATCTTATGGATTCTATAATGGTTAGAAACCCATTCCCCAAATTGGGATGTATCTAGAATCAGGATGAATTCCCCCTCTATGTGGCCTATCAGATCATGTGGGCCCATAAATATGTGAGCTATTACAAGCTCGTCTATGAAGAATTAATCATTCCCTTGTATTGGTTGATTTTTAACGAAGAACCAAACTGCTTATCCAAAAACACTATGGTATTCATTAATGAGTATGGAGATTATTACTTATCTTCTTAAGGAAACTACATCAGAATGTATGGGGGTTCCAAAGCTCCATCTCTAATTCCTAAATATGTGACTGACTTTGTAGTACACAAGGAGGCTGTGAGGTAGGTTTTTGTTAATGGGGTTGGAAGCTTTTTGAATGAACATAAGAAGGCTTCTTACCCACCATTACCATTTACTATTGGGGCCTACAAATTTCCCAAGTTGAAAGGCATGGAATTTTTCATAAAGGACTTATAAGCATTCCATTTTGGAGAAAACATTTTCATGAGAAATGATAGCTGGCAAAAGGTTGAACAACATTGTGCAGCATGAAAATTCAATTTTGAATACAAGGATCACTTCCTTAAGGATGAGGAGGTGTATCGAAGAGCAAGTAATATGACCGAATTGAACAAACGTTTTGTTCAGAAAAGTGGCGTCAGTCCGAGTCACGTTGTTAATGCTGCAAAAGAAGCTAAATTGCAGAAGCAAAGAGAAGAGGCAGAGAGGTTACAAAAGGAAGAAGCAGATAAACAAAGGAGAGAAGAGGAAGATAAAAGATAGGCAAAAGAAGAACCAAGAAGAGAAAGAGAAGAAAAGGAAGCAGCTGAGCAACAAAAGAGAAAAGAAGAAGACGACAAGTCCAGGAAGTTGTGGAAACAAAAGAAAACCAAGATGAAGACACAAGCCTACAATACATGGATACAGAACCACCAGAAGCGTCAAGACTCACGCTTACCGGGGGAAACCTCCCATTTGTAGAGCTTGGGCTCACACCTTTTACCCCATACAAACAACATACCGTGGCCAAGTTGGACACCATAATGTTTTATTCGAAGATGAAAACAATCACCAGAAGTTCAGAGAAAAGATTGAAGATGGGCGCACAGCCGGATGTGTTCATTGTTCAAGAGAACACCATCATGGAAGGAACTCACAAAGACCCCAAGTTCACATCATTTGTGAGCTTAGTAGATGAACAAGAAAGTGCAGATAATGTTGATAAGTTTTTGAATGACATTGAGTGCAACAAAGAGAGAATGTTGAAGCTAAAAGATAACTTAGTAAAAGTGCGAAGAGAGGGCATATAGTTGAAGAGGAAACATGATGTTGTGGTGGCTGAAAAGGATAGATTACTATCTGATTACTAGGATCTGGACACTAACAAGGATGCTTTGATTGTGCAGATGATGATCATGGAGGGAGAAAGAAGCGATTTTGACGCCCGCATAAGTGAATTGGAGACAAAAGAGTCAATCACAAATCAAAAGGTGGAAGACTTAAAAATTCAGAGAGATGAATTGGTTAAGGAAAAGGTGTCTCTGTCAGAACAGGTCGAGCTAGCAAATAATCATAAACAAAATATGACTCATTTCCACGAACAAGCATGTAAAGTTCAGGAAAAGATATGCCACTCACAAGAATTGTTGACCGAATAAATCTACAAAATGAAGCAAATGATAATAAGGATGAAAGAGATTGCTGGAAAATATTTGGTAATAAGACAGAGGTTGTTTAACGTTGCGAATAAGATAAAAAAGAAGATGACCTGGAGGAAAGAAAATGCAGAATTCCCTGATCACCTACCAAACAAGACGACCGTAGATCTTAACTTAGATATGGCACTCCTTGAATTATGCAGGAAATATTCCAGAAGGTTATATGTAGAAATACCTAAATCCATCGAGGCGTAGGATTCTACAAGAGAATTTATCAAATTCATGAAAAATGTCGTCTTGTCATGGCACCAGGTATGGATGAGCTGCCTACAAAGGATCAATGCTTAATGGAGATGCAGAATGGATTGAGGGAAGACATGGAGTATATCAGAAAACTTGATGTGCTGAATGAAGAAGACCTCCATCAGTATATTTTGCAGGAGTCCATAAATGCTTATTTTCTAGAATACAACTACAGAGCCATCGCAGAAGGAGTGATCATCATGGAGAAGGAATTATCCTATCATGAAGTGTCTTTAAAATTATTAGAACCTCTCCAATGTAACATTATTTTTGAAGAGGCTGATGTGTGGAATAATTATCTTTCTAGTCTGGAGGGCCCATCAAGAAATTAATTTTTAATTGTAATTAAGTGCATTTCTTGTGCGAACACTAGAGGACAAAGGGGGGGTAGCCCAAAGGTTAGAGGCAGTTGAAATGAACAGTCATGTAAAGACAAAAATTTTGTAATATAAATATAGAGGAGATATATTGGCTAAAGGACTTTTTCTAGAATAATAGAAGCTGGACATTTTGTAAGACAACCATTTTTCTACTAATGAAAAGGGCCTGTTTGTTGGGAAAAGCGTGCACATAGATACTTTGCGTGGAATGTGTGGAATGTCAAATGTGGATCTATTTCTTCTTTCATTTGTAACTCATATTTTGAGATTGTTCTAACTTTATTGAACTACTTCAAATAGTGATGAATGATTTCATTTTCCATGCAAAGGTTTATGTGTTAACCAAGTAATAAATTGTTTTAATTATGTCAAATCTATCTTTGGTATCTTTTTTTGTTGTAAATGTGAACACTTTTTCTAAACATCTATCTGTTGGGTTGGTCTAAACATTTACAGCTTATTACTTGTACTTTAAATTTTCTCCTTGCAGGGATAGACTAGTTAGTTTAGAATAAAATTTAGCGAATTGATAAGGTAGAAGTGATAAGACTAGAGGTAAGAACCTACGCATCATTTGTGAGTCCTTTTCCTGTCAGTTCTAGGTTAAATGCATTAGTTAAAGCACTTGCATATTCATACTTTAAAACTAAAACTACATAAATAGTGGGTCGGGCTGCAACCGATAAAAAACCAAACAAACACACCTACGGTAGCCGGACTATTAACCGGACGGATTCCCCATACCAAACACTGAGTGATCTAATTGGGGTCATTCATTGGGGAGAATCCCTACTCTCAATCCTAATATTTTATGGGCATCAACAAAGGGGCTCCATGGTGGTGGTTGGTGCTGACGAGTTGACCCTCAATCAAGGTACAAATCCTCTATTGAGCTCCTTGCTATTGTTCGATCGAGACTTTAAATAGTAACACAAGAAAAAATGAACCAATGCGCCTTTTTACAATGGTTTCTAGACGCTCGAACAAGACAATAGCTCTATCGAGACAATTTATTGATTGAGACTTTAATGCTTGATTGATACTTTAATTCTTGATCGAGCTAGTGTCTCGATCGAGGGTTTTCTCAAAACCTCAATCAACAATAGAGCTCGATCTAGAGTTTATGATTAGCTCGATCGAGCACTTTTTTTATCCCTCGATCAAGCATTTAAAATCTTGATTGAGGGCTTAAAAAAATCTCAATTGAGCTCATTTTCCACCCTTCGTGCCCTTCGCTTGCTAAAAAGTGTTACCCATATTCATGGGAACACCCTAATAGTAAAAAAATTGGATAACTGTTCATTCTTTGAAGGTTTCTTTCATTTGATCCTGGTCATTGATGTTTCCTCCTTGTATCCCCATAAACCATCTTAATGCTGCATATTTTAAGGTTGAAGGAAACAACCTGAGTTTCTAGGAGTCAGTTTTGCACTCATATGTCCTGCAAAAAACCTCAAATGAAAAAAATAAGGTATATGGGTCCTCTATAGGTAAACCATGGAAATATGGAAGGACGATAGGGTATATATTTTTCATTTTTATCTTATTCATCCATCTCCTTAATGGGGAATGGGTGCTCCTCTTCTTCCTCATGTACAAATATCACATATTCCCCCTGAAAGCCTTTATTTCCTCCTTTCCTTTCATCTATGGGTTGGTTTGGAACATCCCTCATTGTGAATAGGGTGTCAAGCCTCCATTCAAAATATTCAAACTTTACCTCAAGATGTTATGATTTAGAAAGGGAAGGAAATACTATCACCAGTTGAAATTTGTTTTCAGATCTATCCTTTACATGATTTGTTATTACTCCTTCAATCATTTCAATGAGAATTTCTACAACAATATGGGTCACTAAGGAAGAGTCCTAATGTTTACTTGTTTCTCCTTAGTTCAGGTTGGAAGAATATCTAGGAAGAAATCTACCGAACTAATTTTTCCTTCTCCTCATTCATTATTAACCATCTGCATGTAATTGATGAGTCCATATTGAATAATGGTCTCAATCCCAAAACTCCAATGATGGAAAAAAAAAAAAAATTAGTTAAATTTTTTTTTAGTGATTAGAATTCTAAAATTGGTAATGCTTCCCCGACAACAACACCAAATATTGGTGAGCTCCAATAATACTTGGTATTGAAAACCAAGATGAACTGAGGTATTTACTTGAGCGCACTCACACAAAGATGATACCCAAAATCGTTGCAATAGGAGCACACGAGCAATAAAATTCAAAAGTGCACACGCACTCCCAACACCATGCACACGCTTTTGGTCTGGAAATTGTTGAACCTCCACTTATGCATCCATGTTGGCGCAAAAGCACATGTGCTAATAACACGCATGCATTATTAATAACACATACACATTAAGAATGTGTGCGTGCTTTTAAAAACACATGCGCTTGTATTACATAAATTAACAAAATTAGTATTGTGGTGATAACGTTTGATCTTGAACTCGGATTTTGATGCTCCTTATATCATTGGAAAGGTATTTTCGATACCTACAACTTTGTAGTTATATATGTTTTATGATTCAACATTGTTTGTTTCATATTTTCAAAAAACTAAATCTATGAATCTTTTTCATTTTCCTCTCTCAGTCATAGTCAAGGGAGGGAGGGAGATTGGGAAAGGGAGGGAGAGGGAGTGTGGAGAGAGAGATATTAATGAAGAGAGATGGATACAGGGATATATATATGGAGAGAGAGTGGGGGGGATAGAGAGAGAGAGAGAGTAAGGGGGAGAGAGAGATATATTGGAGTGCGTGATGGATGGTAGGAGGGAGAGGGGGGAATGGAGAGGAATATGGAAAGAGATATGTATAGAGAGTGGCGGATAAAGGGAGAGAGAGATAGGAGAAGGGGGGGATGGTGAGAGAGAGTGGAGGAGGGTGGAAGATAGTGAGATGACAAGAGAAACATATAGAGAGGGATGGTAGTGGTGATGTAGCGAATAAGGGAGGGTGACAATCAGAGTGAGGGAGGGAAGGAGATGGAGGGGATGAGCCTTGGAGAGATAGAGATAGAGAGAGAGGGTGGGGGTGGGGAAGAGAGAGGGAGGAAGTTAGGGAATGAGAGAGAGAGAGAGAGAGAGAGATGTAAAGAGATATGGAGACAGGTAAAGAAGGACCAAGGTGGGGGTTAGAAAGTGATCAATGAAAGAAGGGAGGATGAGGGAGAGAGAAAGAAAGAGAGAGAGGGGAGGGAGAAGAAAGCGGGAGGGAAGGATGAATGGAAGGTAGAATACATAGTGAGGTAGGGAGGGATTTACAGGGATTAAGAGAGAGAGAGAGGGGGCATAAGGTGGGATTTAGAGAGAGATCAATGTAATGAGAGAGAGAGAGAGAGAGAGAGAAGGGTGAAGGCAAGGTGGAATAGAGAGTGAGGTGGGGAGGGAGTCAGAGGGATGGGGAGAGAAATAAATAAGGATCAGGGGGGTTGGAGGGAGGAAAGGGGAAAATTGAGGGAGGGAATGAGGGAGAGAGAGTGAGAGGGAGGGAGGGAGGGAGGGAGAGGGTGGGGTGGGAGGGAGGGAGAGAGAGAGAGGGATCAAGAGGAGGAAGGGAGTGTGTGTGTGTGTGTTTGTGAGAGAGAGAGAGAGAGGGGGGGTGTTGAAAGGTGGCTGAGTTCAGGAGAGAGGGAGGCAGGAATAGAGAGGGAGTGTGAGAGAAGGTGGGAGAAATATGGAGAGAGGCATGGAGAGAGAGAGAGAGAGAGATTGGTGGTTATGATTTTAGAGAGAGATAAATTGGGGGTTAGGGGTTTAGAGAGAGAGAGATTGGTTGTTAGGGGTTGAGAGAGAGAGAGAGAGAGAGATTTCGGGTTAGGGGTTTAGAGAGAGAGATTGAGGGTTAAGGGTTTAGAGAGAGAGATTAGGGGTTAGGGGTTTAGAGAGAGAGATATTAGGGGTTAGGGGGTTTAAATAGAGAGAGATTGGGGGTTAGGGTTTACATAGAGAGAGAGATTGGGGGTTAGGGGTTTAGAGAGAGAGAGAGACAAAGAGACAAAGATAGATAGATAGAGATTATGGGTTAGGGGTTTTGAGAGAGAGATTGTAGGTTAGGGGTTTAGAGAGAGAGATTAGGGGTTAGGGGTTTAGAGAGAGAGATTGGAGGTTAGGGGTTTAGAGAGAGAGATATAATGGGAGTTAGGGGTTTAGAGAGAGAGAGAGATTGGAGGTTAGGGGTTTAGAGAGAGAGAGAGATCATGGGTTAGGGGTTTAGAGAAAGAGAGATATTGGGGGTTATAGGTTTAGAGAGAGAGAGAGATTGAGGGTTAGAGAGAGAGATTATGGGTTAGGGGTTTAGAGAGAGAGAGATAGATATTGGAGATTAGGGGTTTAAAAAGAGACAAATATTTGAGGTTAGGGGTTTAGAGAGATATATTGGCGGTTAGGGGTTTAGAGAGAGAGATTTGAGGTTAGGGGTTTAGAGAGAGAGAGAGAGAGATTGGGGGTTAGGGGTTTAAAGAGAGAGAGAGAGATTGGAAGTTACAAGTTTAGAGAGAGAGGGATTGGGGGTTAGAGGTTTAGAGAGAGATATTGGGGGTTAGGGGTTTAGAGAGAGAGAGATTGGAGTTTAAGGGTTTATATAGAGAGAGAGAGATTGGGGGTTAGGGGTTTAGATAGATGGAGAGAGAGTTTGAGGTAGGGGTTTAGATAGATAGGGAGAGATTGGGGATTAGGGGTTTAGATATATAGAGAGAGATTGGGGTTTAGAGAGAGAGAGAGAGATTGGAGGTTAGGGGTTTATAGAGAGATAGATTGGAGGTTAGGGATGAGGGGTTAAGGGTTTATATAGATAGAGGGAGATTGGGGGTTAGGGGTTTAGAGGGAGAGGGATAGAGCTTATGGGTTAGGGGTTTAGAGAGAGAGAGAGATATTAGGGGTTATGGGTTTAGAGAGAGAGAGAGAGATTGGAGGTTAGGTGTTTACAAAGAGAGAGATTGGGGGTTAAAGGTTTAGAGAGAGAAAGAGATTGGTGGTTAGGGGTTTAGAGAGAGAAGGACATTAGAGTTTTAGAGAGAAAGAGAGAGAGAGAGAGATTGGAGGTTAGGGGTTTAGTGAGAGATAGATTGGGGGGAAGGGGTTCAGAGAGAAAGATATTGGAGGTAGGGGTTTAAAGAGAGAGAGATTGGGGGTTAGGGGTTTAGAGAGAGAGGGATATATAAAGAGAGATATTGGTGGTTAGGGGTTTAGAGGGAGGTAGAGAGATATTGGGAGTTGGGGGTTTATATATATATATATAGAGAGAGAGAGAGAGGTTAGAGGTTTCTATATATATATAGAGAGAGAGAGAGAGGGGGGGGGGATGAAAGGTGGGTGAATTTAAGGGAAAGGGAGTGAGGTATAAAGAGGGAGTGGACGGTTTTGTTCTTATGTAACAAAAACGTGGACGCATTTTATTTTATTGGTCAAAATATTCATATAATTATTTCAAAAATGACAGAATAATTGTGACGAATCATAGAACACCTAAAACACAAAAGTTGTAGGTCTTAGAAATACCTTTCCAACAATATAAGGATCATCAAAATCCGAGTTCTGGATCAAAAATTATGGCAAAAACAATCAAGGCATGTTTACATGTAATAAAAGCGCGCGCACATTTTGATAACACGTGCACATTATTAATGCATGCACATTATTAATGCATGCACGTTATTAACACATGCACATTATTGACATGTGCATGTTCTTACAAATTCAAAAAAAAAGTGGGACAACCTCTCTTCATCTACGTGGTGGATGAGTTGGTTGCTTTGGTTTTAGGTTTGGATTGACAAACCTCTTGGTTTGGACTACATAAACCAAAACACATACATTTCTTTAGCTCATTTTTTTTCAACGACGATTCTACATATGCTCCTGGTGTTCAATTCGAATGAAAATGCACACTTATAGAGCTCTGTGTGTAGATTCTAAATATATATATATATATGATAATAAAATATTTTTTTCGATTTTTTATTTATTTTTATTTTCACATATGCCAAATTTTCAAAATACATAGGTATTTTATTTTCGCTATAACTTTTGATTGGATAAACTATTTTGAAAATGGTAAAGAACCCACACAAGTATAGACAAAGAACTACGCACTAAAAAACAAATATAGTTTATTGATTACGATAAGTCCCTCATAGTGGGGCCTAACGCTCGACCTTGTAATTTTAGGGATTTGTTGACTTCCTTAGTTTTAAAAATATATTTAAAATTAGCTTTGAAAATTTTGGAAAAGTAGTGTTGCACAAGAATCGCCTATTATCTGCAACACTACATAATGTTTTTCATAAATTAAGACCATTTACATACCAAACCCGGGGCCTAACATGAACATATGCATTATGTTTTAGAACAAAAATAACATACCAATCTTAGAAGAATGCCATTTTTTTGGAGTTATACTTATTTTACATAGATAAAAGGTATAAATTGCGGAAGGTGATCTGATTTTCTACATTTCATCTTTTTACACCATAATCTAAAAAGTTGTGTAGGTACCTCTAAAAGTTCATTTTAATGATCGGATTTATGTTTTTCAGGAAGTCCATTACAACTAACATGTCATAACTAGGTATCATTACCTTACACCAACCCTTGAATTATCAACTTGGGAACATAATCTTGATAAATTGTTGACACTATATATCCATGAGTAGTTTTCTTTATTTGGGGGGGTTTCCTTCTTGAGGATGGTGTGTGATATTAATAATATGAAATTACAGAAAAACATGCAACAATTACCACTCTGATATTACTCATATAGATACACTGGAATTCATAGTAATCTGATAAGGGGTTCAAAAATTAATAAAACTCAAACTCCTAATTGTTGAAGTAATCCAAATCTCATCTCATTTAATCAACCAGTTGCATTGCTACAAATTGAGGTTTATAGAATAAAATTGTTGAGTCATAGATTAATCAGAGCTGCAAAATAAAGGACTGAATTACGGATTGATTTATAATAAAAAAAATCATGTGAAAGCTACAGAAGATACAAGAAATATATAAGAAACATACATAGTGACTTCTAACAAATGAAAGCTACAAGAAACATGAACAACAATTTTAACGAATAAAAGCTACAAGAAATATGAACAGCTACTTTAACACATCCATTCACAATAATTCTAAAAAAAAATTACTAAACATATAACACTAAGATCCCCCCTTGTTGTAGAGTAGGCCCTCACTCTGTAGCACTAATAATTCAAACTCAAACCACAACTATAGAACTTATATGGCAATTAACAAAACTAATTTTGATTTTCAAAAAAAAATAATCAATTTAGTGATAGATTCTTTAGTTTCTTGCTCTTCTTTTTATACAAAAACTTCACCTTAATCAGTGTGTGACTGTTAAAAATAAAGAGTACTTGATCAACTTTTAATATTGAGAGTCGATTCCTTAAGAAAAGGAATGTGACAATGATGAATAATCAATAGAAAAGGAACGATCTAGTAGTGTAATGACTATTGTTTTCGCCAATTGATTTCTAGATGGCATCATGTTGTTGGTCGTGCTTCATCAACCTTGACTGCTAGTACAAGAAAATATTTTCCTCTTCTGCTTGCATGCTGATGGAAAGTTAGTCGACAAGTGCTATAGAAAAACTAGTTGTCAACTGCTGCGGAAAAGTTCGTTAACAACACTACTAGAATATTTTAGCGCCAAATATCTATTCCAACTTGTACCTGTAAAACAAGCAATTCCATATTTGCATGTAAACCTCAATTGTTATCCAAATTCATAGTATATTCTACTTATTTTAACATAAAAGTGAAAATGAAATTATAAAGTTTCCAGGAGTAAGGATATGAAGGAAATATATGGAAATGAAAAGACAAGAAATGCAGTCAAATAACGATTAAGGATAGTGTATGGAAATGGTCATTTACCATGTTCATCAAGGGCCACATAGGTTCAAGCCGTGAATCTTATGTTTTGGAGAAACATGTATGGATATTTCCTTGCGAATTTTTCGAGTGTATTTGGAATAACATCTCATTATAACTTCTTTCATTTAAATTTTTTACAGTAAATGATCAGAAACATCACCTAATTTCCTAAACTTCCAAATCTAAAATCCTACCTTAATCAATTGTCACTTAATTACATCAGCTATTATAAACCATTCCTTGTATTCTTTAAATTCCAATTAAAACTTGAGTACTATCTCAATCTCATATTTAATCATGCCTCTTCAATTTGGAATATCAAAATCCCAAGCTCTTTCTGAATCTAGTGGAAAGACCTCTGTTTGTTCTGTAGTTTGTCATATTTTTATAGATGTGATGTATAAGCTTAAAAGACTTGACATTGTGCTAGAAATGATTACATCAAATATCAATGAATTATTGCTACTATTATAACGAGATAATATGCATTTTAATTATGTTGGGCAACCCACACTCATTTGTAAGTAGTGACATTTATCCATCTATTTGGAATGGAACAAGATGATTATCGTTATAAATAACACATAATATGCCTCCGGATATGACCACGTTGCTAATAGTGATGACCTCCATGAAGTTAATGCTTGTAAATGATAGTCTAGAAAAATGATTGGAATCTTTGTCATTGCACCATGTTGGAAATCACAGGTTCTAGAAGTAATTAATAGACCATGAATCTCTCGTCTCTTCGTCTTTTTGTTCATGAGGATGAGCTTGGTTTTCATGGAAAGACCTCATGACCACCTCAGATGGTAGAGCTGATGAGATCTAAATGGAATCTATGTTTGGTTGTAGTGATGGTATATTGTCTTCTCTTATTTATTATCTATGTGGTGATATGCCATATCTATGTGGTGATCTGCCATATCTATGTGGTGATCTATCTCTCTATAACCCCTTAACCCACCCCACCCCAACCACACCTAACCACCTCCCCTCTCTTATTGTCTCTCTTACTCCTCATACCCCTGACCCCTCTTTCTCTTTCCCCTCCTCCTCGTAACCCTTACAAAACCCCTCTCTCACTCTCTCTTCCCCACTTCTACACCTCTCTCTCTCTCTCTAAACCTCCTCTCCCTCTCCCTAACCTCTCACCCATCCCTAACCATCCTACTCTTTGTATCTCTCTACTACTCCCCCTATCCAAAAAACCCCTCCTCTCCCTAGCCATTACTA
This sequence comes from Larix kaempferi, assembly GCA_027924585.1. Taxonomy (NCBI): domain Eukaryota; kingdom Viridiplantae; phylum Streptophyta; class Pinopsida; order Pinales; family Pinaceae; genus Larix; species Larix kaempferi. The sequence goes on along the minus strand of BSBM01000461.1, from coordinate 14,078,487 downwards.
ACTCAGGATCTCTCAGTCTCTCTCTCTCTTCCCTACAACTCCACCTACCTCTAACAAAACCTCCCATCTCTCTTTCTCACTCCCTACAACTAACACCCTCTCCTCTATCTCTCTCTCTCCCTCCTCTCCCCTTCTAACCATTACTAACCCCCTCTCTCAGTCTCTCTCTCTCTCTCTCCCCCTCACTAACCCCCCTCCTAGCCCCTTACCCCTAACTAACCCCCCTCCCTCACTCTCTCTTCCCTGGTTCTACACCTCTCTCTCTCTCTCTCTCTCTCTCTCTCTCTCTCTCTCTCTCTCTAAACCCCCTCTCCCTCTATAACCTCTCCCCCATCCATAACCATCCTACTCTCTCTATCTCTCTACTACACCCCCTAGCCCAAACCCCCTCCTCTCTATCTCTCTCCCCTCCTCTCCCTAGCCCTTACTAACCCGAGCTCTCTCAGTCTCTCTCTCTTCCCTACACCTCCACCTATCTCTAACCACACCTCCCATCTCTCTTTCTCACTCCCTAAAACTAACACCCTCTCCTCTCTCTCTCTCTCCCTCCCCCCCCAACCATTACTAACCCCCTCTCTCAGTCTCTCTCTCTCTCTCTCCCCCTCGCTAACCCCCCTCCTAGCCCCTTACCCCTAACTAACCCCCCTGGGACCTCTCTCACTCTCACTTCCATGCTTCTACACCTCTATCTCTCTCTCTCTCTAAACCCCCTCTCCCTCTCCCTAACCTCTCCCCCATCCCTAACCATCCTACTCTTTCTATCACTCTGCTACTCCCCCTAACCCAAAACCCCCACCTCTCCCTAGCCCTTAATAACCCGGGCTCTCTTAGTCTCTCTCTCTCTTCCCTACACCTCCACCTACCTCTAACCACACCTCCCATCTCTCTTTCTCACTCCCTACAACTAACACCCTCTCCTCTATCTCTCTCTCTCCCTCCTCTCCCCCCTAACCATTACTAACCCCCTCTCTCAGTCTCCCTCTCTCTCTCCCCCTCGCTAACCCCCCTGCTAGACCCTTGACCCTAACTAACCCCCCCTCTCTCACTCTCTCTTCCCCGGTTCTACACCTCTCTCTCTCTCTAAACTCCCTCTCACTCTCTCTCCCCTCCTCTCCCTAGCCATTACTAACCTGGGCTCTCTCAGTCTCTCTCTCTCTTCCCTACACCTCCACCTACCTCTAACCTCACCTCCCGTCTCTCTTTCTCACTCCCCAACTAACACCCTCTCCTCTATATCTCTCTCCCTCCTCTCCCCCCCTAACCATTACTAACCCCTCTCTCAATCTCTCTCTCTCTCTCTCTCCCCCTCGCTAACCCCCCTCCTATCCCCTTACTCCTAACTAACCCCCCCTCTCTCACTCTCTCCCTCTCTATCTAAACCCACTCTCCCTCTCTCCAACCTCTCCCCCATCCCTAACCATCCTACTCTCTCTATCTCTCTGCTACACCCCCTATCCCAAAACCCCCTCCTCTCTATCTCTCTTCCCTCCTCTCCCTATCCCTTACTAACCCAATATCTCTTAGTCTCTCTCTCTTCCCTACACATCCACCTACCTCTAACAATAAATCCCATCTCTCTTTCTCACTCCCTACAAATAACACCCTCTCCTCTCTCTCTCTCTCTCTCTCTCTCTCTCTCTCTCTCTCTCTCCCCTAACCATTACTAACCCCCTCTCTCAGTCTCTCTCTCTCTCTCTCCCACTTGCTAACCCCCAATCCTAGCTCCTTAACCCTAACTAACCCCCCTAGGCCCTCTCTCACTCTCTCTTCCATCCTTCTACAACTCTCTCTCTCTCTCTCTCTCTCTCTCTCTCTCTCTCTCTCTCTCTCTCTCTAAACCCCCTCTCCATATACCTAACCTCTCGCCCATTCCTAACCATCCTACTCTTTCTATCTCTCTGCTACTCCCCCTAGCCCAAAACTCCCTCCTCTCCCTAGCCCTTACTAACCCAGGCTCTCTTAGTCTCTCTGTCTTCCCTACACCTCCACCTACCTCTAACCACACCTCCCCTATCTCTTTCTCACTCCCTACAACTAACACCCTCTCCTCTATCTCTCTCTCTCCCTCCTCTCCCCCATAACCATTACTAACCCCCTTTCTCTGTCTCTTTCTCTCTCTCCCCCTCACTAACCCCCCTCCTAGCCCCTTACCCCTAACTAAACCCCCCATGGGCCCTCTCTCACTCTCTCTTCCATGCTTCTACACCTCTCTCTCTCTCTCTAAACCCCCGCTCCCTCTCCCTAACCTCTCCCCCATCCCTAACCATCCTACTCTTTCTATATCTCTGCTTAACTACCTCCTCTCTATCTCTCTCCCTTCCTCTCCCTAGCCCTTACTAACCCAAGCTCTCTCAGTCTCTCTCTCTTCCCTAAACATCCACCTACCTCTAACCACACCTCCCATCTCTCTTTCTCACTCCCTACAACTAACACCCTCTCCTCTCTCTCTCTCTCTCCTCCTCCTCTCCCCCCCCAACCATTACTAAACCCCTCTCTCAGTCTCTCTCTCTCTCTCTCCCCCCACATAACCATTACTAACCCCCTTGTGATGTCCCCCAATTAACAATAAACAATTATGTTTTGTGTTGTTATCATTATGAAATTCATTTTAGTAAGGGCTAGATGAAAAATCTGCCGAATAAGTCTTAGGAGGACTGTTGTAAGAAACAACTTTGAATTTTAATTATTGTTTTAATAATAAAAGGATGAATAGGAACAGCCAAGTTAAATGAGGAGATCATGCATGGAAAAGTGGGGGACAAGTGAGAGTTAACCTTGGAGAAACCAGAACAGGTGTCAGAAGTGTATTTTAGACACTAGACACACCCTGAAAATCAGGGATTTACTTAGCTGCGAAAATTCCATGAGGAATTAGCTGCTAATGATAAGACCTAGGCAAAACTATAAAGGAGGGGCATATGTGGGAGGCAGGACGCTGCTTAGTATGCCGGAGAGGATTAGACTTGCTGTGTGAGCACTCTGTGCTAGGCAAGAGATTCAGGAACTTGTGACTGAGTTCAAGGTTAACTGTCCACACTTTTTAGTGCATGCATCTGGCTCGGGGGTGATTACGGACAAACTTGGCGTTTGGACCTAATCTACGGTTGGGTGGAACGTGGCTGTTCCGACTTCATTCAGATTATCAGTTTCAGGTTTTTCTTTTATTTACAGTCTTTCAGCATTTTCCGGTTATCTTACTTTGTTCAGATTAATTAATATGATTTTTGTGTACAATGAAAGAGCTGATCATTATTTTTCGGACGATAAAGTTAGATCTGTAAAGGAAACTTATACAGAATATTGCTGTGCGGATTAGATTTAAGTTATTAAAAAAAAAAATCAAATCTATGTCTGTAGCTAGATTTTAACACATCTTGGGGTTGGGTCACCTTCCAAGGACGCTCTTCAAGCTGGACTGCATATTTAACGAATCGGTCCTGTTTATAAGCTGGAGCTAATAGTAATGGATTCCGACCTGTACATTGAAGTTATACAATCTTGGTTAAGGGTGGAGTCATAGTTTCTTTAAAAATAAAACTCTGAGTAAGAACCCTCCCATTATTTTATTTAGTTTTAGTTATCTAATAGTTCGAATCGCACTCGGCGGGTTAGAGCGCGATAACCTGGAGATTTCTCTACCTACGGATTGTTGGATCTCATCTTAATCATCACCACGAGGATCCTAGTGTAAAAGCCATGACGCAGTATCGCCCATACTCCTCCTTGTAATAATGTGGTATGGCCGAAGTATTAAATATTTCATTGATGGTTAAAATTGCAGATCTGTTAAACTTACTGTTTAAGCAGACGGTTCGGTTAGTCATTTATATTTTTATTCATTGAAAGAAATACCTTGAAAGTAGTGGAGTTACAGTAGATAAATGCGTTGTATTTATCGTAGCTAGGTCTCGATACCTGAGCTTTGGGGTTTAAACGTTTTGATACCTGGAGTTGCCAGGTTAAACCTGCTGTCATACTTTTAATGAAACTTTATTCTCATCTCAGAATCAACGAGATTCTCCTACGAAGGATCTACAGTATGAATTTAAAACAATAAGTGGTTAAGATAGATCTTACGGGATTGTTACTTTTGCTCTCTTCTAGGGTTTCGGTTGGATTTTTTACTCTTGAGAGGGCGTAGACCCAAAGGGTTTGGGTTCGGATTTTGTTTTATTCAACATTTACTTTAAAATGTTCTTTTTAAACCCATAGCTATCACCTTTGAAACTCAACAAATTTATTACAAGACCTGTAACTACCCTATCCATATAAGAGGAAATTTAAACATGAAATCGCCCTGAGATCGATTCCTATGATTTGATTCTTGCTTTACATAGTCAGGAGAAAACGAAATCCGAGTCATACACAACTGTACTTCCACTTAAATGTACGTTTTAAAAGAAAATACAAAAAAAAACAAATTCATAATAATAACCCAGGGGTTGTGTAATTCCCTGGAGATTAAACCATGCACTTAAGTATTCTCGACTTTAACCATTCTGAAGTCTCGGATTTGGATATTATAGAAAAACAGAATCTTAAACTTAAATTCAAAACAGTCCAGTACGTTCCTCTAAGGATAAGATCCTCAGGGAGATTTTTAGTTTTAAAAGTTTTACAAAAATCGTGGCAGAAAGAACCCCAAGCCACAGTGAATCGTTACGACCAAAATAAACTAACCAGGTCATGAAATCACAGAACTCCCTGCTGTCGAGGGGAGGTTCTTTCCCATTTTCCATCACTGCGTGAAGGTGTAAGGGGCAATGCCACTTACCGAGCAGGAAGGGTTCCTCTACGAATCTGCACACTCCAGGCTGGGAGGACCTACCAGCAATAAACACATTATACATTAGCAGATGAGGGCAAACTGATAAAAATAAGAAGAAATAAAGAGAATTCTAATGTGGTTTTTCGACAATACCTCTAAATCAACAGTGTTCTTCGATGGAATGCTTCTGTACAACCGCGTAGCAAGGAACATACTGTGCAGTCCTTTGAAGGCATTATGCGCATTCGAGAAAACGAATGGAAATGTATCGCCAGGTTTTGAGAGCCAGACTAAAACTTCCACTCTAAAACCAACCCGTAAATCATAAGGAGAAGAGTAAATCAATTCGAGAAGAGTTGGGCGTTCCAAGATAATCCGGGCAGTCCTTTCCTGGCGCAGGTGGCACCTTGGCTTTCGTTCATCATAAATGAATTCACATGACCAAGTTATTGCTGAAGTTTTCTTGAAATACACAACCAGTACTGGAAGGCTTATCCAGCCTGGATCTTGCGTTGCCATAGCTTGATGGTACACCTCGTAGATGATGCTTATAATTACCAGGCATAACTCCTACACAGTGCGAATATCGAAAAGGGGTTATGTAAAAACGTTTGGACTTACAATTAAATATAATTCAGGTTATCATATTATATAAAATGCAATCCATCATGTCGATGATCATATTTTCGAAGGATCATACACAATCAACTATAAAACCATCCTACTATATGATACAATAAACGATCCTTTATATTATAAAACTAAATGTTTATCATGGTATCCTATGGTAATCGAGCCTTGTGTTTTATAGGCCTTTGACAACCTTTAATTATTTTTATTTCCTTAGTTTTGGTTTTGCCAATGAGAGTGTGGTTATTTTGTTTCCAGTTCAATGCAAATAACCTTTTTTTTCTGAGTATTGATTATACAAAGGGAATTTTTTTGGACTATTTCATCGTAATAAGGGTGGGAGATTTTAGGTTTATTGTATGATGAAAATTCACTATAAAACTATAAAGAAACTGCAAATACGTTTAAAACTTATTTGACATAGTTACCTGCGATATAAGGATAAATTTCAGAGTGGGTGAGCCAAACCTGCATATTCACATTTGAACCAGTGTTAGCCATAGCTAAGTAAGTGGCATGACCACTAGAAGACCTTCTATCCAGTAGGAAAATAAAGGGTAATAACATAAGTAAGATCAGGGTGCAACTTTCATTAATGTAAATATTGACTAGCATAAGACAATCACCGAGCTCTTATAAAATAATGTTAAGAACAGAACAGGACAAAAAAAAAAAATTTGTATGGAGTTGTCACACCCCTCTCTTAGTATCTCTCTTTCTCTCTCCCCCCTCCCCAACCCCCCTCCTAGCCCCTTACCCCTAACTAACCCCCCCTCTCTCACTCTCTCTTCCATGCTTCTACACCTCTCTCTCTCTCTCTCTCTCTCTCTCTCTCTCTCTCTCTCTCTCTCTCTCCTGCTCCCCCCCCTCTCGCTCTCTCCCAATCCCCCTTCCCCTACCACTAACCACTCCCCATCTCTAACCCCTAATCCCATGACACCAAATCCCTATTTAACCTCCTAACCCATAGAAACTATTAAATAAAATATTGAATAAGGTTTTGGTGATTGCAATAATGCTAGCGCGTTTTTGCATGAAGAAATTCTCGCGCGTTTTGTGCAACTAGGCGTTATTTAGCCATGCACCAAACATATTAAATGCCTAGGATTTTTTTAACATTCCATAAACGCGTGCGCATTTTGTGTGCCCATAACGCTAGCATGTTATCTGTGTCCATAACGCTAGCGCATTTTGTCTGTGCAAAAATTCAGCAGAATACTCTGCTTATTTCATACCCGAAATTTTCATTTTGTCTCCCCGTTTCCCCTACAGCGGTGCAAAAAAAATTCAAACTCTATGTTCACAATCAGAATTCAAGGCAATTGAGGAAGCTTGACACCCTATGTTCACAATCAACAAGCTTGAAGAGGATTCTATAGTTAGCATTGGGAGTTGAGGATTCTACATTCACAATTAGCAAGCTTCAAGAGGATTCTACATTCACAATTTCAAGCTTCAAGGGGATTCTACATTCACAATTTCAAGCTTCAAGAGGATTCTACATTCACAATTTCAAGCTTCAAGAGGATTCTACATTCACAATTTCAAGCTTCAAGGAGATTCTACATTCACAATGTCAAGCAAGCTTGGTGAATCTATATGAAAACAATTGAAGAAGAATCTACATTCACTATTGAGAAAGATTGAAGAATCTATATTCACAAATGAAGAATTTTCTATATTCACAAGTGAGTTAGAAACTTTACTTTCACATTTGAGCAAGATTGAGGAATCTATATTCACAATTGAGGAAGTATCTATATTGACAATTGAACAAGCTTGAAGAACCTATATTCACAATTGAGAAAGAATTTGGATATTTGAATAGTTGAGCACACCTCTAGAATCTATTTTCTTAGTATTTCTCATTGTGGTCATGGGGAATTCACGCAATTGAAAAAGGAAATCGGCAAGGAAAAAGAAGCCTCAAGAAACCATTGAAGAAGTTAGAGAAAAGAAAATATTGGACATGTGGAATCGAAGGCATTCCATGGAAACTCATCCAATTCCAACTGTAGATGATGCCACGGTCTTTCCTACCCATCCACCTCAAGAAAAATGGAGAAATTCACTAGAGGGGCCCTCAATTTCAACAACATTTGATGAACAAGCACCCAATGGCACTAGTTAAGAAGTAAGATGTAGGTGCTCATCGGGGTATGTTTCAATTCCCACATTAAGTCAACCTCAGAATATGGTAGTGAATGACTTGTTGGGTAGTGGTTATACAAGCGACGAAGTTGGAGAGGCATTGAATGAAGGATTTAGAATGGAAGAAGCAAATGTTATGGAGACCTTCCAAGAGAAAGTCCAATTTCCCACATCCAACTACCAACAAGAGAATGCAATACAAGAGGCTCCTATTGAAACGTCAGAGTGTTATGGTGATGTTGTACATGCTCCAATTCCAACACCCTTACCTCCATTAGCAACTACATGCCAAAGAACTCCGAAACGTATATAGGTTGATGAAACTCTCATTAGTTCACTTGAAGGTACATTGTCTAAATGTGCTATTGCTTATCAAACTCGACAAACACTTGATAAATTTTTTGATTCTAAATGTGATGGGGACAAGTGCAAATTATTTTTATCTTTGTTAAAATCTAGGTCTATGGTTGTTGTTAGAAGAACGTTAAGGATAAATATGACCAAAAGTCATAACCAAGTTCTCATATAGTTAAAATTTTAGTAGATGCATTTAGTACAATTGGAAAGAAATATCGCTCAAAGGATCGCAATGCAGCTCGTTGTGTGTTGTCACAATCAATCGTGAACAAAAACACTAGCGCACTTCATTTTCTTAAACCTGCATCCAAAATTATTAATTTGAATTTGAAGACACTTCGTAGGTATTGTGTTAGAAGAGAACAACTTGAAACCAGTCAAATAGATGTTTGGGACTTCATTGGCAGGTTGCCACGCTCTGATATGAAGCTCATTGATGCAGTAAATGGATTAGTGCAAGCTTTTTGGCATGACAACACTAGACCTTCTTCCAACAAAAAAGATGTATTAAATCTGAGAAGGGGTTCAAAGGATCATGAACCACACATTAAACATTTTCTTGATATGACACAAACAGAATTATATTGGATATTTAGGAATGAACATAACGAACTTGACTTGGGTCAAAGATCCTTTGAAAAATGCAAACCATGGTATGTTAAAATAAACACAATTGGAAACACATGTTGTTATCGATACCACATTGAGTATGGTTACTATTATGACACATATACATATATTTTTAATGTATTGCATAACACTCTTGTGCAGGAATGCTCAGCTACATTACCACTGATGCCATCTAGAGACTTTATTCATAGCATTTTGTGTAGCAGGCCAAACAATTGCACATTATTGGAAAAATGCATACATGTGACCGATGAGCATGAACTTGGGAGGCATGAGGTGAACTTGCAATCATTCAAATATGTCACGTATGATATTGATGGAGGGAACAAAAGAAAAAAAATACAATTGGTCACTTCTCAGGTTGGTAATGAGCTATTGGATACTATTTTTTCTTCAGATTGCAATTTCATATGTAACAATCTATTGATATATGTCTTTATTGTTGATATACCAGGTACGAGTTTGCAACTTCATGGAGGAATTATTTGAAAAGACACAACAATATATAAATCATGTGCATTTGGCTCGTTGGAAAGATGAGTAGTTTAGAACGTGCATGGATACATTTCCTATTGGGACTATCCTGTTAGTGGTCTATTTTGCGGAAAACTACACTCTTTAACCAAAAAATGAGATTCAGAGTCAATACTATCACTCAGACCAGGTCATCCTAATGGTCCATATCACCTATAGACATGGGGCAGATAGTACTGAATACAACAGGGTTATATTGAAGGAGTATCACTTCTACATAAGTGATGACAAGTGTCATGACTTGGATTTTGTACAACACAGCTTTCAAATGTTCTACAATCACTTGAAGGATAATAGTATACGGATGGAACAAAATTGTATTTCGTCTGACGGTTATGCAGAGCAATTCAAAAGTGCCCATGTCTTCCAATGGTTGTGTATGCTCCACAAAAGGCACAAGGTGCCACATATTTGGAACTATTTTGAGACCGGACATGTAAAAGGTGAACATGATGGAGCAGGTGTGAGCATAAATACTGCATTACGCAGGAAAGAAATGAAGTTCACAAATGTATCAATAATGCGATATGAAAAAAACATCATTGAATCGTGTGCTTCATTCATGGGGGAGTGAGCAAGAAGGCAGGAATATCACTCAACCAGGAAATCACATGCACATAGATATTTTTGGGAGGTGGTGGATGTAGATCGATCACAGTTATATGAGTGCAAGAAAATCCAAGGAACCTGTTCATTTCATTCAGTTAGAATGTCGGACAATGCTATACTTGAAATGTGGACAAGGAAACTATCATGTTTTTGTTCTCCATGCAGTAGTGGTGAATGGGACGAATGTGAATCCATGGATTGGGTTGATAGCTGGGACCGTGTATCACTCCCCATTGGTCGACAGATAGCTAAAGAATTATCCCAGTTGGAGGAGGACCAATCAAGTATTTCACCAGACTATGATCACATATCAAATCTCGTACAACCAGCTTAGATTAATATTTTTATATTTTTGACAACTGGTTGTGTCTAATTGGCTGTGTATATTTTTTATATTTTTGACAACTAGTTGTGTCTAATTAGTTAACTGAAACATTGGAGCTATATTTTCTCCAGGGCACATATACGCAATGGTTTCCCCGAGACGCAATGCATGGCACACTGACTATTGGTTGGCACGTTTCTTAGAGGGGAAGCAAACCCTAAATGTCCTATTACGGGACTTTGAGGCCAATGATTTTCCAATTGGGTCAATGGTTATAAAGGGAGAATATTTGAACCAAATTTCCCACTCATCAAATAGAAAAGGGTATACATATGAAGATTATGGACCAGGTGAGATTGTATACCATTATACAAACTTAGTTATTGGCACAAACCTCCAACTGCAAACAATGCCAAGGAAGAACTCATAAAAGGCGCAATACTTATAATTTTCCTTATTCCGAGCACAAGAGGTTAAAGGAAACCATTGGTATTCGAGGTGATCCTGATGGTCTAGTCGAATGACCATAGGTAGGTAATCTGGTATGTGGTTTGCATGTTTTATTCTGTACTATATTATAGGTATGTTGTGTACATGTATGCTATGATTTTGTTTCATGGTCTCATTGAGTATTGACATTAATATTTTGACTATTGCATCCATACATTGATAGCTTGATATATTGATAAATTGCATAGACTTTGTACAACTTGATAAATTGCACAAGTTTCGTCATGGATTTTTTTTCTTTGTTTTTTTCTCCCATCTAAGTAAACCATAATATCTTTATCCCCATGCCCATTTTCATGCTCACTAGCACCATCACCATATTCATTCTCATTATCACTATCCCCATGGTCATTGTTGCCATCACCATGCCACCATGAACATCACCACTGCTATCACCCAAGATTTTCCTGGGTTGTAGAAGGAAAGACCATGGGGTAATTATTGCTACCCAATATTTAGCGGATGGAAACTAGCCTTTCCAACCACAGGGAGGGATCTCCCTTTGGGGCTTCCAGCAACAAGATGCATCTTAAAATGGGCTGGGATATTGGTCAAAGTGGTGGCTAGAACTTTAAATAATGAATTGAAAGAGGTTTTTGGTTGATTGGAGTTAAGAATAGGAGGACATTTGGGCATGGAGTCAAATTAGGTGGGTTACTGTCATCAATGGCAGGTTTGGGCCGCGATTGCAGGAGCAAGAGGTAAGGTAGACATGGTTCTTTCACGTCAAAGTAATCAGCAGATGGAGGTAAAGGAAGGAGACAAGTTCGGCCACAAGGATAGAGCATTTAAGAATTAATTCTAACTTGCAACTTCAAGAGGAAAAGGGTGGAATACCTAGTCATATGCATCTGGAGCATGCGAGCATGAATTCCAGACCATGTAATCTTGATCTTTAGGTACTGCAAAAATAAACAATTAATGGAAATATGAAGAAAGAACACATGCACAGGAAATAACTGACATCAGAACACACATCACCGGAATCTCAAGCTCCAAAATCGGGTCTTCTCATTGAATTAAGAGGCCGATTTTAATACAGCACAGAGCAGTAATCTCTCTAAAACCAAAATGTCCAACCTTTTGGTCTACTTCAGACCTTTCCTTTATAGGCTTACAAAACATAAAAAATATCTTAACTGATTCAAAAAAACTCAGACTGGTAATGATGAGGTCGTTCGAACTGAGCTACCCGAATCGACAGCCTCTGATTCTATCATGTGCGGAAGAGGAGAATCGTCTGTGCTGACAGTGCACCATTGGACCATGGAAGCCACCTGTTGGTCCATCGGATCTAGCCATTTAGGTTTGATCAAGAGGTAACAAAAATAGGCCCCTTCGCTGCTCTCAGATGCAACATTCCTCTATGAAAATCTCCATTTCCCGTGACTGCAATTTTATCTGCAAAAATTTTCTCGATCCGCAATCTCCCTTCCGCAATGAGCTTTCTGCAACAGTCTTTCTGCAATGGCCTTTCCGCAACAACCTTTGCGCAACCTTCAATTATCCACGTGGCACGCAGGGATAGGATCTTCGGCCTTGTTCTTTTCTGGAAAATTACCTTTCCGCAATCCGCAATCCACAATGCAGAATGCAAAAATTTACATTTTTGGCCACTTGAAAAGCTGTCGCTCCACAATCCGCAACGCAGGTTGCGGGATGCAGAAACTTATCTTTGAGTGCTCTGGGAAGTTTCTTTTCCAAAATGCATATTACCGGATGTGGAAACTATATTTTTTGCCCCCTTGGTAGATTTCTTTTCTGCAATCCGCAATCCACAATGCGGATTGCAGGAGCCGAAAAATGGTTCTACGGAATGCCATTTTAACCGTCGATCTGATCTTCTCCTTGATCTTAGCCGTCCAATCTTATTTGGTTGCAGAAGAAGCTCCTACTACTATTTTTTCTGTGGAAGAGCCCTCCTGCCTTGTATTTTCCCATTTTCTCACTGCGGCTCGGTCATTTGGCTTGGATTTGTTCGACACTTAGCCAATTTTAGTTTTCCTAATTCTTTATTTGATGCAACTGACCAATGGATGACCTTGGGGATTTGAGTGGGGGTTTTGCTTCACCTTCTCTAGTGGAAACCATAATAAGGGTTAAGAGCAGCTCCAACCAAGGATGCTATCCTCCCTGTGAGGTAGCAAGAACATGTATACTAGTGGCCCTTACTCCTTGCCTCTTTCTTTCCCCTTCGTATCACAAAACTAGAACACGACTAACTGAAAATAAAAATGGAAATGTACAATGGGGGTGGGTCGATGGACTTATTCTTCACTTGAAATAATGCTTCAAGAACCTCCCATTGATGGCTCCCTTTCCAACTGGTTCATCATCATTGTCCTGTAGGAAGAAAGCATTGTTCCCATGATAAGCGGCGATTGTATAGGGCCCTTGCCAAAGGTTATCAAACTTTTGGGCATGGTCTTCTCTTCTAGCATCCCATTTTAATACCAGATCTCCCACTTGGAAATCATCTACCTTGGCCTTTCTGTCAAAAGTCCTTTTGATCTGGTCTCGAGATTTTGTGGCTTTAGCCTGCACCCCTTCTCTAATCTCTTGCACTACCACCAACTGATTAGCTCTCCTCAGCTCGGGGTTTGGCTCTTATCCTTGATCCTGTAGAAATATCATTGCAGTTCCTCTAAGGGAATCAAGGAATACTACCTCTGTTCCATATACTAATTTGAAAGGAGAAGTTCCAATGGACCTTTTAGAGGTGATCCTATTAGCCCACAAGGCAAGGGTTAGCCTGGTGTGCCAATCCCTTTTATTCTCTTGCAGCAGCTTCTTAATTATCATCACCAGAATTTTGTTGGAGGATTCTACCAATCCATTTCCCTGGGGATAGTAAGCAGTAGAATGGCCAAATTTGATGTGGAATTTGTCACAGAATTTGACTATCTTCTTGGACTTGAAGGCCTATGGATTATCAGTGATTACCTTAACAAGACAACCAAACCTGGACATGATATTCTCCTCCAGAAACATGATGATGATTGTATCTGTGGCTTGTCTGGTAGGCACTGCTTCGATCCATTTGGTGAAATAATCAGTGGCAGTCAGTATCCACCTGTGCTTCCTAGAGGAGTTGGGGAAAATTTCACCAATGAAGTCAAGTCCCCACTACTGGAAAGGGGCTTCCACCAATATTTGTTTCAGAGGAAATGAAAAGAGCTTCTTCTTTCCTTCAAAAAATTGGCATTCATGGAAGCTAGTTATTTCCTTATGTGTCCTTGAGCATAGTAGGCCAATAGAACCCTACCCTAAGAATTTTGTTAACAGTGGCTTTCTAGTAATGATGCCCTCCACATACTCCATTGTGAAACTCTTTCAATGTTGCTTTGGCCTCATCTTCCACAATGCAATTCAAGAGGACACCCCCAGGGTCTTTCCAATAAAGACCACCATTTAGTATGCAATACTTCGCATCCTTCATCTTTGTGGATCCAACTTTGCTTTTTCCCATCTCAAGAGGTGCTTGCAAGTTCTACAAAACATATGCAACATCAGAATACCAAGGAGAGGACATGAATTTGTTTAATACCTGAGGCAGTGGATCTTGGGAAGTTTCTCCTTGTATGTGTGACGACAGGTTCATACTCATTGAATCCCAATTTGACTCGGCCATGAGTCTAGCCAGGACTTTCCCTTTGATAAGATTAGTAGTTTTGATCTCTAGATCATATTCCAACAGGGTATCTATCCACGTTGCTCTTCTACCTTCTGGATTAGGTTGTTTCAATATATATTTCACAGCAGCATTGGGAACATAAGATACAAAATGGGAATGCATGACATAAACCCTTAAATCCTTCAGAGTTTTGATCATGGCATAGGCTTGTTTTTCCATAATATTGTACTTGAGCTCAACATATCTGAGAGCCCTGTTGAAAAAAGCTATGGGCTTCTCATCTCCTTCTTGATTTCTCTATAAAATCACACCTTCTATGGAATGCTCAGAGGCAAAGGAAAACATAAGAAACTCTTTGTCTAAATCTGGGTTGATCAGTACAGGTGCTTCAACAATTTCTCTCTTTATATCCTCAAATGCTTTCCTAGCTTCTACAATCCACTTGACTTGATTGTCTTTCTTAAGCATGCAGATGATCGACCTCATGATTTCTAAAAAATTGGGGATAAATCTCCTTATGAAGTTCACTGTGCCTAGAAAAGACTGAATTTCTTTTTTACTCCTAGGGAGTTCAATTTTCTGTATTGCATCTATTCTGTCTGGGTCAATTTTGATCCCATCTTTAGATATTATGTGGCCCAGCAGTTTACCCTCTTGCATGGCAAAATTAGAGTTTGCAGGGTTCAAAGAGATTCCAAACTTTCTGCACTTGGTGAACACTTGGTGCAAATGTTTCAGATGTTCTGCATCAGATTTAGAATATACTGTGATGTCATCCATGTAGACCACCACAAATTTTTCTTTCTCTCTTGCAAAAGCTATGTCCATATCTCTTTGGAAGGTGGCCCCTGCATTCAACAAACCGAAGGGAATTTTAGCATACATGAAGGTTCCCCAAAGTGTGGTAAAGGTTGTCTTGTTCTGGTCTTCTGGATGAACCTTAATCTGATTGTATCCTAAAAATCCATCCATCATGGACATTCTTGCTACCCCTACAACCTTCTGCAAGATATGGTCCATTTTGGGCAAGGGGTAGTTATCCTTTAAGGACACTTTGTTGAGATTTCTAAATTCAGTACATAGTATGATTTCAGCATTCTTTTTCCTCACTAGGACTATGTTGGCCACCCACTATGAAAACCTCAAAGAGAGTATGATTTTGGCTTCATACAGCTTCTTTACCTCTTTCTCTATCAGTGGGAGCAACATGGGATTCATCCTTCTCAGCTTCTACCTGAATGGCTTCTCCTCTGTCTTGAATGGTATGGTATGCTAGATGACAGCAATGTCATATTCTTTTAGGTCTTCATAGCACCATGCGAACACATCAGAAAAATTTCTCATTAAATTCATATAGTCTTTTTTGATGCCTCGGGCCAAGGACTTTGATAGTTTGACAATTTTGGGTTCCTCATTGCTCCCAATGTTATAGTCTTCTACTTCCTTCGGGTTTGGAGCCACCTTGTGATCTCTGGATACATCATTTTCATCAAACAGTATTTCCAGTGGGACCAACCCTTTGGGTATGTAATTTCTCTTTAGCTGCAAAATCTCTTTTCCTCCCAAAGTGGTTTCGAGCTCTGGTGGGTCAGGTTCCCATTCTTCCCCTTCACAGTCCTCTTGATCAATATGGATATTGGAAAACTCCCCAGTCATCTATAGGAACTTCTTTATCTGTTGGTCATCTTCAAATATTTTCTAGTGCTTAGTATTGTCTGGGACAGAGGGTCTATACCTTACACTAATCATGTGAGTTCTGGCGGGGTAAGCGGGGAGCTGAAATCTGCTAGCAGAGCTGGCTAGAGTGTTTGCCACTATATTCTGCTCTCTGGGAATGAAAAAGATATCATGCTCTGTGAAGAAATTGTCAAACATGTCCCACACGAAATTTCTATAAGCTTTTAGCCTGGGATTATTATCCTCATAGTTGCCTTTCACCTACTGGATTATTAGCTCTGCATCTCCATAGATCTTGATCTTCTTAGCCCTCAGGCCTTTGAGTACATTCAAGCCCAATAGCAGAGCTTCATATTCTGTCACATTATTCGAACAATCAAACATTAATTTGAAAGTATGAAACCTGGCACATGCAATTCTCTCATTTGGAGGGGTGATCCATATCCATGCTCCAACTCCTTATTTGTTCATATACCCATCGAATTTCATGACCCAATGGTCCTCCTTGGGGAGGGTGATCGTGGCCTCTGCTTCCAACTCTGATTTATCATTACCGCCTTCTTCCACTTGCTTCCCATCACCCTCTGTGCTAGCTGAGCTTTCAAGGCATTGTACCCCATTTCCATCGTTGGATTCATCATCGGGTTCAGGTAACTTGGCAGCTTTCGCATCTTCTCCTTCCGAACCTGGATCATAGCAGAGAATTGAGGAACCTACATCTGTGTCTATGGAAAATATGGGATGGATATCAGGACTGTCCTTGTCACTCACCACGTATGACAACCTATGCTCCCTGTACAGTCTTCTTCTTTCTCCAAAGACAGGGATGGTGGCATAAGACAAGTCCATTTGCATGGTTCCCTTCAATTTTGCAGTCCATGACCTAGACAACAACATCCCAAACTTAAGTGGAATATCAACCGCTACCACATCCATGATCATATTCTTCTGAGGAATCTAAGTCAGTGAGACTACCATGTCTTTAATCATCCCTACACATGGAACTATTTTGGAATCAAAGGAGAAAAAATCTAGGGTCTGGTTATTTCCAACCCAATATTCTCCACCACTGAACTAGGCATGAGGTTATGAGAGGCTCATAAATCAAACATGGAATTATGCAGGATATGGTCATGTATGTTGAGAATGATATAGAAAGGAGGGATATCAATTTCAGAGTCATTTTCTACATGGGGGGGAAACGGAAGGGTGGGATTTTCATCTTACAGATTGAGAATATCAAGCTGCTTTTCTTCTCCACCATTTACTACCTTGAGGATCTGGTATTTATACTCTGAGTTTTTGACCAATTCATTCAAGGGGATGGATATATTAATCTTAGATATTTCATTCTCCAAACTGATAGCAATACGGATATTTTCTGCTACCTTCGTGTCAGCTTCACCTCTCTATTCTGGACTTTTCTTCAGAGGTTCTTCCCCCTTCCCAAGAGTCTCCTTAGAGATCGCATCCTTTGGGTCTTTTCTCTCAGGTATTTCCTTTCTTGGTGGCTGAGAAGAGGATGGATCATCAGCAGTATTTCCTCGGTCTACTGTTACTTTTCTACTTCTCAAATTATGTTGCCTCTCGAATTCACAGATGGAATTGTGGAGCCCTCTTTGGTACTAGTCAGATTTTGATTCACCAAGGACATCATCTGATTGCAGGGAAGACTGGTCATGTTCATCTTTAGTCAAATAGAAATGGGTTTGGATCGGATCAAAGAGATGGATTTTGTCTTCATCATGTCTATCTTCTTCTTCTTCATTCATGAAATTATCAGCAAAAGTTGGTCTGATTGGCTGATTGTCAAGGTTCCTTGCCTCTCTAGGTCTTCCTTGTGGGGCAGGGAGTATTCTGAGATTGTTATTTCGAGCTTGAGGATCTTGGTTTTCTCTGGAAGGAGGCCTGCTATCAAGGGAGATCCTATCTTCCAATATCTCCATAGTTCTCATCATCTGCTCAAATTTTGCATCCATGGATTGGGATGTGGAAGGTTGCATTACTTCATTGAATCTCTTTTTCTCATCTTCAGTTAAGTCTTTCATTTTTCCTAATGCCATCAAGTTTGCTTCTACCTCTAGTCATCTTTTAGCATATCAGGGAGAGTGGGATATCTCCTTTATCTCAACATGAGATCAAATTCATTGTCAAAACAGTTGGAAAAATGAAGCTCGGCTGCCCCTACAGGGGGTTTTATGTCCACGAGTATAGAATTATACATTCTCATGAACCTGGCTAAGAATTCTTAGACAGTCTCCACATTGGTTTTCTTAGTTTTCTCATACTGAATGAGAATTTGGAGATGGTTTTTCTTTTCCTTCCATTTGGATAGGAAAGCTTCTTCAAATCTTTCATAGGTAGCTATTCCTCTATTTGGAAGGGCCTTGAACCATTTCTTCACTTACCCTGCTAGGATTTGGGAAAACAACCTCATCTTAACATCATCTTCATCCACCTCTTCTAGGTCTGTGAATTCATTGAAATGGTCTATATGTTGTTGTGTAGAGACTCTCCCCTCCCCATCAAATCTCATGACGCGGTGGGCATAGCCCACAAGTAGGTCATCAGGGTTTGGTGGGAGGGCCAAAGGATCATATCTGGAATCCATGGCTCTTAGGTTTTTTTGGGGAGCAGAGGGAGTTTTAGGAGCAATAGGAGTGATACTCAGGACTTGGGTACTTTGGCCAGTAGTTTTAGCAATGGGAGACAGGCCACTAGTTTCTTCCTAGGCTTGTAAATTTTCCCACCATGCACTCACGCAATGGGTCTGGAATTTTCTTTGGTCAAACAGGGTTTCCATTAGATCATTCTCAGATCTAGGTCTGAATGGCGAAGACTCAGTCCTTAAATTTGGAGGGACGCTTTCTATAAGACATGCCTCTTTCTTAGGTAAAGAAAAGGACCTAGTTTGTAACATCCTGATATTTTCATAAAAAATTAAAAATTTATAAATCATCATTTAATGCTAAAAATTGTAAAATGCGGAAATAATAAATGTTTAGTAAAGCAGTAATTAATAATTACGTCATTTTGTAGGGACAACTTACTGCTGTGTTTTCTTTGTTTTCTAATGGTGTTTCGTGTCGGCGACACGTCATGAATCCAATTAATGATTATGACATTATTTATGTGCTTGAATGATTGAAAATTTCGATACATTTCGAAAACGGAATTCTCTTCGACAAGTACTGACAGTTCAAAATTTCTGGATGATGATGAAAGGGGTCCCACGAGGTGCCCTGAGGCTTACTTAGCTACTCAGCTAAAGCATTGTACCCGTCCTTCATGCGCAGATTCGCAGGTAAGAGATAGCGATAAAATTCATAGTGTTTAATAACCATTTCAAAATGAAAACTGCTAGTACTGTGACGCCACAGGTATGGTTTCTTTTCAATTTTCGTAAGAAGTAACTTGACTAGCTCAAAAGTTCCAGAAGTCATCAATTTCAGAGTGTGATTGTTGTTAATTTTCTGCATTAGGAGTTTATGACTTCACTTGTTATCATTTCACGAATGACTTGCGGCTTTTAAAACAATTGTTTATAAATTTTGACTTGTGACATATCTAAGACAAGGAACGTGGTCCTATGCAACCCATAGTTGGAGGCGACGGGGTGATTCTAAGTTCTTTATTACCTAGGTGATTATAATGGTTTCGTGATATACATTATTACTTTACCATTGCAATTTATACGATGGTTCTTGAGTGGCAATTATACCCTAAAGGGTGTAACCTTATGAATTTATGCACAAGCTTAGTGAACTTTATATTAAGTGGGGCGGAACCCATCCATACCCTAGGCATTGAATGCGACCTAGGTTGATGCTATGCCATGAGTGAAAATATATTGACTTAAATGGGATTTACAAAATCTTTTATGCATGCAACCGATATATATTTAACCTTGGTATGAATATAAAGTGAATGTAATAATATCGATCCTATGGTTGGAAGGTGGGTATGATGGCATGATAAATGTCTGCGTATGAATTACAGGGTATCGTAAATGATTGGGTTGAAAACAAGTATTTTGGCTGCAACATTAGTGGTGATATTACATGAACGTTATAATGGATGTCCAGCATGTGAGAAGGTTCACCAGTGCTGAGTTGTAACAGGCCTCCTGCCTCAGTGTCGACAGAGTTGGCAATAGTCGTGGCTTAGGAGGTAGATGGGTGATTTAATACTACTTATGCCACTCTCCAACATGGCTCATGGAACATAGATCTCCATCGTCGATTTGTTTGTGCGTTGGAATTGTAGTGAACCCTAAACGTAACTTACGGGATATTGTAACGTTTTCTTGGAATTCGTTTCGGTGGTAGGGTTTGGGGTGAGGCCAACCGACCGGGAGGCACTTAGGTTTTGATGTTTTTAGCCTCCCTCCAGCTCGAACCTGAGACCTGCAACAGTCTTCAATCTATGAAAGAATACGATCAATGAGAGTCGATTCTGGAAAGGAATAGTGCAGTAACCACAGGATTGGAAGAATGCATCCGCTTGGTGGCGTTGTAGTAACTGGAAGGTTTGGGGTCTCTGAATCGGGTGGAAAGTTTCTCAAGTGTTGACACAGTGTGCCCTACGAGTTGGGTCTTTCTCTTTCAATGTGGATGGATGGCTTCATCGTTATTCTATCGACGAAGCAGGTACAGTATTGTTGAATAACTTAGAGTTTTCTTAGTGCATGCATCGTCATTTTACGAATAATGTTTAACCCCGAGCATGTTTTACTTGTCAGGTTAGCTCTTGGCGAATAGTGGTATGCCTGGAACGTTGACGGGGGAATACAGCGAACCCATCGGTAAGCGTCGGTGGTACCCTACCTCATGGTTCTCTTGGATTCAAACTTGGTCGACATTGAGTGTCGGCAGGGTTTTGGAATGTGTCTTCTCAGCAATAGCTTTTGCCTCGCCCGCAACCTTGGGGAAAACGTTACTGTTATGGTTTTTAGTTAGTGTAGATGATGTAAATATTTCTAAAAAGAAAGGCCATCCATGCCTCGGCTCGGCGAACTCGATAGTGTTTGAACCTTCGTTGTTGCAATGAATTCTACAACGTTTAAACGTTTAAAGTTTATAGTTTTGCACTTCTAAAACGATGGGGGAAACAAATGTTGAACTGTAAGAATAGAAATGTTGACTATTCTTTTGTTTCGGAAATAGCTATGTAGTGTAAAAATGGGTTTTGAATGGAACATTCAGTAAACAAATAAGGTTTTTGTAGGATGTTGCGATCGTATATTTAAATGGGAATGTTCAGTGCTAGGGTTTAATGTTTACGCTCAGTGGTTGAACTCTGATTTTCAAATTCGTTTTTGAAAGCCTGTTTAAGATGTTTATCTAAAGAATGGTTGTAAGCCGATAATGAAATACCTAGCTTGCAATGCATCTATGCATACTTTGAATTAAGCAGAAAATAAAAGGGTATTAGTTTCGGTTTGAATACAACTGTGTTTGATGTTAAACCCTATCCTGTCGATGATAATGCAAGAATGGATTTCTAAAATGAAATGTGCTAGACTGTAATTATGTTTAAATGCAAGAATAACAGTTCTTGTTTCTATAGTTAGAATATCTATGATAATGAAAACATTTGATTTCGCAGCTGTTAAATGTTGTAAATATTAGTATGGAAAGAATGGATCGAACCCTGGTTTGGGTGTAGAGATGCAGTACCTACTCTGTCAGTCGATAAAATAATTGCTATCTCTTCCTTTTATTTAAGAACATGCTATTCTGTTATTAAATTTTTCCACGTACAGTTGATAATACAGAATCAAAGAAATTTACAGAGTATTCGGCAGTTAGTTTAATTTGCCTATTAGTTTAACATTTTGTCTACTTTAATTCTATCTCCCTGTATTTGTCCAATTTGGACCTCTCGAGAAATGAAAGAACAATACAATACCTTTCTTTTTGCTCAAAAATAATACAGTGATGAAAATAATTCCTATAAAGATCGGTCAGATTCAAATAATAATTAAAATAAAAGAATGGGCATGTGGTTAAACAGAATGCATGATATTGGTTTCTTTTTTAAGGAATAACCGATGATCAGTAAACCCTAGATGCTAACACCATGTCCACCTTCAGAAATCAGAAAGGAAATTACTATTATAGCTAGTTTCTAGTATGTTGTTCCAGCATAGTGCATGCAAGGATTTAATTTGCAGCTGCTAAATTATCTAGAAATAAGATGCATAGGAATATGAGTATGTGCATGGGTGTCTCTTGGGGTTATGAATTTAGATGCATGTTAGGTTTCACTTTAAATGAACAGATTTAATGCTACCTCTCTGTACTGGAGTACGATGTAGCTTCACGCATGGGGAAAAATGCAAAGGAGTCATTTTATCAGTTCAGCAATTTAAAATCAGTCAAGATCTAACATCTTACTGCTACTGGTCATTGATAACATTTCTAAGCCACTTTCTGAAAGCATTCATGTGATTGGAAACACACAACAAAAAGAATAGAACCTGAGTGTGATAGGAGGAACAAACCACTCAAGAAGCCTGTTCGACCCAACTTGCTCCTAAGCAACCAATATGTCTGCCTTAGGACCCCCGAGCATGTCCATTGATCCACCAGGAGGAAGGAAGTTCATAAGCTTAGGGTCTCTACTTGCAGCAGCAAGAAATATATCTAGCCTTACAGGCTTAGTAGTCAATGGGACCAGCACCAGCACCTCTGGTCTGTCCCTCTCATAACATTTTGCAGACTTATACTTTCACTCTCCATAGCCTCCCTATTCGAATCTCTCAGCCATCACCTGATGCACATGAGGAAATGTTTCTGCAGAAAACATTGTAAGATCTCCCTGCTCAATTCGAATTGCCTTTTATAGGCTGCCTAGGTATTTTTGTAATTAACTAGTCATTAGTGAGCTACCTGCTCACCTCCCTCCACCTGGAGGGGGAAATGCCACAAAATTAGGGGGATTTGTCCCATACCAACAACTAATGGTAGAGTGCAAATGCTGCCATTTGTCCCAATCCTTCCAGCAGCTTCCATTCCTCCTAGTGGGCCAGTGAACACTCTTGTAACAGCTTTCTTGAGTGTTTGTTTCCCATTCTTATTTATTAAATAATAATAATGAGTCATTACATTCATCTTTGACCTAATTGGTCATAATTACAAAACTTGTAATTATAATTTAACACAAAGTATTTTGCAAAAAAGATAATAGTAGAAAATAATTATTCTCAAAAATTGGGTAGGTGACATAGTTAATAAAGAAATACCTGTCTGGATTCTCTTTTCTTTCTTAATGACCTTCTCTGGGTTTGAAGTAACTTTTGGTAGCTCAGGATCCGGATGAATTCTGGTAGGTATTCTTCTGGGAGCCAGAATTTCTCCTAGGGGTTCTCTGCTTCGAAAGATGGCCTCACCACGAGAATAATGCAGGATCCTCTTAGCGTCTGACTACTGTCCACCGTTAATAATCAACTCTGATCTTATACAAATCTTTTGAAGTGGGATCGATCTCCAATGGAATCTTTAGAATGTAAATTGGAGTCGCCAAGGAAAATGATACAACCTTGGAACCTCAGACTCTATGTTTTCCCTCAAAGGTCTGATTTTATACCGTCAAAACCATAGATTTTCCCCAACGAAGTCGCCAGAATGTTATCACCCAATATTTTCCTAGGTTGTAGCAAGAAATACCATGGGGTAACTATTGCAAACCAATCTTTAGTGTATGGAAACTAGCCTTTCCAACCACAGGGAGGGATCTCCCGTTGGGGCTTCCAGCAACATGATGTAGCTTAAAATGGGCTAGGATATTGGTCAAAGTGGTGGCTAGACCTTCAAATAATGAATTGAAAGGGGTTTTTGGTTGGTTGGAGTTAAGAAAAGGAGGACAGTTGGGCATGGAGTCAACTTCGGTGGGTTACTGTCATCAATGGCAGGTTTGGGCCATGATTGGAGGAGAAAGAGGCAAGGTAGACATGGTTCTTTCACGTCGAAGTAATCAACAGATGGAGGTAGAGGGAGGAGACAAGTTCAGACACAACGCTATGTCATTTAAGAATGAATTCTAACCTACAAATTCAAGAGGAAAAGGGTGGAATACCTATTCATATGCATCTGGAGCAGGCGGGCATGAATTCCAGACCATGTAATCTTGATCTTTAGGTACTATAGAAGTAAACAATTAATGGAAATACAAAGCAAGAAGACATGCACAGGAAATAACTGACATCATAACACACATCATAGGAATCTCAAGCTCAAAAATCGGGTCTGCTCATTGAATTAAGAGGTCGAGTTTAATACAGCACAAAGCAGTAATCTCTCTGAAACAAAAAGGTCCAACCTTTTGGTCTACTTTGGACCTTTCCTTTATAGGATTAAAAAACACCAAAATATCTTAACTGATTCAAAACAACTCAAACTGGTAATGATGAGGTCGTTCGAGCTGAGCCACACGAATCAACAGCCTCTGATTCTGTCATGCACGGAGGAGGAGAATCGTCTGTGCTGGAAGCGCACCATTGGGACATGGAAGCCAACTGCTGGTCCATCGGATCTGGCCATTTAGTTTTGATCAAGATAGGTAATAGAAACAGGCCCCTTCACTGCTCTCAGATGCACCATTCCTCTGTGAAAATCTCCATTTCCTGTGACTGCAATTTTCTCTGCAAAACTTTTCTTAATCCGCAATCACCCTTCCACAATTGCCCTTCCGCAATAATATGTCCACAACGGTCTTTATGCAACGGCCTTTCCGCAATGGCCTTTCTGCAACCTGCAATTATCCACGTGGAATGTAGGGATAGGATCTTCGACCTTGTGCTTTTCTGGAAAATTACCTTTCCACAATCCGCAATGCGGAATGCGGAAATTTACATTTTTGTCCATTTGAAAAGCTGTCGCTTCGCAATCCGTAATCCGGGTTCCGGGATGCAGAAACTTATCTTTGAGTGCTCTAGAAAGTTACCCTTCCACAATATGCAATCCGCAATGTGGATTACGAGATGCAGAAACTATATTTTTCACCCCCTTGGTAGATTTATTTTCCGCAATGCGGATTGCGGGAGCGGAAAAAACGGTCTGCGGAACGCCATTTAAACCGTTGATATGATCTGCTCCTTGATCTTATCCGTCCAATATTCTTTGGTTGTGGAAGAATCTCCTACTGCTAGCTTTTTCTACGGAAGAGCCCTCCTTCCTTGTATTTTCCCATTTTCTCACTGCGGCTCGGTCATTTGGCGTGGATTTGTTCAACAATTAGCCAATTTTGGTTTTCCTGATTCTTTATTTGATGCAACCAAAAAATGGATGACCTTGGGGATTTGAGTGGGGGTTTTCCTTCACCTTCTATGGTGGAAACCATAATAAGTGTTAACAACCACCGTGCTCTTCCTACCCATGTTGTCACCATCACCATCCCATTTTTCACCATAAGTTTCTCATCCATCATCCACACAAATATAACTGTTAGATACCTAATTTCATCACCCAGAAACCTAGAAACCTAGACGCCCAAGACTTGATCATGGTGTCCATATTCAACTTTAATTCCAAATACTCCTATGAGAGGGATTCTGTCATGGTGTTTGAGCTCAAGAATGTTAAGTTTGGAATTAAATCCATTTTCCCCCCAACCATGTTTATTCCTCAACACTTATTTATAGTGCACAAAACCTACTAATGAAACTTGTATCCCAGTTAGATGGTATATACCCCCTACAAAGTTCTCATTTTCTATGTAAAGGACTTTTCCAATTCCCTTAAGATTTAGAAAATTTAATATGATCATAAAACACTTGTTTCATCACTTGATGATGGCTAAGGCCCCATAATGCATTCATTGTCCTATGTGGAGGTCCAATGACATATTCATGAAGGTTGAGCCTAAGAAGTTATATTTAGGGCCTAAGGTTGTTGGTTCCCTCCTCTGAGCATGGTCAAGGACCTAAGTCTATTATTTCCCTTCCATGATCATGGACAAGGCATGAGTACCCATATGTGGAGTAAAAATCATCTTATTGGAACCCGTATCCAACTAGGGTTTTTCTCATTAAGAGGCAAAGAAGATTTTTCATTAAGAGGTCAAATTCATAAAAACTTTGCATGAGAGTTTATGGACAATGCACTCATGTTGGTCTATCCCAAACACACTTTCCAAAAATTACAACATTCAATTTTTTTTCTTGGTTTGGTTATTATGCCCAAGGATGAATTTTCCATCTCTCCTTGAGACACTTGACCTAAATTAAATTGGAGGCACGAAATGAAAATTGTGCATTGAAAGGACATGTCACTAGTTACAATACATATATTCCAGTAGGTCCATCCTTCCCATTCAATCATAGAGGTCGAACACATTTTCTCTAGAGTTTAAATAGGCCTAGAAATCCCAGCCAGACATTGATAGCTTGATAGATTGATAAATTGCGTAGACTTGGTACAACTTGATAAATTGCACAAGTTTCGTCATGGATTTGTTTTCTTTTTTTTTATCCCATCTAATTAAACCATAATATATGCATCCTCATACCCATTTTCATGCTCACTATCACCATCACCATCTCCATTCTCATTATCACTATCCCCATGGTCGTTGTCACCATCACCATGCCACCATGAACATCACCACCGTGCTCTTCCTACCCATATTGTCACCATCACCATATAAACTATTGTAAATGGCTCAAGACCCATCCATTCTATTGAAGACCCATCCATAAGTCCTCGATCGACGATTTTGCAAAGTTGACCCCCATGTGCAAAAACTACACACTCCCTTACTGAGCAAAACCCTAGTTTCCAAAATGGACATACAAGTTGACACTTGGGCCATGGTACCGACGAAGAGGGGCACCCCTGGAACTATCATGGTATCTTGAATCCAATGGAGTCGACGGTTTGTTGATCCGAGCCACGGTCATCATTCTATGGCTCATTCCATCTCGCATCGAAAAGGCCTTCAGGGACACCTGTTGGATACCTATAGAGGCCATAGAATTCCAACCGTGCAACAAAAACGGGTTCCAGGGAGTCCTTTAAGTGTTTCTAGGAAGGTTCCAGCTGGGAACGTTATCCATAAGTCCCCGGTCAATGATTTTGCAAATTTGACCCCCATGTGCAAAACTGCACACTCCCTTACTGAGTAAAACCCTAGTTTCCAAAATTGACCTAAGAGTTAACACATGGGCCAAGGGACCGCAGGAGAGGGGCACCCCTAACACTATCTCGATATCCTGAATCCAACGGAGTTGACAGTTTGTCGATCCGAGCCACGGTCATCATTCTATGGCTCGTTCCATCTCGCATCCAAAAGGCCTTCAGGGATACCAGTCGGATACCTACCGGGGCCATAGAATTCCAATCGTGCAACAAAATCGGGTTCCAGAGATTCCTGCAAGTGTGTCTAGGAAGGTTCTAGCTAGGAACGCTAGACATAAGTCCTCGATCGACTATTTTTCAAAGTTGACCCCCATGTGCAAGAATTGTACACTCCCTTACTGAGAAAAACCCTAGTTTCCAAAATGGACCTACAAGTTGACACCTCGGCCAAGGGACCGGTGGATAGGGGCACCCCGAGCACTATCCCGATGTTTGAAATCCAACAGAGTCAATTTTTTTTCAATCTGAGCCATAGTCGTCATTCTATGGCTCATTCCATCTCACATCCAAAAGGCCTTCACGGACACCAGATGGATACCTACCGGGGCCACAGAATTCCAACTTTCCTGCAGTTTTGAAAAGATATATATTTTATTTTGAAATGAAAGCTAGTATGCAATTTCATAAGACAAAAGATGATGACGGTGGTACTTCAATTTTTTCAAAGATAAAAAAACCGTTCATTAATTTTAAGGGCACAACCATGTTACCGTGAACATATGACACCCCTATATATGACTATCTTGCAGTTTAGAAAGGATGCATATTCTCTTTTGAAAGGACAGAGAGTATGCAATTTCATAAGAGAAAAGATAATAATGATGGTGCTTAAATTTGTTTGTAAAACCAAAGTTTACACTACGGCTGATTCATATATATGTGCATAACAAAATTGCATAATTAATGCCTAGCTCTACTGACGTTTAGTAATATTATGTTTCTTTAACAAGAGTGTTGGAATAGCTTTAGAAGGGAAACTACTTTCTTGTCTGAAATACAATTTCAGAACTATCAAAGACTGCAAAATTTAAAACTTGGCAGACATTGATAGACTTCTTTCTAAATATGAAAAGGATAAAAGTAAAGATTGACAGACAGAGAAACTTACATGTTCTTCTTTCCAATTCTACCCATTCCATTGATACAGCTCTTTACAACACAATTTTCTAACATCTTCTCCTCGACCAACTGTACAGATGATAAATGTTTTAGAAATTAAAAAATAAATAAAGAAAAGAGAAGCCAAGACAATGCCAGTTTCTTCTATCATTAAAACTTTAGGCATTTTACCTGGAAACCAGAAGTCCCTGCTACAAACCTCCATGGAGCCATGGATTTTAGAAATGAATTACTAAAAACTTTCAAATGTTCATTATACTACTACTTCATACTGTAAAATAGGATTCGAACGAAGAGGCAGTGGTAGATAGAAAGGATTGGGGATCAGATTTAGGGTTTGTGGATTGGAGATCAGATACTAAAAATACGATGCTTCATATATATACAGCAGTGTAATGGAGACCAAGTGGTACATCATAATGGGGATTAGGTTTAGGGTTTCATGGCCATGCACGCCCGAGAGCCTTCGGAAGAGAAATGGCCCCTTGAGCAATATTGGCATGGCTTTCACTGCACAAAACCCTAGATTCAGAGATGGTTCCGTCGTATCCCACCATGGACACATCCACAATGGCCATATGCACGTGTGGGAGATGATGCAACCCAGGTCTACTTGTCGGTTTGGGTTTCGTGCCCCTGGAGCAATTCCTCAAAGTGTCCCTGAATGGCCCCAGGGTTCCCAACCAAGATTCTCGCAGCACCCAAACCGTGGCTCTGATAATGAATACGTCGATTCCAGTGGATCTAGGATGTCGGGTTTCAGCTAGGATACCCCCCACAGCGTGCCTCCAACCCCCATAAATGGTATTATTGTGCCATATTTGGATCTAGGGTTTTGCACAGTGAAGGCCATGCCAATCTTGCTCAAGGGGGCCATTTCTCGTCCGAAGGCTCCCAGGCATGCATGGCCACCGTGGACACATCTGAAATGGCCATATGCATGTGTGGGAGATGATGGAACCCAGGTTCGCTCGTCGGTTTGGGTTCCGTGCCCCTGGAGCAATTCCTCAAAGTGTCCCTGAATGGCCCCGAGGTGCCCAACCAAGATGCCCACAACAACCAAACCATGGATCCGATCACGAATCCATCGATTATGGTGGATCCGGGACGCCGGGTTTCAGCTAAGGGCCCCCCCACAGTGTGCCTCCAACCCTCGGAAACGGTTTTATTGTGCCATCTACGGAGCTAGGATTTTTTGCAATGAAGGCCATGCCAATCTTGCTCAAGGGGGGAATTTCTCGTCTGAAGGCTCCCGGGCATGCGTGGCCATGAAACCCTAAACCTAATCCCCGTTATGTTGTACCACTGGGTCTCCATTACACTATTGTATATATATGAAGCATCATATTTTTAGTATCTTATCTCCAATCCACAAACCCTAAATCTAATCCCCAATCCTCTCTATCTACCACTGCCTCCTCGTTCGACTCCTATTTTATAGTATGAAGTAGTAGTATAATGAACATTTGAAAGTTTTCAGTAATTCATTTCTGAAATCGATGGCTCCATGGTGGCTTTTAGTAGGGACCTCTGGTTTCCAGGTAAAATACCTAAAGTTTTAATGATAGAAGAAACCGGCATTGTCTTGACTTCTCTTTTCTTTATTTATTTTTTTAATTTCTAAAACATTTATCATTTGTACAGTTGGTCGAGGCAAAGATGTTAGAAAATTTTTATTGTACATAGTTGTATCACTAGAATGGGTAGAATTGAAAAGAAGAACGTGTAAGTTTAACTGCCTGTCAATCTTTACTTTTATCCTCTTGATATTTAGAAAGAAGTCTATCAATGTCTGTCGTAGTTTTAAATTTTGCAGTCTTTGATAGTTCTGAAATTATATTTCAAACAAGAAAGTAGTTTCCCTTCTAAATATATTCCAACACTCTTGCTAAAGCAACAAAATCTTACTAAACATTAGCAGAGCTAGGCATTAATTCTACAAGTTTTTTATGCACGTATATATGAATCAGCTGCAATGTAAAATTTGGTTTCACAAACAAATTTAAGCACCATCATTATTATCTTTGCTCTTATGAAATTCCATACTCTCTGTCCTTTCAAAAGAGAATATGCATCCTTTCTAAACTGCAAGATAGTCATATATAGGGGTGTCATATGGTCACGGTAACATGATTGTTCCCTTAAACTTAATGAATGGTTTTTTTTTATCTTTGAACAAATTTAAGTACCACCATTGTCATCTTTTGTCTTATGAAATTGCATACTAGTTGTCCTTTCAAAAGAAAATATATCTTTTCAAAATTGCAAGATAGTTGGAATTCTATGGCCCCGATAGGTATCCAACTGGAGTCCCTGAAGGCCTTTTGGATGCAAGATGAAACGAGCCATAGAATGATGACCGTGGCTCAGATAAAAAAACCGTCGACTCTGTTGGATTCAGGACATCGAGATATTGCTTGGGGTTCCCTTCTCCATCAGTCCCATGGCTCATGTGTCAACTTGTAGGTCCATTTTGGAAACTAGGGTTTTGCTTAGTAAGGGAGTGTGCAGTTTTTGCAGATGGAGGTAAACTTTGCAAAATTGTCGACCGGGAACTTATGGCTAGCGTTCCCAGTTGGAAGCTTCCTAGACACACTTGCAATACTCCCCGGAACCCGGTTTTGTTTCACGATTGGAATTCTATGGCCCCGGTAGGTATCCAACTGGTGTTCCTGAAGGCCTTTTGGATGCGAGATGGAACGAGCCATAAAATGGAGATCATGGCTTGGATTGACAAACCATCAACTCCGTTAGATTCAGGACATCGATATAGTGCAGGGGGTTCCCCTCGCCTCTAGTCCCATGGCCCAGGTGTCAACTTTTAGGTCAATTTTGGAAACTAGGGTTTTGCTCAGTAAGGGAGTGCGCAGTTTTGCACATGGGGGTCAACTTTGCAAAATAATTGATCGGGGACTTATGGCTAGAGTTCCCAACTGGAACCTTCCTAGACACACTTGCAGGACTCCCCGGAACCCGTTTTTGTTACACGGTTGGAATTCTATGGCCTCGATAGGTATGCAACTGGTGTCCCTGGAGGCCTTTTGGGATGCAATATGGAATGAGCCATAGAATGACGATCGTGGATCGAATCGAAAAATAATCGACTCTGTTGGATTTAGAACATCAAGATAATGCTAGGGGCGCCCCTCTTCGTCGGTCCCATGGCCCAGGTGTCATCTTGTAGGTCCATTTTGGAAACTAGGGTTTTGCTTAGTAAGGGAGTGTGCAATTTTTGCACATGGGGGTCAACTTTGCAAAATCATCAATCGAGGACTTATGGCTAGCGTTCCTAGCTAGAAACTTCCTAGACACACTTGCATGACTCCCCGGAACCCGATTTTGTTCCACAGTTGGAAATCTATGTCCCCGGTAGGTATCCAACTGGTGTCCGTGAAGGCCTTTTGGATGAGAGATGGAACGATCCATAGAATGATGACCGTGGCTCGGATCGATAAACCACTGACTCTATTGGATTCAGGATATCGGGATAGTGCTAGGGGTTCCCCTCTCCTCTGGTCCCATGTCCCAGGTGTCAACTTTTAGGTCAATTTTGGAAACTAGGGTTTTGCTCAGTAAGGGAGTGTGCAGTTTTGCACATGGGGGTCAACTTTGAAATTTTTTTATTTTGATTCTAGAACTAGACATTGAAAGAGTGGCAATCAAACCTACCACACTTCTCCCTTGGTATATTTCTATGTCCTTAGTGTTCCACGTCATTTTACAACTTCTTAGTGTTCCACTATAGTTGGATTTTGAGTAATTAATATCATTTTTACGAATTCAAAGTTCCAAATAAAAAATAGAGGCAATGTTTCATCGATGATATCCCTCTGATCCTTGCTAGCTTTGTTAGATCAAATTCACCATGAAATGTTTCATCGATGATATCCCTCTGATCCTTGCTAGCTTTGTTAGATCAAAGTCACCATGAAACTTTGCCATCAAGTTATGGGGGAACTGAAATACTTTCCAAATCACAATGAACAACCATTACATCATCGTTTGTATCAATCAAGAACATTCAATTTTAAATACATTTTCATATGAGGATAATCCATCCTTTTTAAAAACATAGGACCATGAACATCTTATTTTCCTTCATCAAAACAACATTATCAAGGAATATCATTAAACTAGTTAGGTATTTCATTTTCCATGGATTTTGTATGATTACTTTTGTATTATGAAAAGTGGAAAATGGACATATGAAAGAGGTAAACCACAAACCAGGGTCTTACATACTAGGGTTTAGTAAGGATAGGGTTTATATCTTGAACGATTTTATGAGAGTGAATTCATGACCAGTTATTGGTTAGCATATTGGAACAAACTAGTGTCTTACAAACTAGGGTATATTTGTTACATATATTTGGCCATATGTACATGAAGGCCCAATGAATTTTATTACACTTTAGTTATGCATTCCTTGCCATTGTACTTGATACTTTGCCATTGTTTTTAGCATGCTAGAGTAGGCACACTTCAACCGAATTGCATAGATGCTCATGTACGTATTGTTTGATGAAATACGGTAGCATTGATGAAATGTGTAGCATCTATTAGACTTACTCTTAGTTTATGAAAATGTCATAGGATTACATTGATGATATGCGTAGCATGTTTCTATTATGACGGAGGTTATTCAAACATATTTTGAATAATTTTGTTAACTTTTGTTTTTTCCTTGCAACATATTTTCCTTGCAACCATAATCTTGGTCAATGGGTATGAACCCTTGGAGTTGACAAAAAACACAATTTTAAATTAGATATCTAATTAGCATGCATGTGCTAAGTTCATTGAATTGTTGAAAGATATTATTAGTTTCCTCCATTAAGATAATGTTTTCATAACACAATGGTGAGATGTTACTTGATCAATGCAATAAATGTAAGAGAATAAATATTGCTTAAAATGTAATTATATAAATTTCAATAGAATAATTTATCAATTTGTGGAAGAGATAAATCATCACAAGCACAAGTCGAAACTTGTTAAGATTCAATATGCTAAGATAGAAAATATCAGCATTACATTCCATTTCACAACAATAGTATATACAGGATCATTGAACGAACAACAAGCACGGCATAAACACAAGAGACATAGATTTATCCTGGGAAACCCTCATGGCGTAGAAAACCCAGCAAAGATTCCTCAATATAGATGACCAGCAAATACAAAGATGTAAACCCTAGACATGATCTCCTTCTCCTCCATAGCAGATCTCTCCCTCACCTATGCGTTATTCACAAGTGAGTGTAATCTGTGTTAAATGAGGAACACACCTCCTCTATTTATACACAACTATGACTTGACTTTTACACTTACTAGGTCGGCCCCAACTTAACTACTTAACATAATGCAGGGGAGACCCCACCAGGGTGGTCTAATAACCCTTTAACCCACATGACTCATACAGGGCCAACCCCCACTAGGGAAGTGTAATAACCCAAGTTACCACATACCTCATGGAGGAATAAAACATCTCTGGATATACAATAAGGTCTTCACGGAGGAATGAAACATCTCTGGAATAATAAAGTACAAATATAATATTCTTAGAAGTTACAATATTTCAACACTCCCCCTTAACGAGAAGGATATTATAACAACATCTGCAGGAGCAAGGAGTCATCATGATACATCTATAAATCATTGGAAGCTTTCTCAACATCATCAGTAACTCAACCAGTTACTGGAATATCTTCAGGTCTTCAATACTGGAGTATCAACATCGTCAGTATTGAGTCTTCACCTTCTGCAGCACTCGATCAACTACAGCATCATCATCATCTGGATCACCTGATCAGCATCCTCATTGTCTGGATATATGAATCATCATCATAACAGCATCAACTCGATCCTCACGATCAACAACATCACATCATCAACTGGATCCTCTCAATCAACAGAATCAAATCAACTGGATCCTCTCAATCAACAGCATCACATCATCTCGATCGACAGCATCTGGATCATCTCGATCGGTAGCATCTGGATCATCTCGATCAATATCATTTGGATCATCTCGATCAATAGCATCTGGATCATCTCGATCGGTAGTATCATCATGGCATCATAACCTACAATACACATGATCCAATTCCAGGATGATCAATCCTTATCAATTTAAGACAAGTCTCATGTCTATGTACAATGCAATCCAGATCTACTTCTAGGATGATCAATCCTGATCCTTTTAAGACAAATCTCATGTCTAGGGACAATGCAGTCCATGATCCTTTTAATACAAATCTCATGTCTAGGGACGATGAAGTCCATGATCCTTTTAAGACAAATCTCATGTCTAGGGACGATGCAGTCCATGATCCTTTTAAGACAAATCTCATGTCTAGGGACGATGCAGTCCATGATCCTTTTAAGACAAATATCATGTCTAGGGACAATGCAGTCCATGATCCCGACCACATTGCCAATCCTTTTTCATACTGGATGTGGCCTAGATTAGATCTAAGATTTACCACCACAGAGCCAGTCCTTTTTCATACTGGATATGACCTAGATCAGATCTAGGATTTATCACATACATTATGAACTAAAAGCTCAGGGACGATGTAGTCCTATCATCAATTTTTGGAGACAGATGTCTACGGGTCAATTCAGGGGACCGAAGTCCAGGGATGATGCAATCCCTCTCGTCCACTAGGGAATTCTTTCTCGGAGACATATGTCTACGGATCAATTCAGGGGACCGAAGTCCAAGGATGATGCAATCCCTCTCGTCCACTAGGGACTTCTTTCTTGGAGACATATGTCTACGGATCAATTCAGGGGACCGAAGTCCAGGGATGATGCAATCCCTCTCATCCACTAGGGACTTCTTTCTCGGAGACATATGTCTACGGATCAATTCAGGGGACCGAATCCCAGGGATGATGCAATCCTTCTCATCCACTAAGGACTTCTTTCTCGGAGACATATGTCTATGGATCAATTCAGGGACCAACCGTCTAGGGATGATACAATCCCTCTTCATCCACTAAGGACCATTTCTCAAAGACAATAGTCTATGGATCTATTCAGGGACCAACCGTCCAGGGATGATACAATCCCTCTTCATCCACTAAGGACCATTTCTCGAAGACAACATTATACGAATCTATTCAAGGACCAACCATCTAGGGATGATACAATCCCTCCTCGTCCACTAAGGACCATGCATCGACCTCATCATCGTAACCGAAAACCTCATCATCGACGTCATTGTCGGAACAGGTAACCTCATCATCAATACATGTATACTCATCATCGATACAAGTATCCACATCATTAATACAAGTATCCTCGTCATCGATACAAGTATCCACATCATCAATATAAGTATCCTCATCATCGATACAGTATCCTCATCATCGATACAGTATCCTCATCATTGACCTTACCGTCAATATAGGCAATCTCATCATCGATATAGGTATCCACATCGATATCAGTATCCAAATATCATCATCGAACACATAACTCCCCCTTTCGAGGAGGGTCCTTCTGAACTACACCAAGCTTGTCTCGAAAATATTCAAACTCTTCTCGAGACAGAGGTTTGGTCAATACATCAGCAACTTGTTCGTCAGTGCTCACATACTCGAGCTTGATAGCTCCTTTCTGCACCATATCCCGTATATAGAAATATCGGATCTCTATGTGATTTAAATTATCATGGAACACTGGATTCTCTGTCATCTTGATACAACTCTGGTTGTAACACAGGATCACAGTGGAGTCCATCTCTAAGTCAAACAATCCTGATAACAACTTCTAAATCCATACCACTTCATAACTAGCAAAGCAAGCGGCTATATATTCTGCTTCAGTTGTGATAAGAGCCACACTAGACTGCTTCCTGCTAAAACATGAGATCATGGAAGATCTTAGACAATAACATCCACCCGATGTACTTTTCCAGTCTGATACACTTCCTACCCAATCAGAATATGTGTAGCCATACAATCTGAAGTCATGATCTCCAAGATAACATAGACCAAAGTCTATTGTACCCTTTAGGTACCTCATCACATGCTTTGTAGCTATCAGGTGAACTCGTCTAGGTTCCACTAGATACTGACTCAAGGTGTTCACAGCAAAGCATATATCTAGTCTGGTATTTGTTAAATACATCAATGACCCAATAATCTGTCTATACATAGTCATATCCACTAACTCTGATGAGTCATCAACTAATAGTCTTTAAGTTAGAATCCATGGGAGTGTCCATGGCCTTTTATTCCAACATATCAACTATTTTCAATATTTCCATAGCATACTTTCCCTTGTTGAGAAAGATTCCTTCTGGCCCTTGCCATACTTCCAGACCTAGGAAGTAATGCATCAATCCAAGATTTTTCATCTCAAATTCTGTAGCTAGCTTCTTCTTGCTTCCGATGATCTGTTTCTCATTCCCTACCAGAAAGAGATCATCCACATACAGTAATAGTGTCATCCATAACCTTAAAGTAAAGGTTAGGATCAGCTTTACTTTTGGTAAAGCCCAAGCTTGTCAAGAAGCTATCAATCCTCCCTCTGTGACTGAACATCATTCACACTCTACATTGAGTGATCTTCTGAATATCTATCTGTGTCATCTCTCGTTAGATGGGTCTACTAATATGAGCCTCAAGATCATTCAAACTTCTTGCATCCATCTAAGAGAAGAATTTCATCTGTATATAGACACCATCTTCAACCTTGTAGCAAAGGTTGAAATCTGCATCACCCATGGTGATCATTAAGCTCATCAAATGACTATCGATCCTGGGTGCCCGTACAGAGCTTTCTTCAATTACACCATTAAGAGAATGGTCTTATAGAGCCACTTGGAGCAAACATCTCGTCATGATCCTCTTCTTCTTTCTAGGAGAATCTTCTAGCCATGAGCCTTCTATAGTATGTTTGATTTGTAAGTCTTCTTGTTGAAAATCCATCACTCATTCTTTGGAACAGGTGTTCATCATCATAGCACATGATCTTTTCTACAAATAAAAGTTAATCACATGATTAGTAATACTTCATAATCATCAAATCATGATAACCTACTATGCATACTGATATGATTCACATAGTCATGCAACTATCTTGACCAATATTTTGGCACAACACTTTTCCATATCATGTATGCATACAGTGGCTATCTAGATGCCTCCCATCTCTACCAAAACATATTGTTAAGAGCATGCACAACTCTCAGCATGTCAGCAAAGAGGTTTCATTCTAGATAAACAGCAATGGAATGTTTGTCCAATCTTACCCATCATATGCATATTAGTAGTATATTGTTCAATGTTATATGAATTCTTACACTATGCATTGATATATTCTAGGAATAAAAAATATGCATACAGTTATTACAAGCAATATCTTTTACTATTTCAGAGATTCAAATAAAAACTCAAATACTTATCTTTTATGGTTTCCTCCCGCTTGATCTCTATATGTCTTTGAACTTCTTATCCATCCTGGACCACTATGCATGCTCAAGTGTGCACTAGTGTCATCATCATGATCTCATACATAATCATACATTCATTAGTATAGTCTCAATACTATCAACACATTATGATTCTAAATAATCTTAAGTATGTATGGTCATGATCATTTCATATATAGGTATACTTACCTAAGATCCTAACAAAGTAGGATTCTAACTTGATATAGGAAAACATACCTGGATTATCAAGCTTGGTTATGTCTTATCATACCCAAACAATATCTTCTTTGTTCTCTTCAATGATTTAGAGACCTTGTGCTAGAACCTGCATATCTCATAGGTTAAGCATAGTAGAACAAAGTTATACATACCTCGTAACTAGATCTTCTATGTGGTCAAAGACTATGGATGAGTCTTTGTCCTTATGTCATCATGGTCAGAGAACTTGATTTGTCTTTCTTGATGTACATGTATCTTGTTAGCAGACAACATCATCCTCATACAACACCACAAGTGCATTAGTACAATCATAAACTGTCATAACCTTAATCAATGAATGCCTTATATTATTCACATGCATTCATACTTTTACTAGGGTGATAAGGCAATTCTAAGATTAATCAAGATTGTACTAATGAAGGCAAACATATCATAAACTTAATCATGAACAGATTTCAACACATACATGTATCTCCTCAAGTCATACTTGTCGATATTTCTTGTAGTCTTCTTATGTAAGGCCTTAGCCTCATCTCCCCTTGAAACTAGATCTGGAGCTAGATTAGGGTTTGTCAAAGAAACCCTAAAAATTCAAATTTTGAATTTCAAACTTCTGAATGGATGGAAAGACGTGGCTTGCTGAGCTGATCAAGCTGGTATACTTCAATTTTGAAAACTGCAAAATTTGACCCCTCAAAATTGCCTTTGAAACTTCTGGATTCACTCGATAAGACCCCGAACTAGGGTTTGATAAATCCCACCCTTTTGCCCAACCAAAAGGTTCGATCCAAATCTCTAAGCTTTGATTTTTCTAAGGAGCTTCCAGCCGTGGTCACAGACTTCAAAAATTCTAACTTTTGCAGAAGCCCTAATTTTCCACCTTTCTAATCAGAATCCCGAACTAGGGTTTGATCAAGCCTGGCCTTCTTCCCAACCAAAAAATTCGATCTTGGTCTCTAAATTTCAATTTTTATGAGTTGCATTCATTCGTGGTCTCCGATTCCAAGAATTTCAACTTTCTATGAAACCCTAATTTCCCACAGTAGTGACGATTCAAGAATGAAGGTGCTCAAAATCCAAATTTTTTTTTACAGAAATATGCACCTGATTGTTTATGGTGTAAATCCGAAATTAAAAATCCACAATGTCTGAAACTTCTTCCTATGGTATCCTGACTTGTCATATTTCCAACCCCATAGGTCCGACCTCAATTGGATTCTCTGAGAGAGAGTTATGCCAAGTGTCGCAACATGACCTGTTTATGGGATAAAACAGGAGAGCGAACTTGTACGGCGTGCCACGTATCACTGGTTCAACTTCAGCCTCTGAAAAACTTACCTTAGAAACTACATTTTGTGCTCTACCTTTCACTTTTTACGAAATTTCATTTGGAGCTTCCTAGCCCAAGTTGTGACCTTTTTTTCTAGGTCACCTGTTTATGACTGAGATCTGGAAGAGGCAAAAACCCTAACTTGTACTGATCATAAATCACAAAGTACAATGACAATGAGGTTTTCCTTTGGACAAAAGGTACAGTGGGATGTTATCTACGACTTGTAAAGGTTTCAGATCCTGAACCTCAGCCAAAATTTATTTATAGCGAAAGTTCCATGATGACTAGTTTTTGCTATATAAAACTTTAACCTTCAAATTGTTGCAAGTGAAGCAAGTGTCGTAAGTGCCATACATTGCCTTCCTTCAAGTTAGCTCTGATACCATGTTAAGATTCAATATTCTAAGATATAAAATATCAGCATTACATTCCATTTCACAACAATAGCATATACAGGATCACTGAAAGAACAACAAGCACAGCATAAACACAAGAGACACAGATTTATCCTGGGAAACCCTCATGGCATAGAAAACCCAGCAAAGCTTCCTCAATATAGATGACCAGAAAATACAAAGATGTAAACCCTAGACATGATATCCCTCTCCTCCATAGCAGATCTCTCCCTCACCTATGCACTATTCACGAGTGTAATCTGTGTTAAATGAGGAACACACCTCCTCTATTTATACACAACTCTGACTTGACTTTTACACTTACTAGGTCGGCCCCAACTTAACTAATTAACATAATGTGACAGGGCTGACCCCACTAGGGTGTTCTAATAACCCGTTAACCCACATGACTCATACAGGGGCGACCCCCACTAGGGAAGTCTAAGAACCCAAGTTACCACATACCTCACGGAGGAATAAAACATCTCCAGATATACAATAAGGTCTTCACGGAGGAATGAAACATCTATGCAATAATAAAGTACAAATATAATATTCTTAGAAGTTACAATATTTCAACAAAACTCAAGAGAAAATATGGAATATATTGTATCATGCATTGATAGTCGAATGTTTGTAATACAAAATATGGCAAAGTAGTCAGCCCTCAAATGGCCTGTCAATGTACATGTATCCCTAAGTACAACAATATGTACATGTATGTCAAAATACATATATACAAGACTATGCAACATCATAAATCAATCTTTCACTTGTTTTTCCTCGACTTTCCTCTATCGACCATCTCCCTGGGATCGCTCTGCATCTCAGGAGTCTGCAAAAAAAGATCATTATTTTTATCAAATAATTGCACTAATACCCTACCATTAACAAACTTAAAAAATTAACTTATGGTCAAATTATTTATGACAAACACTCACCAAATCCTCATGTGGTATAGATGGGAGCAGTGTGATCATGGAAGGCCTCTCTATAGTTGTGCTCTGCAAATAAAAGATCATACCTCAATTAATTCAACAATTCAACATTGATCAACATGTTTGGGTAATTTGAATAAAAAAACTTGGCCATTAATGAACATATCACC
This sequence comes from Larix kaempferi, assembly GCA_027924585.1. NCBI lineage: Eukaryota > Viridiplantae > Streptophyta > Pinopsida > Pinales > Pinaceae > Larix > Larix kaempferi. The sequence goes on along the minus strand of BSBM01000461.1, from coordinate 14,037,905 downwards.
GCAAGAGGAGACCCGATCAGAACCATGGATTAAGCAGAGGGGGCCGAGCACTTTTTCCGCTAATGGCTATAATCACCAAATGGGGAAATAGTTATACATGCATGAATAAACAATATAGTAACATGGTTAAATACTATGCATTGTGATTGTTGAAATAGTTACCTTTGTATGACTTGTGGCTATTGTATATGCGGCACTAACCGCAGCATCAATGACCCTTGTTAGGTGAGGAGTAGATGGATCTCTCGTGTGTCTTCTATAGAGGACATCCACACCCTTTCTAGGAGTGGAGCCTCTCTTATAGACTTGTCCCTTTTGCACATTTGGACTACGAGGAGATCCAACTGCTGACTATCTCATAAGTATAGAGGTTGGTGGCTACAATCACCAATACTGACGTAGTTAGAAATGCATTGGTCAATGAAACAGCATGTATTAACAAACTGACAATGATGAAATACATACCGATGTACTGTATACTTCAAGCAAATCTAAGAAACGATCTTCCACCTATTGTGTCTATATGGGCACGCTACCAATTGTATTCCCACCAGGGGCGAGCTCACTAGATGAAATCATTTCCCTCTGATGGGGATCTACAACCTACATTTTAGAAAATTGTAAATATTAGATCGTGTAGCATTAATTAAGTACCATGTGATAACAAACTAACATGTATTAAAATAATGTCATGTTGAAATAGTTACCTCAGCGTGAGATGTTGTCGCTGAAGGTATGACAACATCTTGTAACTCAGAAGGTTTTGTTGCATGAGACTCTTGCCCCTCAAGCCCTTCTTGTAGAAACTACAAGTTTTAAAATCATTAAAAATATTAGCAATCTATATATGTGTATAGTAAGGAAAAATAATTTACAAATGACACTAAATTGTTAACCATATACTCATGTATTAAAATAATGTCATGTTGAAATAGTTACCGCAGCATGAGATGTTGTCGCTGAAGGTATGACAACATCTTGTAACTCAGAAGGTTCTGTTGCATGAGCCTCTTGCCCCTCATGCCCTTCTTGTATCAACTACAAGTTTGAAAATCATTAGAAATATTAGCAATCTATATATGTGTGTAGTAAGAAAAAATAATTTACAAATGACACTAAATTGTTAACCATTTACTCATGTATTAAAATAACGTCATGTTGAAATAGTTACCTCAGTGTGAGTTGTTGTCACTGAAAGTATGACAATATCTTCTACATCGGACGGTGTTGGTGCATGAACCTATGTATTATGCTTTGCATCATCAGTGGAAAGGTCTTCAACCTCATGCCCTTCTTGTAGAAACTACTAGTTTTAAAATCATTAAAAATATTAGCAATCTATATATGTGTATAGTAAGGAAAAATAATTTACAAATGACACTAAATTGTTAACCATTTACTTACCTGTGTAAAATACCCAGTAAAGGTATCATCTATTTGGACAGGACCAAAGAATGGATGGTCGCATACTGTGCATGGGTGGGGCTCTCGGTTGTGCTCATGATGCGCAGTTCTAGTGCCACTACTAGATGATACTAGAACACTGGAAAGTGGTGGCTCTACCCCACAGGGAGGTGGTGGATATACCCCACCGACAGGTGGTGGCTCTACTCCACCCATAGATGGTGGCTCTGATGGCCCTGCCTAGTATGTACCTTGAAGATACGTGCTATGGAAAACAGCCGCCTCTACCAACAGTAGGAATGACTCCTGTGTCTCTGGGACCAACTGATGTGCATGCGGCACATTTGGCCTGGGTAGCTTCCTCCGAGGTGGAGCTACTGGGCGATTGGGATCTATGTGCCTCGCATTGGGACATTTACGATGCATCCCCATCCCAATGCCCCCGTACTCCAAGATATCAAAATAGTTAACATGCTTCCCCAAAACAAATTCTGCGTACATCTTTCTCAGAAAATATAGAGGCATTTACCTGTTGTCATGTGATGGTACATCAAACACCATGTGCCATCGGTCCATCCAATTATCTATGAATGGTTGATAAGTACACCACTCGATAGAAATATGCCTTTTGTTTGCATTCAGGATTTCACCCATCCGTGGATCTCTAAAGAGGGAAAACATATGTTGTTTCATTATTTTCAACTTCTTAATATCTTTGTAGCTAATTCCATTCTCGTATTGTTTCCTCTTTCTTTCTCTAAATGTAGCAATATCTTGCAGTGAACTATTAGACCTACTAAAGGTATCTATCATTGCATCCAAATTGGATGCAAGCATACAATGCCTATCATCAACAATAGTTATTGAGGATCGAATTTTTCTGAGCCTCTGAATTTATCTTTGGATGTCTGAATGTGCATCCATGGTCGTCACTACAATCAAAAAATAAAAAATAAATCATTAGAAACGTATACATGTGTTATAATGACATCTCTCAAAAATGAAAAATGTACAAACTTTGTGCAAGAACGAATACATTACAAACATAAATATCATCTCAAAATACTATAATAACAACTACATGTAATCCAAAGTGGAAGGTGAGGATCATGCGGGCATAAAGACCATGATGATGTGGCAAAGATATGAATTTTTATTGGTTAAGGATAACATGGAAATAAAAATATCATTTGACTTATTTGAATTAATAAAAACAAAAAGACAAGTCGGCCTCCTAAATACATGGAAAGGAGAAGTATAAATGAAGAACAAGATGGTTGTGTTTTTTGTGTGGTGCGTGTGGAGAATTCGGGAGCTAGAGGAGAGCTCTGATCTCAGGGGTCAGGAAGATAAGGACAGTTTTTGGTGAAGGAACAATAGCAGGTGGAGCAGTAAAACAATCTCTCTTTCTATCTTTTATTCTGGGTTAAACTGAGGAAGTCTATTGATGGACATAATGAAAACATGCTGGTAGAATGATGAAGAGATGACTGATGATATGGGCAGAATGTTGTGATGTGCATATGGACAGTGTAAAGTGTATGAATGGAGATATGGAAGCAGATTGATATGACATGAATAATGATGACAGAATGAAGATGTGATATTATTAGTGATATTTTTTGATGGAAAAAATGAAGTTATATTGAATAATGAGTGCTTGATGAGAATGATGAAGTGCTTTGGAAACAAACACGGGATTTTGGTTGATGATGTATGTAATCTACAGACTTAAGAAGAGTCTGAAATATCATTTGTAAATCTATGGTTGTTGGGGTGTCGGTGCATCCTAGTCAATTGCAGCTGACGGAATTATCTTGTGGTTGGTGCCACTTTGGGTTGTAGCCCATTCTGGAGATTAAATTCTCCAATTATAAAAATTTTACAAAGCTTATATCTTGTCTCTTGTAATGTGTTGATGATAATGTGTCTTGCTTAATGAATGACATGTGATATAGTTTATTGGTGAATATGATATTGAAGTGAATTTGTAATTAATGATATAAGATTTGAGATAAGAAGTTGAAATTGTTAATAAGTGCAAGCTCACTAATTCACCCCCCCCTCTCATTGAGCCATTGTCTCTAACATCTTGGTGGTGAAGGAGGTCAAAAAAGATGATGTAGTTCATCTTAGCAACAAAGTAAGTGGTGTGTCTACAAAGGAGGAGAACCTAGTCCCTTGGGGTTTAGGGAATGATGTAAAATACATCATGCCATTGGGTTGGATTCACAAGCATTGGTTGGACATTTTTAGGGTAAAAGAATGTGTTGAAAAAAAACGTAGGGTTTGGTTGAGTCAAGTCTAGAAACCAAGCCTAGGTTATAGTCGATAGTTCCTCCTCCTAGCCAAATGGTGGATGGTTTTTTTTTTCCAATTTGCAATAGATGTGGAAAAAATATTGGTGTTGGGATTCAATTTCCAATTTCCATTTTAGTTTTTTTTCAAATCCCTTATTTCTTGGGTGGATGTAAAATTCATTAAGGGGATTTATGGTAGGGAGGAATTAACATATGTTAAATAACAAATTTTAAAATTTTTAGTTTTGGAATTTCATTTACAAAGATTTTTAATTTAGGGCAACATAAAAATTTATATTTTTAATGATGGAATGAGGCTAGGATTTGGATGCTTACCTTTCAAATCCTCCTTGCAAGATGAAATCTCCCTTGTTGAGCTTCGAATTTGGCCTCCCTTCACTTCTCCAATGCATTTTTCCAAGCCACAATCGCTCGAGCCTTCTGTTTTTGAGTGGGTAAATAGTGGTCACGGTCCACGGACTGTTTATGTTTTTTGTTATATTAACCAAAACGTGCGCACATTATAGTGATACATAACGTGTGCACGTTATGTATCACTATAACGCGTGCGTGTTTTGTAATCCTATCCTACATGTTAATTGACATGGCATGGTCGGAGTCCGCTCATGCCTAGTTTTAAGTAATGCGTGCGCATTTTGAATTTACTAAATTCTAGCGCGTTTTGCAAATGCATGATTGCACCTAAAGGGTCCCTCAACTTCGTGCGATGGCCCACAAGAAATAAATTTTGTAGAAGTAAAAGATATTAATAAGTAGTTAAATTTTAATATTAAATATAAACAGAATGGAATGAACTGGATAAAAGTAACCATCTCCATTTGAATCTAATATGTATATTATGTAATGTCCCCATTCAAATAAATCTCAAGAAGGGAAAACTCCACCAATCTACTAGTTTCTTAGGTTAAGGTGGAAACATTAGATTTGGAATAAGGGAACTAATAAACCCCAAATGGACAATATCTTGACATAAATATATTAAATGGGGATAAATAAATATTTATGATGAGAAAATAAGATGGCACTTGGTCATGGAGACACATTGGTGGCGTGGGACCCACACAAAGCTAGATTCTCCATGCCACATGGCATTCCACTTTCACCCATTCAAATCCAAGGTGGAGTCCACTATTCTTGGATGATTTGGAAGGGAATAATACTTGGCATGAATCAACGAGGTCTAAATGTAGAGGAAGAGTAACTCCCGTGGAAGAGTAACTCCCGTGGAAGAGGAAGAGGCATTTTGAAGCTAGTGGGACACTTGGGCTAGATTCCCTAGATTCTATGACACCAATGATGAAGATGCCTATGAAACTTATGAAAAAATCAGACCTGATGGTTGACATATGACATACATGACATGTCAGGGCTAAAAATAGCCTCCAAGAAGGCACACAACGGAGTTAGGGCATCCAAAGAGACACCTATTCGAATTGAGTGAAGGAGGAGGCTAGAATTGGAGGGACATGTGGCATACATTGGAATCTCTTCCTAATTTGAGTTGGCATGAATCTCATGGATGGAATTCGAGATAAGGAGGCCTTTGGAATTTTATAAAATTCAATAACAAAGGAGTGTGGCTTTTGATCATTTATCATTTTTCATATTGGAGAGCATAGCTTGTGCATGCTTGTGGAGTGTATACTCTACTTGCCTTAGTACCAATTTCGAGGGTGAAAGATTCCCATCCTAATTGGAAATTGGAGAAGCCATTCAGACCTTTCATTTGGATATACAATGTCATTTGTTACAGTTTGAAGCTACAGGGAAGCTCGTGATCACATATCCTTCAGCTTGCTTCTACAACTATTCTTTCAATTCTTGCCATATTCTTACTCCTTGAGGAGGGGTGCACTTGGTGAGGTGATGATATCTTTGGGATAGCTCTTGAGGCCCCATATTTTTGTATTCTGATATATATACTCTGTATTTGATGCTCATAAGACTCTCAGGTCGAAATAACAAGTGGAACTATGTAAAAATACCAAACAATGCATAAATGATGCCATTTTCCCTATATCTTGTTGTTGGAGCTTGAAGAGGCTTTATTTTGATTTGTATCAATCAATATATATGATTTTGTTGATGTGTGGAGTGTCATTAATGTTTTGAAGAAGTTTCATTAACAATGCACAAGTCCTTGGAACCTAAAATTCAAATTTCATAACAAGTGGTGAAGTTTACTATCATTTCCCCCTATGTGAAGACATGTATAAAAACCTTTGATTTATGGGAGTTGCAGAGGCCTATATGTTGTGCCTGGCCCAAGTAAGGAATTTTTTAGAAGAACAATTTTGGAGTTGCAACGCAGCTCAGATGAAGGCATTTTTGGTAATTCAGGTTTGGAAGCTGCGAAGTTGAGCGCAGCGCAGTATCAGTAGGATGGGGACCGCACAACTGAGACCCGGTTCCGCGAAGTGGTAGCACCGTGAAGTGCCAATAAGGCACCTATTTTGGGTAAAGAATGAAGGGAAGGTCGAGCTGTGAAAGTGACCTATTTTGTCGAATCACTCCATGATTCCCCAACCGGCGGGTAAGGAGTGGTGTGGAAGGAAAGCGACCGGTCACACAAGCGGAGGAAGCACGATGTGAACCAGCTGCACAAAGCCGTTAAAGAAGGAACAATAGGATGAAAGCGACAGTCGGAATGTGGTCAATAGGGAAATCTGAAAGCGACGTGACCACGTGCAGAGGATGGCCACGACGGAGAAGTCGCTATCAGAGCCTAGCAGTCCTGGTTAGCGAAGTAACCATGACGGTTTTGGGTAAACTTAGGGTTTTTGAGGCTATGCATTGTAAAGATGTGACCTAAGGGCACGATCTATAAAAGGGCACATTTTGTAAGGGAAAGGGTTAATTGTGAATTTCCAAATCTTAAGTAATACTTTTTTTTTCATTGTTGAATGCCATTTAAAGGCTCTGTAGCTGCGTGAAGAGAGACCTACAGAGAGAGAAGAGAGTCTGCAGCTGAGTGCGCAGACTGGAACTGTTGTACCCTTCCCTGAGATAATACAACAACATTTCCTGTGGACGTAGCTCCCATCCTGGGGGTGAACCATGTTAAATCTTGTGTTATGCAATTGCTTATGTGTTTGCATTTGTGTCTTTACTTATGATGAATGGTTAACTGTTGTTTATGAGTTTATGTGCTTTACTTTTATATGTATTCGCCATAGAGATGATGATGGGAATAATATGTTAGGTAATCACATGTATGAATGAATGTCGAATGCACCAGCACTTTTCGATTAGATGAATGCAGGAGTTAATCAGATAAACACTTAGCGCAACACCGGAAGTGCGCAATGATATCGTTTTTGTTATAGTGTATAAGGTTGCAAGATTCCATCCATTATGCTTGTTGAATGCATATTTTTACACTAAGTAAAATCTATTAAGCTGCATAAGTTGGAAGAGGAAGCATAGTCTCTGTGGCGTTGTCCTATCATCAAGTAGTCTTTGCATTAAGCGAGATCCGTCGAAGTAGTTAAGCACCAAAGAGGAAGCGCAATCTCAGTTGCGCTATCCCACCGTTGAAGTAGTTTCCCCGCATCGCGTAGTCCCTGGATGCGCAATAGCCTAAGTGTTCATTGCGAAGAAGTGGAACTTCGCGTAGTCTGAAGTCCGCAGCGTGAGTCTCGTAGCGCGCTGCTCACCAATCTATTTAAACACTCATCACCTGGTTGTGGAAACCTGATTCCGTAACCCCCCCATTGCTTCGCCTCGGGTGAGACCTCAGTCTGTTCGCAGATTATTGTTGAAAGGACTGGTGAAAAGGGGTCTTGTTGGTTCCTCGAACCGCGCAAAACCTGGGTCTTTATAGAAAACCTCAAGAACAGTTATACAAGCCAACAAATGGTTTTGTTGCCGCGCTTGAACTGGTGATGAGTACCGGCACTAAAAATTGGTATCCAGACAAGAAAGAAATCTAGGATTGGTGTGACAAGACAGAGAGAGATTTTTCCAGAAAGGAGAATAAACATCTGCATCTCTCCGACGTAGATTGGTTAAATAAATACCTGTGGAAGGACGTTCACAAAATTTTTTGGGCATCCTTTGGAAAAGAGTTGTATGCATGGTTTTCAAGACTCGCAGAGCGAAAGAACTATTTTCGACCAGAAGGAGTGCCAACTGAGTGGACTCCAGAGCTCATTCAAAGGCTTAAAGAAATAGATTGCCCACTCTTGCGAGCAGTCAACTATTCGGTTGACAACATATTAGAAGGATTTGTGACAGAGTTCGTTGTGGACATGCTAAATTCCTACAGCGCAGTAGAAGCATAATTTTTCAAAGGTTTCAGAGGTAAGTACTTGAACAATCTGAGTTTATATATTAAAATGCTTTTAGCTGAGAAAGGCATTTTAAGAATGCAGTAAAACTCCTAGAAGATTTTGAATCTGTAATCGTCAATAACATATATAGTGATTATGACGAAGATACACACAATTTGAGAAGTGGAAAAAGATATAAATATACTACTAAGAACACTTCCAGTGAACATGGACTCCGCGTAGACATTGACTTACAAGTTGATCCCGATAGCCAGACCGAACCTCCATCAAGCACCTATCAGCCTATTACTCCGCAGAATCCACCGGTTGTGAACATCGTGCCTCCCATTTCACAAAATCCACCAGTTCAGAACCCTCAAGTTGTTAATATTCCTAATCCTCAGAGCGTCAATACTAGCAACACCGTGGGAGTGAGTACTCAGACCATCCTGACTCATACCATTCTAACTCAGAATATTCCGATTCAGAACATTCCGCACAGTAACATCCCTAACACCACTCAGAACATTGTGCAGAATACTACTATACCACCTAGGAGAAGGATGATCGATGATATCAAGATGTCGATATTTAAAGGAACAGATCTAGATGAACCTGAGCAACATTGGTTTCTATGTGAATCCATATGGAGTGTCAAGCAAGTTCAGGATGATGCTGTGAAGCAAGCGCAGCTCGTCACTACATTTAGAGACAGATCCTTGAATTGGTTCATGAAATATTCTCAAGGACATCAGAGAACCTTAGTGGAGATTAAGGCTGCATTATTGAGTGAGTTCAAGAAACCAAAGTCAGAATCCCAATGTATAACAAAATTGAAGGAAATTAAGAAAAAACCTAATCAAACCGTCTAGGAATTTGACCAGAAGTTTAAGACATTGTTAGACCAAGTCAGTTTTTTCATAGCACCGCAACAGCACCAGGAATGGTTTATAGCTACATTGTTGCCCCATATCAGACTACCGCTGATGCAGCAGAAAGTGCCCTCACAAGCAGAAGCCTTGGAGATCGCAATGAAATTAGAAGCTTCACCTATAGGAGAGAGTAGCACTGGAATGTCTCAGATTCAGACCCAGCTAGCTACCCTGACATTACAATTGCAAGACATGAAGAAGGGGAAAGAACAAAGACAAGAAGTCTGGTGTACAGAATGTAGAGGAGAAGGACACACCAGAGAGAACTGTCCCTTATTTTCAGAATACCTTAACAGTGGAGCACCAAATCCACTGAATCAGAACCAAGTGTCATGGTGTGAGATCTGTAGAACTAGAGGACACCGTACAAAAGACTTCTTTTTACTTAATTCAGAAGTATAGGCGAACTCCTAAGAATTTATATTGCACATTCTGTAAATCTGTTGGACATGATGATTCCAACTGTAGAGCATATGACCTCATGATGGAGAGAAAGAAAGATATGGAGCATATGCATGGTGGAGTATACAAAAGGCCAAAAAGAAAATCTGCAGAAACAAGAGAACGCGCAGTGTGATCAAGGCACATACAGAGGTCGTGGAGGATTTCGCGGAAGAGGAAGAAATACTGGCCCAAGACAAGGAAGAGGAAGAGTCCATATGATTTGTTATAACTATGGCCATCCAGTTCACTTGTCTCGAGATTGTACCAATCCATGTACTACCTGTAATTATTGTAAATCGTTTGATCATGTTATTGAGGATGCCCAGTATTAGCGGCAGAAATGCAGAAGAGAAAGAAAGATGTGACTAACCCGAACATTCAATTGATCGCAACAGAGAGAAGGGTTGTGGATCCAAGTATCAATGTTGTGACGTGAAGTGGCGCTGCCATAGGAAGAGACAGGCAGGCAAAAGTTTTGTTGGCACCCCAACAACTCCCTTTAATTTTTGCACAAAATAAAGGGACCCCATTAAAAATTTGTAAATACTTAACTTATGGTTTGATTTCTTGATTTTGTAGGTGATTTCATGGCTTTTTTTTTCCTTTGATGTTTTCTTTGATCTTGACACTGCTCATTCTTTGGCTTGCTTTTAATACAATGAAGCTGTGATGGTTCAAATTGATCTATGCATGTTGGTCTTTTGATTTTCTTTACAATCAACAAAGCTTACATAAACTTATCCAAAATGATTGCATTGTGCAATTTACTTAATTTGAATTTGATGTGTAATGAATTCACAACTCTTATGACTTTCTAATTAAAATATTCTTAAATGAAGATTATATTCATTTTATCCTTGGAATGAAAATATTCATATCTTTACGTATAAATTCTCCAAAGTATTGCTTCATTTATAAATTATATGATTTTTCATAAGAGATTAAATTTACATTTTGATTACACATATTTCAAGTCTATCACAAACTAAGTTTAAGATTTTATATATTCATACCATTGGAAAAAGGTAAACATAATATATCAAAAATGTTTTTGATATATTTTTTCTTAATCATGTTATGCAACATATTGAATCTCATACTTCACTTTATTACTCACCATAATATGCTTTTGGATAAAATCATAGAATTGAATTCGTTTGAAATTAACTCTGGAATCATGTGCATTTATGCTTATATCTTTTTCCACTTAACGTTTTCATTTTTTGAATCGTTTTGGCTAACATAAGGTTTAAGTGTTATATGGGCGATTAATATTTTGAAAACAACCACATCCTCTCATTAAATGGTACAGGTTTGTGCTACATGGTGATATCACTTAAAGAATTAGACGCCCAGTGCATGCAAGACACTAAGTTGCCAGAATCAATAGAAACTTCTCATAGTTATCTCGTCAATGGATAACTTGGTCAGTATGCCACTTGGAAATATAGAGTGTAGTCTTATAAAACAGAATGCTCAGAGAGGGAATATCGCCATGAATAGAGAAGATAGAACCTGCACCGCAACGTGGAGGATTGGGAAATGAGTTTGTTGTAGTATGCAATGATATCTCCTTGAAATATTGTTGTCTCTTAATCGAGACAGTTTGCCACATTAAAAGCGATGAGAGGATTGTGCCACCAGTTTACAAAGCTGTCACATGTTTGTTGAAAGATCAGCCACGAATACATACAATGGTGATTCATGAGATATGCTTATTATTAGATCAGCAGATGGATAGTTTTATTGGTGCAGTTCTACAAATGCGCAGAAGGAGAGGAGAATCCAAGGCAATGTTTGTTTTGGTGGAGATATTGTATCACCTTAGTGAAATCTTAATATCGCAGTTCTGTTGTGCATATGATCATGAAAGCCTCGGATCAGAACGGTTCGCCCAACCATTGGCATGTTAAGAGGAGATCGTTGAAGTCAAGGATCAACGAATCAATGAAGAAGGGAGATTCATTAATATTTATTATTTTACCATTTAAAATCATTTCTTCTTCTCCTTTGAACTATCATTTCTCTTCTCAGTTGATATTTATTTTTATATAATCTGCAGTGTTATTTAATATATGGTTTAATGTGCAGGTTTGGCGAGGAGGGATAAAATAAAATTACCAGATCAAAGTGGAGCGAATTCATTGGGGAAGAACTCACCAGAAATGCGACCAACCCGTTAAGATGACGAGAAAGAGGAGATATAACAGAAGATTAAAAACCAAATCGCGCACCAGTGAAAGACAGGTTTTTGCACGAATGATTGCGGATAAACCGTGATGAATTAGCTAAAACCATTAAAAACCCACTTCACAAATGGGCCGATTTACCTTCATCGCGGGCCGTTTCCATAAATTGTGAAGGATATAGGATATTTTCGGGCCTGTTTCAACCAGATTTTTCCAGGAAACGTTTTTTTGCGACCAGCTGTAAACACCAAATGTGGAGATGGTTATCTTCCTGATCACCTATATAATGGATGGATGGAGATTCGACTGCTAGGGGAGGGGGGGGTGTCTCTGTAGAGTAAAGAGAAATGTTATTCTCTGAGATTCTATTTTCTATTTTGTAGACTTTGAGATCTGAAGATAGAGAAGAGACTGCTGCCGCCAGGATGGATGAAGTGTAGAGGAAAAACTTCTTGAAATATATTCTATTGCTAGTATTACTTCAAACCTGAAGCTGAAGCTTTGTTATGGATGATACTGGATATCTACGAATGATGCTGTGAATGGTATTCATTTTTGGGTTTTTATATTTACATATATTTCAGTTTGTCATTTCTGTGTATATGCGAACTATGTATGCTGTGTCATACTGATGTTTAAACAATTTCTCACTTTATCGTCTCAGGATTAGTTATTGAATGCATATGTCATTGTAGTTTGTTCATTAGTGTGTTCACTGTGAACATTAGCTTGAATGATATAATTTCTTGTTTATTTAAAGTTTCATTTATATGTTAATGGTGAAAATTTAAATAAATATTATCTTAAATTTGAATGACTATCTTGAACAATAATTGTTAATCAGTTCTGGAAATGAAATTTGACTGTGTCTTTTAGGTTGAAATTCAACTCCATTCCTATATAGTAGAGTAATTGTTGTTATAATTTAAACATGTTTGGTTTATATCGTACTTCAATTTTCTGTTATAAGATTAATGATTAATTTTAATTTCAAATCTGCTCTCAGCTGAGATAGGGTTAAATGGGATAGATAGATTAGTTTTAAGTTTATTTTATCTCTAGCATTAATCATCCTGCATACCGTAATTAAGCCTTCATACTTAGAAAATTTCACAAAAATTGAAGTCTTTCTTTTCAGAAAGCAGCTTTAGGATATTTGTAAATATATAGATAGGATAAACATTAGAATAGGTTAGACTTTGCTAGTTTTGAGGTTTCCTTAAGAGACAAACTAGCTGGTAGCAGGACCATAACCTGTGAGGTCTTGTTAACTTAAACACACCGGATACTGCTTTAAGTTGATTGTGTGGATAAAACCTCTTTATTGGCTCTGATTCAAAAAATCAGGCCAACAAATGGCGCTAGAAGGAGGGCAGATCGGCAAGTAAGCCCTTTGAGCTATTTCTTTTAAATTTTTATCTATTTTAAAAATGGCTCATATTACTGTTTTAGAACATGCTTTCAGCATGCATGGGCCTGCTGGAGGTATTTCTGAAAGTGCAGTAAAACTCTTTCAAAGGTTAATTTTTGATGGAGAAGGTAAAATGACTGCTTTGAAACATCTCACTGAATTTATAGATATTTGTAACCATTTTCGTATAGTATGTGAGAGTACGATTTGCAGGCTTTTTACTGTCACTTTCAAAAGAAGAATTCGAGGCTGGTTCAAAATGTTACCAGCGAAGTCCATCCATTCATGGAAACATTTTATGGAGTTATTCATTGATGCGCATGAGGATTATAATTATCAAGCATTGAGGTATGAGATTGGAAATCTTCGCAAACAAGAAGGTGAATCTACTAGTACTTTCTTTTCAAGATTTATGTCAATGCATTTTTGATTTCATGAGAAAGATCAATTTTCTGCAAAAGAAATAACAGATTTATTTTTATTTCTTGATTCTCTTTCAACTTTATATTATCAAACAAATCATGATAAGCTTCAAATTAACAATATGCATGTTGATGGTTGCATCACTTCATCGGTTAATACTGATTCAAGGTCTAATTTTATTGATCCAAATTCTGACACTAAAATCATTGAACATCAACAAATCTTAGGATCTTCTAATATACAATTTCAAGAACAAAAGAATTTAAATTCGACGCTTACATTAAAAAATCATTCTCTTGTTCAAACGATTGTAGTCGAAAATGAATCGATGATTTTAGGACTTGAAACCGAATCTTTGAATAATCATAGCATAAATCATGATTTTGCATTTTCTTCCTCTCAAATTGAACAAAATTGTCTCATTCCTTTACAAAATATATCAACAAATCAAAATATGAATAATGATTTTTCTTCTGAGTCAATTAATCAAGATTGTCCTTTGCAAACAGGAACATCTAATTTTCAACATTTGGAAAGTTATCATGCTTTATATCCAAATCTATTTACTGATTTTAGTTCAAGTTCAGATACTAATATACAAACACTATGGTCAGTTTCTATGCAAAGTGATTTGTTGTATAAGAATGAGGAAAATATTTCTATTCAAGAGATTGACGAGGAAAATAATCTTATAAATATCGCTCATGAATCTCATGCATGCAATAATATTGAAGAAGTTAAGTTAGAAGATAAAACCATTTCTTATAATGTTGGTGATACTAATCTTTTCAATTGTAAATTAATCGAATCGTCAAAATCTCATGAATTTCAAAGGGAAAGTGCTTACTCTAAGGTAGTGTCAAATTTTGATTTTCAAATTTATGATGATAATACTTCTTTACAAAATATATCCTCTACTTTAATTTTTTCTAGACCCTTTGATCATAATCTCAACATGCCACTTTTTTATTACTATCCTGATGAACTTGTTATCACACATTCCATTGAATCTTTGCAAGTACTAGATCTCCTCCAATCTTCTTTTGATGATCCAGTTTATGCATGGTTGGAAGAGTCATATTTTAAAAGATTTTCATGTCGTCTTCTTCTTTCTTTTGTAAATATAAGTTCTAAGTTAATTCTTTCTATTTTTCAGTATGAAGCATTTCAATTCATATTATTAATATTCGATATGTTTTATTTTGCAGGATTACAAATGCTTCAGTGGCTTCATTGGCTTTTTGACTTTACCTGATTATGATTGAATATTTGATTTTAGTGTACATAAAATAAAACTAGGAATAAGATAGAGTAGTTTCTTTTCTTTTTCTTTACTTCTTAGTTTTGATTTCACACATAGTGGTAAATATAAGAATGTATATATTTATTAATCATCCCAATAGTTTTTTTTTAAGGATAGATTGATCTCTACTTAATTTTTGGTCAGGTACACTTGGTTGGATTGACAAGTTAGAAAGCGTTTTGAAGCAAGTGATACAATCGAGAATGCATGAATACGAGATGGCCTTACATCAGGGAAGTGAATTCTTTATCTTATTTCCCTTTCAAAATTTGTATACTTATAAACCTTGAATTTTGGTATTAATTGTGAGAAATCATAAATTTACAATAATGAAGTAATGATAAATCTATCATTAAGTTATTTTACACGATTGTGGGATGATGTCATTAATTATATACCTTTCGAATATATTTAAAATTATTACAGTGACATTCATCAATTTATTTAAAGGTGTAGACTAGCCTTATAATTATTTCTTTTATCATTCAAATTTTGATTTTCTCTTGGAATGAGTTTGCCAAATCAATTCCTTCAATTTCTAAATCATTCATGCCAATTCTTGATTTTGCTCATAAAGATTATTTTGATGAATATTTCTCTAAATTTTTGTAAATCGATCATTTCTTCAAAATTAATAATTTTGGGCTTTTCTATGAATACTTACCATATTTATAATTAAGGAAAAGTCTTATTTTGATATTATCACAACCACAAATTAAGATAAATCTAATTGAGGGTATTGAAAATTATTTTATAATTTCAGATCAATTAAATCTTGTAAAATATTATTACATGTTGATCTTCGATTTAAGAATTTTCTTTCATTCGATTATGATGCTTAGTGAAGTTGTGACATGAAATTAATAATGATTTGCACAAATCAATTTAATCATCAAAGAAAATTAATATTGAGTTTGGTTTCACTTGATTACTTCTCGTTTTCACTTTTGAGACCTAGATGATTGGATTTCTTATCACCTCAACCTTGTACATATTGACTAGATTTTGAGTTGAAATCTTGCTTTTTGAAATAATTGGTTTCTTACAAGTCTTCTTTATTTCTTTTGATTATCTTTTGATTTAGAAGATTTTGTTGTGACCATTTTTCTTTTAGCTTTTTCATTTAGTTTTGTTTTTCAAAATAAAGAGTTGTAATTGTTACATCTTCCTCACTTTGTAATTATTTCCACGAAACTTTACAACTTAAAATTTTTCATTTTTCCTTTTGTAAATAATGATGAATAAAAGGATTCGACTTACTCAATCTTCTCACTAATTAATTGAGTCCTAAAAGAATGAAAAAATATTTTAAGAAACTTTACATCAATAATAAGTTTATGATACGTTTTGTAAAAATCACCATTTTTACATACATATTTATGTCTCCTATTTTCTATTTTATATTGACATTTATTTTTAGACCTTTATATTGTGGTCAATTTTAATATGTCATTTAGGAGATTTGTCGTTATTTCTTGCGTATGTCATAATTCTATGATTTTTACGTTATTTTATATAGCTCGTCATATAGAAAGTAATCATATCTTGAATTTTGATTTTTGAGGCTATTGACCTTCTTCGACTCTCAGTTAAAGTTTCGATAAATTTTTTAAAAAATTTTCTTTTGGATTTCAATACATACATTTTGGTTGAATTTTGGATTTGATCGGATTCTATCTTTTGAGTGTTTTATTAGTGATTTTTGTTTGGTTGATTGGTTTCAGTAGTAATTTTAATATTTTTCGAGCTTTTGATTTTCTTCTTTGTTTTTAAGGGAGCATTGTAGGTAAATAATACTTTGATGGCGCACTGCTCGATGTTCATATGTTTCTCTACTAATCAACCCAATATCTTTAAGGGAAACCATTGTAAGGAGTTTCTTGCCATATCAAATGTTCTTACTGTGATTGAATCATTCCTAGCCTTGAAAGATTTCTTATGAACTTAGCTAATCAGTGAGTTGAACTCATGATTATTATTCTTGGACTTTATTTTGAGAATGATATCATTAGCTAGGAAAGTCAACTTGTTGGGAAACTTTTCTCTCAGAATCTTTATAAATCAATGGCATTAGTCATCTTTAGGCCTTCCATGTTATTATAGGGGTATTATCTGGATTTGTTTCTCATCCATTAGAAAAATTTTAAAACTAAACTAAACTTTGATTGAAGAATAGGAGGTCTCATTACGAGCCGACCTAATCATGATCATCAGCCCTGTCACGGATAACATCATTTCTGATCACCAGGGTGATGGCTCTTGGTCATAAGATCAAGGGACAGGAGGTCTCATCACGAGCCGGCTTGTTTATCTCTGACAGTTCTCGTGAATGATGCTATCAATAGCTGGTTACCAAGCCAGGATAGTAGTCTTGAATCAAAGATATAAAATAAAATAAAAAATAAAAAAATAAGAAAAAAGAAGAGAAAAACAAATTTTATCTTTCAATTATTTATATTTAATGGATGGGGAACTTATCTAGATATCTTCTTAAGATATGGAGGTCGTATCTTCATGCTAGTGTTGTTCGATTATCTTTAACTATTGAGAAAGCATTCTTGATAAGGTTTATTTGCTATGCATATATTTTAAAATCATTCATCTTTACGAAGTCTTTGAATAATAGTTATGATAATTCATTTGAGTGTGACAGCACTTTAAGTTTAAACTTTACTATATAGGCTAGTGATGTGAGAATGTCATGTGGTGTGAAAGTTTGATATTTCGAGAAAACCTTGATTTTGTTTCCCTATATTTTTAATCTTCTAGTAAACATACAGAGATAACTGGTTCGCCCAGCATGTCGCCATTTGTTGGCACCCCAACAACTCCCTTTAATTTTTGCACAAAATAAAGGGACCCCATTAAAAATTTGTAAATACTTAACTTATGGTTTGATTTCTTGATTTTGTAGGTGATTTCATGGCTTTTTTTTTCCTTTGATGTTTTCTTTGATCTTGACACTGCTCATTCTTTGGCTTGCTTTTAATACAATGAAGCTGTGATGGTTCAAATTGATCTATGCATGTTGGTCTTTTGATTTTCTTTACAATCAACAAAGCTTACATAAACTTATCCAAAATGATTGCATTGTGCAATTTACTTAATTTGAATTTGATGTGTAATGAAATCACAACTCTTATGACTTTCTAATTAAAATATTCTTAAATGAAGATTATATTCATTTTATCCTTGGAATGAAAATATTCATATCTTTACGTATAAATTCTCCAAAGTATTGCTTCATTTATAAATTATACGATTTTTCATAAGAGATTAAATTTACATTTTGATTACACATATTTCAAGTCTATCACAAACTAAGTTTAAGATTTTATATATTCATACCATTGGAAAAAGGTAAACATAATATATCAAAAATGTTTTTGATATATTTTTTCTTAATCATGTTATGCAACATATTGAATCTCATACTTCACTTTATTACTCACCATAATATGCTTTTGGATAAAATCATAGAATTGAATTCGTTTGAAATTAACTCTGGAATCATGTGCATTTATGCTTATATCTTTTTCCACTTAACGTTTTCATTTTTTGAATCGTTTTGGCTAACATAAGGTTTAAGTGTTATATGGGCGATTAATATTTTGAAAACAACCACATCCTCTCATTAAATGGTACAGGTTTGTGCTACATGGTGATATCACTTAAAGAATTAGACGCCCAGTGCATGCAAGACACTAAGTTGCCAGAATCAATAGAAACTTCTCATAGTTATCTCGTCAATGGATAACTTGGTCAGTATGCCACTTGGAAATATAGAGTGTAGTCTTATAAAACAGAATGCTCAGAGAGGGAATATCGCCATGAATAGAGAAGATAGAACCTGCACCGCAACGTGGAGGATTGGGAAATGAGTTTGTTGTAGTATGCAATGATATCTCCTTGAAATATTGTTGTCTCTTAATCGAGACAGTTTGCCACATTAAAAGCGATGAGAGGATTGTGCCACCAGTTTACAAAGCTGTCACATGTTTGTTGAAAGATCAGCCACGAATACATACAATGGTGATTCATGAGATATGCTTATTATTAGATCAGCAGATGGATAGTTTTATTGGTGCAGTTCTACAAATGCGCAGAAGGAGAGGAGAATCCAAGGCAATGTTTGTTTTGGTGGAGATATTGTATCACCTTAGTGAAATCTTAATATCGCAGTTCTGTTGTGCATATGATCATGAAAGCCTCGGATCAGAACGGTTCGCCCAACCATTGGCATGTTAAGAGGAGATCGTTGAAGTCAAGGATCAACGAATCAATGAAGAAGGGAGATTCATTAATATTTATTATTTTACCATTTAAAATCATTTCTTCTTCTCCTTTGAACTATCATTTCTCTTCTCAGTTGATATTTATTTTTATATAATCTGCAGTGTTATTTAATATATGGTTTAATGTGCAGGTTTGGCGAGGAGGGATAAAATAAAATTACCAGATCAAAGTGGAGCGAATTCATTGGGTAAGAACTCACCAGAAATGCGACCAACCCGTTAAGATGACGAGAAAGAGGAGATATAACAGAAGATTAAAAACCAAATCGCGCACCAGTGAAAGACAGGTTTTTGCACGAATGATTGCGGATAAACCGTGATGAATTAGCTAAAACCATTAAAAACCCACTTCACAAATGGGCCGATTTACCTTCATCGCGGGCCGTTTCCATAAATTGTGAAGGATATAGGATATTTTCGGGCCTGTTTCAACCAGATTTTTCCAGGAAACGTTTTTTTGCGACCAGCTGTAAACACCAAATGTGGAGATGGTTATCTTCCTGATCACCTATATAATGGATGGATGGAGATTCGACTGCTAGGGGAGGGGGGGGTGTCTCTGTAGAGTAAAGAGAAATGTTATTCTCTGAGATTCTATTTTCTATTTTGTAGACTTTGAGATCTGAAGATAGAGAAGAGACTGCTGCCGCCAGGATGGATGAAGTGTAGAGGAAAAACTTCTTGAAATATATTCTATTGCTAGTATTACTTCAAACCTGAAGCTGAAGCTTTGTTATGGATGATACTGGATATCTACGAATGATGCTGTGAATGGTATTCATTTTTGGGTTTTTATATTTACATATATTTCAGTTTGTCATTTCTGTGTATATGCGAACTATGTATGCTGTGTCATACTGATGTTTAAACAATTTCTCACTTTATCGTCTCAGGATTAGTTATTGAATGCATATGTCATTGTAGTTTGTTCATTAGTGTGTTCACTGTGAACATTAGCTTGAATGATATAACTTCTTGTTTATTTAAAGTTTCATTTATATGTTAATGGTGAAAATTTAAATAAATATTATCTTAAATTTGAATGACTATCTTGAACAATAATTGTTAATCAGTTCTGGAAATGAAATTTGACTGTGTCTTTTAGGTTGAAATTCAACTCCATTCCTATATAGCAGAGTAATTGTTGTTATAATTTAAACATGTTTGGTTTATATCGTACTTCAATTTTCTGTTATAAGATTAATGATTAATTTTAATTTCAAATCTGCTCTCAGCTGAGATAGGGTTAAATAGGATAGATAGATTAGTTTTAAGTTTATTTTATCTCTAGCATTAATCATCCTGCATACCGTAATTAAGCCTTCATACTTAGAAAATTTCACAAAAATTGAAGTCTTTCTTTTCAGAAAGCAGCTTTAGGATATTTGTAAATATATAGATAGGATAAACATTAGAATAGGTTAGACTTTGCTAGTTTTGAGGTTTCCTTAAGAGACAAACTAGCTGGTAGCAGGACCATAACCTGTGAGGTCTTGTTAACTTAAACACACCGGATACTGCTTTAAGTTGATTGTGTGGATAAAACCTCTTTATTGGCTCTGATTCAAAAAATCAGGCCAACAAGTTTCCACTTCTAGAGATTTTGAAACTAAACAGGCCCATATTGAAACAATCTGGATCAAAAAAGCTACTGGGAAAACATTTGTTTTCAATCTCGAGAAGAACAAAGAAGTCTTTGTAGAAGCACGGGACATATTCAAAGAGAAAGCACCTATGTCACCAACCATTGCGAAGTGAAATACCGCATATGGAAGATATGCCAGCCGCGTATGATAAAACATGCCACGCAGCAAAGACAGGAACCTCTGTTGCGCAGGTCCTATGGAGCTGCATGAAATTATTGAAGAGCGCAAATGTTGTAGTGGAATTACAAAAACTGTTAAACCAATATGAACCACGCAATGAGACAGATACTTCCCAGAGCACAGTTCATCACATCAAGAGCCATAAAAGAACAGGAAGAGAAATGAGCCTCGGTGCGCAAATAGGAGATTATGAGATGGATGAGATCATCCTTGATCTAGGATCAGAGGTAAATGTCTTGACTAAGCAGACATGGAAGCAGATGGGAAGACCAAAGTTGTCATGGTCACCCATACAGTTGAGATTGGCCAACCAGCATAAAGTCATACCTTTTGGTAGATTAGCCAATATTATTGTTGACATCAATGGAGTGCAAAGTCATGCAGACTTCGAGGTTATCGAGATTGTGGATGATAGTCAAACTTATCCAGCACTATTGGGTATAGACTGGGCGATGGATAACCTCGCCATCATAAACCTGAAGACCAAGAAGATGATATTTGAAGGGCAGGATATCAGGTTCATATCACCATTGGACCCTTCACAAGGAGAAAGATACAGTGAGCCGATTCAGGAAGAATCCAGAGCACAAGATCTTGATCGCATTTACAAGATGACTGCGAATCAAGATGACTGCGAATCAAGATGACTACGTTAATCCTACTGCAGATGGAGCACTTAGATGGCGATGCGACTGTTCTTGCATCTTAGACTCTGACGTGGGACTGGAGAATTGGAAAATCTGTATGCATGAAGTATCTACAAGAAGATGCACGTAGATCACAAATTCATTGCGTTGGATTGGAACCGAGGTAAGTCCAATCACCACTTATGATGGTTCGACTAATGTTTATTCATTTATTCAATAATATATTGTATGAATTGCAGCTGAACACCGCATACCAGCATTAGATATAGCACTACGTGAGACACCCGCTAGATGGTGGGTTGCGCATAAGAAGACTTTGACCACATGGGATCAATGCAGGCATATGATGCAAATCATATTCATGGAAAACACTGCGCTGACCATGGTAAAGTACAATGGACAGACAAATCCAATGGATCACGTAGAGATCTGTTCGGAAGCATGGATAAAGAGACCGCAGACAGAATGGGTTAATCTGTTTGTGCACACATTAGACCGGATTCCAAAGGATTGGTATACAGACATGGAGCTTCGCAGAGGAACCACAAATTGGGCTATGTTAACTGCGAACTTCCAGAGAACTTTTAGCTTTGAAGATGAAATCCCAAGCATAAATGAAGCGCTGCAAGTAATCAAAGAACGAATATTCAGAGCCGAATGCCCAAGTATAAACGAGGCATTGGAAGAAATCAAAGAGACGGTATTTGAAGATGTAAAGTGACCTGTGAACCTACAACCAGAATGGGGAAGGAAGATAGAACATGCCTTTGAATGCTATAACCTCATTGAAAATGAAGAAGAAAAATAAGAGAGCAATGAGGAGGATCCATGCAACATCAACATTCCTGATTCAGAGGGAGCGCGCAATGTAGAGGGACCTCCACTGGAAATTCCATATATGAGTGGACCTGTTAAGACAAGAAAAGTGAACATTGGCACAAGCGAAGAGCCGAAGTTCGCATCCATTGGAGATTATTGGGATGATGCGACAGTCGCGCAGATTGCTGACCTTCTCCATGAGTATCAAGATTTATTTCCAACAAATTTGCCAAAATGAAAGGAATTTTGGGTGACTTGGGAGTTATGAAAATACCTCTCAAGCCAAGCGCGAAGCCTATTAAGAAAAGGCCTTATAGACTGAACCCCAGATATAAAGAAAGAGTCAAGGAAGAGATTGATAAGATGCTTGATGCAGGGATCATCGCGCCCTTCGAAGAGTTAGAGTGGATAATCCCGATGGTTATCCAAGATAAAAAGACTAAAGGTGAAATCAGGATCTATGTAGATTTAAGGAAGTTGAATGATGCTTCGCTACATGACCCATTTCCTACCCCTTTTACAGATGAAGTATTAGACAATGTGGGAGGAAATGAGGCCTACTCATTCACTGATGGATTCTCTGGATATCATCAGATCAGGATTGATCCAGTAGACAAGCATAAGACAACATTTTCTACTGAATGGGGATCATATCAGTACACTGTTATTCCCTTTGGCTTGAAGAATGAACCTGCCATATTTTCCAGAGTTGTTGTGGCTGCATTCAAGGACTTTATCCATAAGTTCTTAGAGGTTTATTTTGATGATTGGACTGTCTTTGGTTTGCTGGAGAACCATTTTGAAAACCTGAGAATGATGTTAGCTAAGTGTAGACAACATCAAATATCATTGAATTTAAAGAAATGTATTTTCTGTGTGCCTTATGGTATCCTACTAGGACACATTGTGTGCAGACAAGGTTTGATGGTTGATCCTGCGAAGATCGCAGTGATTGTGAATTTATCTGCACCAAAATCAGTGAAACAACTTCGCACCGCATTGGCCATACAAGTCATTATATAAAATTCATAGGTTTATGCGCAGATAACCATGCCAATGGACAAAATGCTGAAGAAAGAAGCACAGTTCATATGGAACGCAGAATGTGAGCAAGGCCTAGACACACTGAAAGAGAAGATGGTAACTGCACCGGTCCTAGTTTTTCTAGATTGGGATAAGCCGTTCCATGTACATGTTGATGCTGCATCTATAGCGTTGGGAATTGTGCTCGCTCAAACAGGTGAAGGGGGCATTGATCACCCCATTGCATTCTCGAGTAGGAAGCTATCTTCAGCTGAAAAGAACTACACGACCACTGAAAGAGAGGTTCTAGCTATGGTGTACGTACTTCAGAAATTCAGGCACTATTTGCTGGGTGCGCACTTCTCGATGTACACTGACCATTTAGCTTTGAAATATCTGGTCAATAAGCCAGTGTTAGGGGGGATAATCTGCAGATGGTTTTTGCTCTTCCAAGAGTATGATTTTGAAATTGTGGTTAAACCAGGCAGATTGAACTTAGGACCTGACCATCTTTCAAGGATTGAGTCAGGCGAAGAACCCACCAATCTTGAAGACAATTTTCCTAATGCGCATTTATTCGCTATACAGATCGCAGATGACTACTATAAAGACATTGTAGACTTTTTTACCACGAAGTTGGCACCAACAGAGTTCACTACGCAGCAGAAGAAGCAGCTGGTAGTCAGAGCAGCAGACTTCACTATAATCGCAAGTCAGTTGTACAAGTTGGGACCGGATGAAGTGTTGCACAGATGTGTGTTGGAGCATGAGAAGCCATTCATATTGGCTGATGCACATTCAGGTGTATCGGGAGGTCACTACGCAGGAAGAGCTACTGCGCAGAATATATTGTGAGTAGGGCTATGTTGGCCTACTATTCACAAAGATTCAAAGGAACATTGCTAGAGCTGCGATGTCTGTCAAAGGACAGGAAGGTCGTCGCAAAGAGACGAAATGCCATTGAATCCGCAGTTGACACTTCAAGCATTTGAGAAATGGGCCATTGATTTCGTGGGACCAATTGACCCACCAGGGAAAAGGATTGGTACAATATACATTATCACTACGACGAATTATCTCACCAGATGGGAAGAAGCTAAACCAGTAAAGGACTGTAGTGCAGTTACTGTCGTGCAATTCATCTTTGAGAACATCCTTAATAGATTTGTATGCCCAAATATTTTTATGAGTGACCAAGGGACCCATTTATTGAACAGAACTATTGAAGCCCTTATTGAAGAGTTCCACATTTATCATCAGAAGAGTACACCGTACCATCCTCAAGCAAATGGAATTGTTGAAGCTTTCAACAAGGTACTCGAGAATGCACTGACAAAGGTATGCAATGTAAACAGAGATGACTGGGATCTGCACATTCCAGTTGTGTTATAGGCATACAGGACTACTTGTAAGAAGTTGACAGGCCATACACCTTTCATTTTGGCCTATGGACAGGAAGACATCATGCCCATGGAATATATTGTACCCATCTTGAGAATAGTTGCATTTATAGGCATGAAAGATCAAGAAACAATAGAAGAAAGGCTTCTACACTTGGTTGGATTGGAGGAAGATCGCTTCATTGCAGGCTTCCACCAGCAATTGCAGAAAGATAGAGAAAAACCATGGCATGATCGCTATATCAAAAACAAGTACTTTCAGGTAGGTGATCTAGTCCTCATGTATGATAGCAAGTTTATGAAATTTCCTAGCAAGTTTAAGATGCATTGGCTTGGCCCATATACTGTTATGCATGTTACTAACGGTGGCGCAGTTCAGTTAGCCATGTTAGCCGGAGATACCTTACCAGGTTTGGTGAATGGATGTAGACTAAAACCCTATCGAGATAGTCCTACTTCGCAAAACCCGCAGTGATCAAAAGAAAAGGGAATTTCTAAGTGTCAAGTACAGTTGAAATTGGGCACTAGAAATTGGGTAGATTCTATACACAATTTTGGACCGATATGCGAAGTTCGATGAAAAGAATGCATGTACCACACAGCACTAGTCGAGAAGTGGAGCTGCATGGATCGAAAAAAAAAGAAAAAAAAAAGAGAAAAACAGAAAGAAAAGGAAAGAAGAACCGCGCAGTTCGAAGCTCAAAAGGTAGTTGCGCAGATCCAATGAAGCAGATACGATGTAAAGTTTAGAACCAAGAAGCCCGACACTGTGAAGTAACTGCGTCGGAGTAGTGATGACCCATCACGCAGTTTGACGCAACACTCCAAGAAAATAGATGTTACAATGTTAGTCGTAAAACTAGCCGTTATACAGTGATTTTGCCGACGATCACTTGAGCATTTAACGTAGAAATAACCGTTCTGAGGGAGTTAATGAAGGAAAGGACCCGAATCTTCAACGGATTTGGCCAACGGATATTCCATTGAATGATTTTCTAACCGTTGATGGGTGTGACTAAGGCTCAACTGTGCCTATAAATATCGTTGTATTTGGACTCGCGGGAATTACCGAAACTCAGAAATTTTCTTGCGATCCATAGCTTGAATTTGTTTGCAGCGAGCGCTAAGTGATCTCGTCATTCTGTTAAGAGATTATCCAGTGAATGTCTAAAATTTCCTCTATTGAGCAAGAATTCACAGTCAAGGAGACTGTGAGAGTGTTTAAGCACGGAGGAATTGAAGGGTTGATGAGAACCCCTGCTAATAAGGTTGTTACTGAGAAAGGACAGGGTTCACGACAATCACCATGACATTCCACAGCTATGCAAGACAAGGGTAAAGAACCAGTGG
Source organism: Larix kaempferi (assembly GCA_027924585.1). NCBI lineage: Eukaryota > Viridiplantae > Streptophyta > Pinopsida > Pinales > Pinaceae > Larix > Larix kaempferi. The sequence continues at coordinate 14,011,847 of BSBM01000461.1, read as the reverse complement.
TGTAGAAGATAAAACCAAATAAATTGAGCTCCACGCTGCCAGAAGTGTTGCTCAGCGACAAGGAAATCCCACTTACTTTGACACCTCAGTATATCTCTCCACGTGCACAAGATGCACCAGCCGTTAAGCTGTCCAGGAATGCGAAGTATGAGATACCGCTTCCACCAATATCCAAGCATGTGAAGCTAGAGAAACATCTGTTGGAAAAAATCACAGAATGTAAGTTCGAGGACCACGACTTACTTCAAATGAAAAAGGAATCGGACGAGCCAAGGTACCATCAATTTCAGCCAAATCGGTATATGTGCTAGAAGAAGGATGCGAAGGGAAATTATGTGTTGGTCACGCAGAATTGGTTATCTGAAGAAGTAGAATCAGGATTGTTGAACCTGTTGAGGATCCTGCACTTCGACCGGAGCCCAGAATTGAATGTGGTGGTGCGCACACTCATCTCGCGCACACACCAAGGTTATTTGTGGTTGGATATGAATGTCGAATTGAACATCGACCTGATCAATCGCATCACAAGGTTAAGAAAGCGAGGCGACGACCCTAAGCAATTCTTTCAAGGAAAGAGCAGGGACAAGGAGGTTGCCACGCAAATGAATTCAACACACAGCGTCCCGAAAGGCAAAAGAGGATTTGTCATGGACGATATCACTGGTAATGCTACGTGATTCGTAACACAACTGCTATCAGGGAAAATTTTGCGAAAGGAAAGACCTAATGAAGTACCAGCCGGAGCGGTGCTCCTTGGGGCGAAGGCCACGACGGGAAGAAGATTTAACTAGTGCCAATACCTGTTGAATGAATTTCTAGAAGATGTGTGCGACACGCAGATACACGGCAACAACTTTCACTATATCTGGTTGATGGTACTGATTGCGTTTGTCGGATGGAAGGACCCAAAACACTATGATGGCCTCACCACTTCCAGCACTGACTGTAGAGGATCAAGGTATGCGAACCTTTGGGCAAATCTAATGGCAGAGAGACAGCATGTGTCCAATGAAGTATTCCACACATATTATGAGTAGTTGCATGACGTCATCATTCACACACCGTGCATATCGAAGCAGGTAACATCTAAATATATTTGCACTATAAATTTTTACGCTGACATGCATTCCATCCACATTTCAGCGAAGGCGCAAAAAAGGAATCCAAAATGGTTCCAAGGGAACTATCACATGGTTGAAGCAGATATAGACCTCGTCGTGAAGGAATGGATAGATGAGTGGAAGGTCGAAGGACTTATGATCATTGATAGTGACTCCGAAGAAAGTAATCCCATTCCAACACCAATTGTTGAAGAGTCACCGTCAGGGAAAAGGAAGGAGCCAGGAAGCTCAATACCAGAAAAAGTCCAGAAAAAGAAGCAGAAGGTTGTAAAGGGCCAGTCAGAAGTGAAGCTCCACGATGATGATTATGATATGATCGCATCCATAGTCACTGCGCACCTAGAAGATGCGTTGAACCTCAAAGATAGTAAGGATGAGGCGATCCAGGCAAGTTTAAAGAATAATATCACCACGCTGTAAGGAATAACATAGAAGTTTGAGCAAGTCCAGCGCAGCTTGCCCTTGCCGCAAGACTCAGAATCGGAAGGAAGGTCAAGGGACACTTCGCAGCCAAAGAAAACACGTCTAGCCCTAACCTTGCCACTGTGAAAATCCTCACAGCAGATCTAAGAGATGATGTATACCTCACAAGAGTAATTATGATTAAGCAGGAAAATAGAAGAAGAGTGGTCAATGCAGTATAATGAGCAACTGAATAATAATATAGTCGAACTCGGATAAAAGCAAAAATACTTCACACACACTAATTCATTAATCAAAAATGGACAAATAAATAATACAATGCATGAGGAATTTGAATGCCTAAGGTGGCAATTCGAATTAGCCTTAATGGAGTGATCAAAAGATCATTGGAGTGTCATCGGAGCACAACTGGAAGTCTTCATCATCATCAATGGAGTCATCAATGCTCAAGTAACTGTCAACCATCAGTCAAACTGAGTCTGGTAGGTGTAACTAAGTGTAACTGAGTATAAAATGAAGACAACTGGACTGGTAGGTGAAGAAGGGCGAGTTGCTTCCTAAAATCAAGGAAGAAGGGCGCATTAAGCAACTGGAGGGATAAAAATGATCAGTGGGAAGCTCTCGGGGACTGGCTAATTGAGGACTAGGTGTTGGACTGATGACTGGAATGCATGCAAACCCTAAATGATGCATGCAAACCCTAAAAGTGCATGCATGACTGAAAATGTAAATGATCAAAATACTGGTGGGACTAGGATGGAGTATAGGAATATCCTAACACCCCCCCTCTATCCATCCTGGGCCCTGGTAACTAAGACCAAAGGTCACCCAATACAATGAATAATAATAGTCAATAAACCAAGGAAGTGGGAAAAATTTCATGGGAAAAATACCCCCCCCTCAAAAACAGAATGTAAGGCACACATAAAAATAAATGCTCCAAACTCAAGCAGGTGTGATGCTTGGTCATATGTCTGGAGGTATCTTCTTCTTGGCAAGAAATGGATCATGCTCAAAAAGCATGTGTTTGTACTTGCTCTTCAGATCGAATGTGATGAGAACAAATCCAAAAGTATGAGGATGATCCTTGAACCTATGATTCAAATCAACTGAGGTAGGATCAAATCTTTGAATGTGCATATAGTCTTTTGTCTTCTCCTTCGAATCACCATGGGTGAGATTATGCCAAAAAGAACTATTACATGTTTGCTTGAAATCAAAATCAAATTTAAGACTTAAAAAATAGTTTCTTGAGATCTCCTTTGAACCAACAGGGGTGAGATCAAAACCATCATATGTATCAGAAATTATCCCAAGTAGTAATTGCTTAGAATCCAAATTAGATCCAAGACTTGAATCATGGTTTCTTGAGATCTCCTTTGAACCATGAGAGGTGAGATCAAAACCAGTAGATGCATGAGAAAATATCCCAAGAGAATGGCCATGGTTTCTTGAGATCTCCTTTGAACCAACAAGGGTGAGATCAAAACCATGATGTGCATGAGAAATTATCCCAAGCGAATGGCAATGGCCATATTCTTCAATAACCTTCTGAACACATGGAATAATGATCATATAGTAGTAAATAAGAGGTGATTGCTTGAGGAGAGCGAATGCATTACCTTCAATAGCTGATTTGACCTATGAAATAATCATGTGATCATGATGCAAATCAACAGACTCTGGTGCAAGAGAGGATTTAGGACCTTCTGCAATATCTAGAGTGAGCTGGCACAGAAAGAGAAGAAAGTTGGAGCATGAGTGTAGAATCTGCAATTTCTTTGTAGACAAATTCAATATGAGATGATACCGGTTCATGATCTGAGAGACCATCAAGGGGAGAGAATGCATCATTGGGCTTGTTCTCGAAAGGGTTTGGACCAATTCCTTCATTCTGTCTGCCAAATATTACATCCAGGTGAGCCCATAGCTCTTTTGGTGATGAAAAATCAGGGAGGTCATATAACATCCATTCAAACATAGCATCCATCATTGATCCAAAGGCTTCGTCGCCTTTATTTAACCAATCAATCTTCTCTTTAGAAGATTCGAACTCTCTTTCAAAACAACAGTCAAAGAGATCATGGCTCTTCAAATATGCTATCATTTTCGGTTTCCATTCATCATAGTTGAGTGGAGAAAGAGGAGGGATTTCTTCTGAATTCATTAAAGCTGTAGAAGACCTACAAAAACAATAGAGAATATCTACAACTGCTACTGCTGCAAAATTGTAGAAACTGCTGCAACTACTGTACTCGAAATCTTGGTAATAACCTATAAAAAACTCTCAAGAATGGAGATAAACAATACTCTCAACATGCTCTGATACCATGTGAAAATCCTCACAGCGGATCTAAGAGATGATGTATACCTCACAAGAGTAATTATGATTAAGCAGGAAAATAGAAGAAGAGTGGTCAATGCAGTATAATGAGCAACAAAATAATAATACAGTAGAACTCGGATAGAAGCAAAAATAGTTCACACACACTAATTCATTAATCACAAATGGACAAATAAATAATACAATGCATGAGGAATTCGAATGCCTAAGGTGTCAATTTGAATTAGCCTTAATGGAGTGATCAAAATATCACTGGAGTGTCATCGGAGCACAACTGGAAGTCTTCATCATCTTCAGTGGAGTCATCAATGCTCAAGTAACTGTCAACCATCAGTCAAATTGAGTCTGGTAGGTGTAACTGAGTGTAACTGAGTATAAACTGAAGACAACTGGACTGGTAGGTGAAGAAGGGCGAGTTGCTTCCTAAAATCAAGGAAGAAGGGCACATTAAGCAACTGGAGGGCTAAAACTGATCAGTGAGAAGCTCTCGGGGGCTGGCTAACTGAGGACTAGGTGCTGGACTGATGACTGGAATGCATGCAAACCCTAAATGATGCATGCAAACCCTAAATGATGCATGCAAACCCTAAAAGTGCATGCATGACTGAAAATGTAAATGATCAAAATACTGGTGGGACTAGGATGGAGTATAGGAATATCCTAACAGCCACTGAAATCACTCATAGTCCAACTTGACTCGTTAAGCATAAGGATACCGCGCGAAAAGTTAGCTTCGGGCACCAAGGACATAGAGCATGTGGACATCGACATTGCGATGTTGCCACTAGAGGGCCTACACAATCTGCACTTGCAGGTTGTCGAAGAGATCCATGATAGAAGTATGGTCACTCTGACCCAACACCATCAACTGCAAGAAAATTATAAGCAGCTGCAGGAAGCAAGTGTAAAGAAAACTATGGAACTTGAAGATGAACAGGAACGACGAAGAAGAATAGAGCATACTGTCGCTTCGATCTGTGCGAATATAATCGAATGTGAAGAGCATCCAAATCCCATGGATGCCATCCTTAAGATCAGCTCGGTGGTTAGCGATATTAAAGCTGAGATGAAATACATGGAGACTCATTACCAAGCGAATATTACAGGGTAGGCTGAAAGCGACATAACCACGCACAGAGGATGGCCACGATGGATTACAGGGAAGGCTAAAAACCACTGATTACAGGGCAGGCTGAAAGCGACATGACCACGTGCAGAGGATCGCTACGACGGAGAAGTCACTATTAGAGCCTAGCAGTCCTGGTTAGCGAAGTAACCATGATGGTTTTGGGTAACCTTAGGGTTTTTTATCCTATGCATTGTAAAGATGTGACCTAAGGGCACGATCTATAAAATGGCACATTTTGTAAGGGAAAGGGTTAATTGTGAATTTCCAAATCTTAAGTAATACATGTTTTTGCATTGTTGAACGCCATTGTAAAGGATTTGCAGCTGCGTGCGCAAAGACCTACAGAGAGAGAAGAGAGTCTGCAGCTGAGTGTGCAGACTGGAACTGTTGTACCCTTCCCATATATAATACAACAATTCCTGTGGATGTAGCTCCCATCCTGGGGGTGAACCACGTTAAATCCTGTGTTATGCAATTGCTTATGTGTTTGCATTTGTGTCTTTACTTATGATGAATGGTTAACTATTGTTTATGAGTTTATGTGCTTTTCTTTTATATGTATTTTCCATAGAGATGATGATGGGAATAATATGTTAGGTAATCACATGTATGAATGAATGTCAAATGCACCAGCACTTCGCAGTTAGATGAATGCAGGAGTTAATTAGATAAACACTTAGCGCAGCACCGAAAGTGCGCAATGATATCGTGTTTGTTATAGTGTATAAGGTTGCAAGATTCCGTCCATTATGCTTGTTGAATGCATCTCTTTACACTAAGTAAAATCTATTAAGCTGTATAAGTTGTAAGAGGAAGCGCAGTCTCTATGGCGCTATCCTATCGTCAAGTAGTCTTTACATTAAGCAAGATCCGTCTAAGTAGTTAAGAACCAAAGAGGAAGCGCAGTCTCATTTGCGTTGTCCCACTGTTGAGGTAGTTTCCCCGCATCATGCAGCCCCTGGATGCGCGATAGCCTAAGTGTTCATCGCGAAGAAGTGGAACTTCGCGCAATCCGAAGTCTGCAGCACGAGTTGTCAAGACGATTAAAATTGCTTTGATTTAAACCTTGGGCAGGAGTTGTCTCGCTTTGATTGTGGTTGATTGACCCGTCCAACTCCATTCTTATCGGCTTAAAGTTTTTGTTGAGACTAGCATGGCCTAGATTTCTGTCTAAATACTGGTTCGTCGCTTGGCCTCTTTGGAGACAACTAATGTTGCCGCTAAATTTATTCTCGTGCAGGTTTTCTTCCCCTATTCCGACACCATGAAACTGGCGGCCTGTAGCATTCCAGTCTAGTCGTATGGTTTCTACCGAAGGAAGACGCGGTGGCATGATTTGATCATATTGAAGGTTGGAGGCAGAAATAAAACAAAGATAATGCAGAATGAGCTACGGCTCTTCAATCTTTATTCATAAACGGAGATCAACTGATGTAATACAAACAATAATCTAATGTGTATTTAAACACTTATGGAAAACCCTAAAAGCTCTAACCTAGCTTTTGCATGCATGCAAAGCATGCTGTTGCATTTATTAACTGAACGTCTAAATAGGAACTGAATTTAAAAGCTAAGTTAACTGAAGTAATTACTATTTCTAACACTCCCTCTTAATTACTACTGCTGACTACTGCAGCTTTTACAATGCCTAAATTATTTCTATGAATTTCAAAAATATCTTTTGCCAATGGCTTTGTGAAGATGTCAGCCAATTCGTCAATCGATTTACAATGTTCAACACCAACTTCACCATTGTTCACAAGTTCTCTTATGAAGTGATACCCGGTATCAATGTGCTTGCTTTTCTGGTGAAAAACATGGTTCTTGGATAGAGCGATTGCTGAATTGTTGTCACAATAAACTGTATTTGGTCCTTCTTGTTTATGTTGAAGACCTTCTAAAACTCTGTGTAACCAGACTGCTTGACATGCTGCTGATGTCACTGCTACATACTCTGCTTCTGCCGATGAAAGTGTCACAATGGGCTACTTCTTGGATGTTGATGTATATGTAACTTCGGAATGTATTTCATCAGTATATTATATGTATATTTATTGTACCCTTATAAGAGATGTGTTATTCCTCTATAAGGAAGTGTCGTCATGTGGATTGACAAGTGTCGCAAGTGTGTGTACTTGCCGATGGGTTATTAGACCACCTTATGGGGTCGGCCCTAATTAATATATAATATAATGTGGATGTACTAAAGTAGACAAGTCGGCCCCAATAGGTCACTGGGCAAAAAGGTGAGTATAAATAGAGATAGGAGATCTCTATTTTACTCACTCGGAAAAGTATCTATCTCTCTCTCTGAAAAGTGGCGCACTAGTGAGAAGGAGGAGGATCATCTGCTAGGAGACTATCTCTGTATTATTTGGTTGTATTTTGGTTGAGCCATTGCTCTCTCTATCTCTGAGGAAGTTGTGGGGTTTTTCACCTTAGGGTTTTCCCCACGGAAACTCTGTGTCTCTTGTCTCTATGCTTTTGATTCTTGTGATGCTTGTGATGCTTGTCATATTATGATTGTCATGCATTGATATACTGTAGATGTTATTCTATCAGCAAAGATCCTTTAGTATTGTGATTTAATACTGAAAATTTAACATGGTATCAGAGCTTAACTGAGAAGAAGACATTTTGCAGTGACGGAAGCTTGTATTGCTTGTTTATTGGGTTTCTCTCCACAGATTTTTGAAATTCAGTATAGTAGATTGGATCTAATCATCAAGGCGCATCTTTCTGTCCAATCAGATTTCAGTTCCGAGCTTTTTCAGTTTTGGCCCTAAAAATTAGGGTTTCCACAAAAATAGGAATTTCTGAAAACTGAAGGTACAGCTGGAAGCTCCTTGCAAAAAGCGAAGGTTTGAGCTTTGGATCGAGATTTTTGGCTGGGTAGATCTCCGGGAAACTCAAACCCTAATTCAGGGCTCTCCCTAGTGAACCCGGGAGGACAAAAAGGCATTTTTGAAGGGCAAGACTTTGCTGATCTCAAATTCTGAATGTACTAGGCTGATCAGCTCTCCAAGGCGCATCTTTCTATCCTTTCGGAATTTTGAAATTCACATTTTGAATTTTTAGGGTTTCTCTGACAAACCCCAATCCGGGACCAGATCCAGTTTTCAGCACTTCAAGTGGTAAGTTCTAAATCTTTTCTATTTCCATTTGAAGTACTCTTAAAAGATGTCTCTTCACACCAAGCTTGAGGATAAGCTTGAAGGGGCTGATAACTTCCGAGCCTGGAAGTATAGGATTGGGCTAATCCTGGAAGAGAATGAGTTGGACTCATATGTGAAAGAAGACATCCCTATCCCAGAGGATGAAGAGGCCAAGGTATTGCACAAGAAGAACTTGGTCAAGGCAAAGAGAATCATTGCTGATTCTATCAAATACCATCTCATACCTCATGTGTCTTCTCTCGAGACACCCAAAGAGATGTTTGAATCTTTGACCAAGTTATTTGAAGGAAAGAACATAAATCGGAAGATGACCCTGCGGAACCAATTGAAAGCAGTGAAGTTTCAGAATGGAGAAACCATTCAATCCTACTTTTCAAGGGTCTCTCAAATCAAGGAACAATTAGAAGCAGTAGATGAAATGGTGGAGAATGGTGAAGTGGTGATGACCACTCTAAATGGCCTACCCAGGTCATGGGATTCCTTTATCCAAGGAATTTGTGCAAGGAAGAAGTTGATCTCCTTCAGTAGACTTCGGGAAGAATGTTCTCAAGAAGAAGCTAGACTTATAGCTCGTGAGGAAAAGATGGGAGGAGAAGATCAAGCTCTTGCAGCTCACACCAAAAAAAAAAAAAGCAAAACCAAGAAGGATCACCCTCGCCACAATAGATCCTATCAAAAGAATAAGAAAGACCTAAGATGCTTCACATGCAATGAGAAGGGTCACTATGCTTCAGATTGTCCCAAGAACAAAAGGGATAATAACAACAATTTCAGTAAGAAGAAGAAGGGCAGCAAAAGAAGATTTCATGCTCATGCTGTCGAAGATGATGAACCCCCAAAGAAGAAGGCTAGGGCAGAAAGTGATAGTGATGATGACTCATCAAGTGAAGAAGAGTATGTTCTGATCTCTGCTCTTACAGGTACCATCTCCCATGGATGTAATGATTGGTTAATTGATAGTGGGGCCTCCAAACACATGACTGGGTTCAAGGAATCTTTTGTGAATCTTTCTGAACATGAATCACCCCATAAGGTGAAACTTGGGGATGATTATCAATACCCAATCAAAGGAAGTGGTGAAGCCTCCTACAATCTAGATTCTGGAAAATCATTGAAGATGAAAGAAGTACTTTATGTACCTGGGCTCAAGAAGAACTTACTCTCCATTTCTGCATTAGATGCAAAAGGTATGAGGGTTGCATTTGTGGATGGCCAAGTCCTAATGTGGCCAAAGGGAAAGACCATAGATGATGCAGTAGTGATTGGAAAGCAAGAGGGAGGTTTGTACAATTTGAAGGGACAACCTGAACATGCCATGGTGACATAAATACAAAGATTCATCCATAGTCATGGATCACATAGAGGTATGTATAATTTGTTTTTGCAAAAGTTAACTAATGAGTTATGCAGGTCATTGAAGAGAACAAGAACACATTGCTAGACATAACTAGCAAATATGGTGACCAGGTATGTGTTTCTTATATCATAGGGTCTATCATATAAGTATGCATGGCATGATTGATGATGATTGTTCATAAAGTCATAAGTTTGAATAATCATGGGCATATGCATATTATGTGTCTTACCTTAATTAATAATATGACTAACCAGAAGAGTCATAGGTTTATACATGTTATGTTTCTTATGATATGACTAACCATAAGAGTCCTATATAAACCTTGAATGCTAATGCTTATTATTTCTGTTTGAAATGATCATGACTATACATACTTGAGATTATTGTGTTTTAATGAATGAATGATTTTGTATGAGATTACAAGGATAACACAATCATGATACTAATAAGCATGCATAGGGACCAAGGATGAATATGAGTTCAAGAACAGGTAATCCAGGAAGCAAAGATCAAGAGGGAGCACACTCCATTGGTTTCTGCAAGGGTGCAGATATTCAGAGGGAGTTGTCCATATCTCTACATTCCACAACAAGAAGGTTTAGAAGGACTCCAGTAGCTCCTGCAAGGAAGCGAAGACTCAGAGGGAGTCCACCCAACGAACAAACAAAGATAAGTATTTGAATTGTCATTTCTTAAATAATACTGTTCAATAATGTATATACTGATGTTCCTAGAATTAGGTTGTGTATTATGCATATTAGAATAATTGCATTAATGAATAGTATACTCCTAATATGCATGGGTAAGTGGCCTATGGCACTGTACAACATTCCATTGCTACTTATCTAGTATGAAACCTCTTTGCTGACATGTTGGGAGTTGTGCACACTCTTAACAATGTTCTGGTAGAGATTGGAAGGCATCTAGAAAGTTACGGAATATGGATAAATGTTGTATTGAAGCATTGGCTAAGATAATTGCATGACTGTATGGCATATTTCTTTATGTGTAAGAATTTGTTCTGAAAACTATGAGATGTTTTCTAATCATGCAATTTAACTTGTTGTGTAGGAAAGATCGTATGCCATCTCCTACAAAAGAAGAATTACAACATTTGTTCTAGCAACAAAGATATCTATTGAAGATATTGAAGATATTGAAGTTCCCAGGATCTAGGATGAAGAAATGGAATGCCATGATCCGTCGATCATGAAGAATGATGTTTGGGATGTAATCCCAAGACATGAAGGGAAGTTTGCTATGACTTCCAAATGGAACTATCAGATCAAGCATGTTGCAGATGGCAGCATTGAGAAATATAAAAGTGATGAAATAGAAGATACACCAGATGGATTCAAGACACCTTTCTTGAATAGTGTAGTTGAAGAAGAAGTGTATGTGGAGCAGCCACTTGGTTCTGAGACACATGATAGGAAATCATATATGTGCAGAACTTGGTATGGTGAAGATAGATTGATTGCCGACACGCATCGGAAGCTTACTATCGAGTTCGAGATGAAGAACTTGGGGATGATGCACTATTTGGCTTTGGCATGGAGGTGTGGCAGAGTGCAGAAGGAATCTTCCTTGGACAAGGGAAGTATGCAGTAGAGATCCTGAAGAGGTTCAGGATGATGGATTGCAAAGCCATGACCACACCTATGGCATCGAATCTGAAGCTTCTTTGTGATGCTTCATCTGAGCCAGTTGATGTTTCTATGTATCGTCAGATTATTGGGTCCTTGATGTACCTGACGAACACGAGACCAGATATTTGCTTTGCTGTGAACACATTGAGCCAGTTCCTGACGGATCCGAGGAGTGTTCACCTGGTTGCTATAAAGCATGTTCTGAGGTACCTGAAGGGTACAGTGGATTATGGGCTCAGATATGAGGCGAATCAAAAGTTTAACCTGCAGGGTTATGTTGATTCAGATTGGGCTGGCAGTGCTGCAGATAGGAAGAGCACATCTGGGTGTTGCTTCAGTATGGGATCAGGTGTGATCTCTTGGTTTAGCAGGAAGCAATCCTGCGTAGCACTGAGTACAGCTGAGGCAGAGTATGTTGCAGCCTGTTCAGCTAGTTGTGAGGCAGTATGGCTACGGAAGCTACTGTCTGAGTTATTTGATCTCCCGTTGGAAGCTACTGGTATCTTCTGTGATAACCAGAGTTGTGTGAAGCTGTCCGAGAACCCAGTGTTTCATGACAGGTCGAAACACATAGAGATCAAATACCACTATATCAGGGATATGGTGCAGAGAGGAGCTGTGAAGCTCCTATATGTTGCAACGGACGAGCAGATTGCAGATGTGCTGACGAAGCCACTAGCCAGGGTGAAGTTCGAGTACTTCAGAGAGAGGCTTGGCGTTCTTCAGATCAAGGACACTTCGAGGAAGAAGTGATGGACACATTTGCTGAATCCATTCCAAGCATGTTGGAAGGAGGATCCTTCACATGGCTGTGGATGTAAGCGCTGGATGATAAGCATCAGGATGATGTTCTAGTTTCTGCTTGATATGATCAGTTGGATCATTTTATGAATGTATGTACGCATCATGTTGGATGCAGGATATGATCAGTTGGATCATTTTATGTATGTATGTACGCATCATGTTGGATGTTGGATATGATCAGTTGGATCATTTTATGTATGTATGTACGCATCATGTTGGATGCTGGATATGATCAGTTGGATCATTTTATGTATGTATGTACGCATCATGTTGGATGCTGGGTATGATCAATTGGATCATGTGTATGTATCTTATATATGCATCATGTTGGATGCTTGGACCATGTATCTGTATATGTATCAGGTGGATACATTGTATGATCAGGTGGATCATGTATGGTGACATATATCATGTGTTTTGTATTTGTATCAGGTGGATACATTGATGATCAGGAGGATCATATATGATGATATGTATCAGGTAGATACTTGGTATGCAGCAGGATGTTGCATTGATGATCAGGAGGATCATATATGATGATATGTATCAGGTAGATACTTGGTATGCAGCAGGATGTTGCATTGATGATCAGGTGGATCATGTATGATGATATGTATCAGGTAGATACTTGGTATGCAGCAGGATGTTGCAGTGATGATCAGGATGATCATAGATGACGAGCTTCAGGATGTTGCTCCAGATGACATGCAGCAGGATGTTGCAGTGATGATCAGGATGATCATAGATGACGAGCTTCAGGATGTTGCTCCAGATGACATGCAGCAGGACGTTGCAGTGATGATGATCAGGATGATCATGGATACATCAGGATGATGTATGCTGAGTATCAGGTTGATACTCTGTGGCCGTGGATCAGGTTGTGCAGATGAGCATGTAATTCGTTGCCCTGGGAGATTTGCAGATGGTCTTGCGAGGTTTTGCCTATGGCATGTAATTCGTTGCCCTGGGACATCTGGCAAATGCTCTTTCGAGGTTTTGCTCTGGGAGGACATGTAATTCGTTGCCCTGGGAGATCTGCAGATAGTCTTGCGAGGTTTTGCCTATGGCATGTAATTCGTTGCCCTGGGATATCTGGCAGATGCTCTTGCGAGGTTTGGTCCTATGGCATGTAATCCGTTTCCCTGGGAGATCCGATAGGTTGGGCTGTGTGCCCGTAATAAGTCCTGGGATGCTCTTGCGAGGTTTTGCCATGACCACATGTAATTCGTTGCCCTGGGAGATCCTATAGGTAGAGCAGTATGCTCGTAACAGCCTGGGATGCTCTTGCGAGGTTTTGTGGTGAGGTCACATGTAATTCGTTGCCCTGGGAGATCCTATAGGTAGAGCAGTATGCTCGTAACAGCCTGGGATGCTCTTGCGAGGTTTTGTGACGCACGTAAAAGTCCTGAGAATTCCACAGTATGGCCAGTGATGACGAAGACCTACAGGTGGTGGGCCTACATCCAGTATGAAAAAGGACTGGCTCTGTAGAAATTCCTATGACGAGTAGAGACAGAGATTGGATGAGATAGCAGCAGCAGTGACGATGATGATGACGATGCATCGATGATGATGATCCAGAGAAGAAGACTTGTCTAGCAGATCTGTGTCGAGAAATACCTTCCTAGTTAAGAGGGAGTGTTGATGTATATGTAACTTCGGAATGTATTTCATCAGTATATTATATGTATATTTATTGTACCCTTATAAGAGATGTGTTATTCCTCTATAAGGAAGTGTCGTCATGTGGATTGACAAGTGTCGCAAGTGTGTGTACTTGCCGATGGGTTATTAGACCACCTTATGGGGTCGGCCCTAATTAATATATAATATAATGTGGATGTACTAAAGTAGACAAGTCAGCCCCAGTAGGTCACTGGGCAAAAAGGTGAGTATAAATAGAGATAGGAGATCTCTATTTTACTCACTCGGAAAAGTATCTATCTCTCTCTCTGAAAAGTGGCGCACTAGTGAGAAGGAGGAGGATCATCTGCTAGGAGACTATCTCTGTATTATTTGGTTGTATTTTGGTTGAGCCATTGCTCTCTCTATCTCTGAGGAAGTTGTGGGGTTTTTCACCTTAGGGTTTTCCCCACGGAAACTCTGTGTCTCTTGTCTCTATGCTTTTGATTCTTGTGATGCTTGTGATGCTTGTCATATTATGATTGTCATGCATTGATATACTGTAGATGTTATTCTCTCAGCAAAGATCCTTTAGTATTGTGATTTAATACTGAAAATTTAACATTGGATGCTCATGAAATCACCCCTGATCCAAGATGAAAAACATGACCGGAAGTGCTCTTCCTGTCATCCAAACTTCCTGCAAAATCACTGTCAGTGAAACCTGTCAAAACATCATACTCAGTGCTTGAGTATAAAATTCCATAGCTTGAAGTCCCTGCAACATATCGTAAGATCCTTTTGGCAACTTGCCAATGCGAGTCTTTGGGAGACTCCATGAACCTTGAAATCAAGATGACATCAAACATAATATCAGGTCTCGTAGCTGTGAGGTACATGAGACTTCCTACAAGTCTCTTATACAATGTTGGATCTATATTGGGACTGCAATCTTCTTTGCTCAACTTAGTACCTGTTGCCACTGGTGTAGGTGTTGTTTTGCAATTAAGCATTCTGAATCGCTTAAGAACTTCATTACCATATTTATTTTGAGAGATAAATATACCCTTTTCTGACTGTTCTACTTCTAGGCCAAGAAAGAACCTCATCAATCCAAGGTCTGTCATCTCAAACTCTTTCTTCATAGCTGCCTTGAACTCATCTACTGAGAGGTCACCTATAAAAATCATATCATCAACATACAAACAAACTATTAAAATCTGTCCTTGTTGATTTACCTTTGTGTAAAGTGTTGGTTCGTTGCTGCTTCTGCTAAAACCATTTTTGATCAGATAAGAATCAATTCTGCTATGCCAAGCTCTTGGAGCTTGCTTGAGCCCATATAGAGCTTTCTTCAACTTGTAAAATTTGTCTTCATGTTCTTTTATTTCATACCCATGTGGCTGCTCCACATAAATTTCTTCTTCAAGAATGCCGACTTGACATCCATCTGATACACTTTCCATTTATTCTGTGCTGCAATTGCTAGGACTGCTCTTACTGTGTCCAATCTTGCCACTGGTGCAAAAGTTTCTCCAAAATCAATTCCTGGTTGTTGCGAGAAACCTTTTGCTACTAACCTTGCCTTGTACCTATCAATCTCACCTTTTTCATTGAGTTTGGTTTTATAAACCCACTTCACACCAATGGATTTCTTATTCTTTGGCAGGTCAACTAGATCCCATGTATCATTTCTCTAAATGGAATCTATCTCTTCGTCCATAGCATTTACCCAATGCTCTTGTTTTACAGCATCTTCATAAAACACAGGTTCACTAGCAATAAAAACATAATTGGTATTTGCATCCAATTCATCATAAATATCTGTCAATCTTCTAGTCTTTTTACTACTGTGATCAGATTCATTACCTGATTGCAGACTTGATGCTTCACCTCGAACTGAGTTTCTAGGTGTTCTTTCTGGAGTATTTACTATTGGTGAAGATGCTACTGGATCTTGTTGTCCAATTAGCTCCTCATCTTCTCCATCTTCTGGTTGGGGTATTGCAGCTCCCACACCCTTGTCTATGGTTCCATTCCATGACTCTTCCTCCTTGAACAAAACATCTCTGTTGAAGATAACCTTTTTGGTAATGGGGTTATACAGCTTGTAGGCTTTAGTTTGTTCACCGTATCCAAGAAATATACATTTCTCACTCCTGTCGTCTAGCTTTTTTCTTAGTTGTTTAGGAACATGAGCATAAGCAACACAACCAAATACTCTGAAATGAGAAACATTACAAGTCATACCTGACCATGCTTTCTCTAGTACTCTGTTCTTCACAATTTTGGTGGGAGATTTGTTCATCACATGAACAGCACAAGCCACTGCGTCTCCCCAAAATTCATGGGACACATTTCTTCCTTTCAGCATGCTCCTTGCCATATTCATGATGGTTTTGTTCTTACGTTCTGCAATACCATTCTTCTTAGGAGTATATCTTGTAGTGAATTTCCTCTTGATTCCATGATGCTTGCAGTAATCATGAAATTCCTTTAATTCATACTCTCCCCCTCCATCAGATCTCAATACTTTGAGTTGATAACCACTCTGTTTTTCAACCAAAGCCCTAAATTCCTTGAACTTGCCAAAATTTTCAGACTGCTGATAAAGGAAATACAACCATGTTTTTCTACTGAAATCATCAATAAATGTAAGGAAATAATAGCTTCCACCAATCGATTGAGTTTGCATTGGTCCAACTAGATCAATATGAATAAGTTATAAAGGTGCATGTGCCCTTTGAGACATACCTTTAGGAAAGCTATCCATGTGCTGCTTTGCAATGATGCAACACTCACAACTGCTTTCTGGCTGCTTCATAGGGGGCAATCCCTTTACCATCTCTTTCTGCTGCAAAAACTTGAGACCACCAAAGTGAAGATGCCCATATCTAAAATGCCATAACCAATAATCATCCATGCAAGTGGCTTTTTGAGCAAAAGAGGTTACCTTGCTGCTGCAATTCATGACTAGTGGATACATCCTATTCCTAGTCACTTGTATTTTGATGATCAAATGTCGATTTGGGTCATAAATTTCATAGTCTGATCCATCAAAGACAAGTTTGTACTTCTTTTAAGTGAGTTTCCCAATGCTAAGCAGATTATGCTTCAATCCTGGAGCATAATAGACATCTGAGATTGTCTTTTGTTGGCCTTGTTTGGTCAGAATGTTGACCACTCCTTTTCCAAGAACTGGAACTACCTCATCCGTGCCAACTTTCACCTTTGTCCTCATTGATTCATCTAGGTCTGCAATTAGACCTCTGTCACCTGTCATATGGTTACTGCAGCCACTATCTAAAATCCAAAGTCCCTTTGGGATTTCGTGTGCAGCATGACATGTAAGAAATAACATATCATCTTTATCCTCAGAGGTATTAGTCACATTAGCATTATGATTTGCTTGATCAACCTTTTTCTTTTTGCATTCATGAGCATAATACCCAAATTTATTGCAATAATAACACTGAATATTAGATTTATCTGACCATTTTTTGTCGCAGTTTCTACCTTCATGGTTATGATGGTGATCTTGATCTCCATTGCCATTACTTCGGCCACTTCTGCCTCGTCCTCTCGATCCTCCTCTGCCTCTGCCTCTTGAGAATGAGACATGTGCTTTGAAATCATTCTCTTGAGAGGATTCTTCATTCCTATTGAGTCTGGATTCGAATGAAAGTAAAGATCCGGTCAACTCGTCTATAGAGAGAGTACTCAGATCTTTTGCTTCTTCAATCGCTGAAACTTTCGACTCAAATTTGTGGGGTAGGGATCTCAGAACCCTTTCAACCACCCTTTGATCTCCAATCTTTTCACCATAGATATTCAGCTGATTAAAAATCCCCATGACTTTGGTCATGAAAGAGTCTACAGAGTCTGATTCTTTCATCTTCAGATCTTCAAAGTCTCTTCTTAGGTTTTGGAGTGTTGCTGTTTGAACCTTACCAGCACCTTGATAACTGGTCGCCAAGGTATCCCATGTTGCTTTGGCATGTAAAGATGCTGATATCTTTGGAAATACGTTGTTATCCAAAGCATTCATTATGAGATGCAGTGTCTTTGCATCCTTCTTCCTGTGCGCTCGCAGGACATCCTTCTCTGCGTTTGAAAGGGCTTAAAAAGCTGCATCATCTGCACGTTCGGAATAGCCATACACGACATATTCCCATGCATCTTCTGACCTGAGATAAACCACCATCCTCGTGGCCCAGACATCATAGTCCTTTTTCGTTGTAAGAGGAGAAATATGAGATTGATTGGTGCTAGAAGCCATAGACGTTGCGGTGTCCTTCACTGGCTTTTTCAAAATAATCTCCTTCCTTTTTTTTTCAAAATAAGATCTCCCTCTTAAACAAGATTTGAAAAAATATCTTCTTCTTTTGTAAAAAGAAAAAATTCTTATTCAATAACTGCGTGAAAGTCAAAAAACAATCACATGAAGTAAAAACCTTTTTGCACTTTGACCAAAAATGCCGTCCGCTCTTTGTCCTAGGGAGAGGCCTCGGTGAAAACTCCTTTTTTTTTACCTCGTATCTCCCCAAACTACCACGCTTTAGACTATACTGTGGGCCCGATAGTTCCTAAAGTACCGCTCTGTGGACTATAGGGAGGGGGCGGTACTCCAAAAAAAATTTCAGAAATAAAACAAAGATAATGGGGAATGAGCTACGGCTCTTCAATCTTTATTCATAAACGGAGATCAACTGATGTAATACAAACAATAATCTAATGTGTATTTAAACACTTATGGAAAACCCTAAAAGCTCTAACCTAGCTTTTGCATGCATGCAAAGCATGCTGTTGCATTTATTAACTGAACATCTAAATAAAAACTGAATGTAAAAGCTAAATTAACCGTCTATTACCACGGGCTGTTGTTTCAAAGAAGATATTGGGTCTGATGCTTCACATAGATCTTGGAAAGTGAGTTTCTGAAATTACTGCGATGGAAACTGAGAAGGGATGTCCATGGTGGATGATAATGTGGGTGAAAACTAACCAGGGATGTCCATGGAAGATGATAATGTGGGTGAAAACTGATCAGGGTGGTCCATGGAAGATGAGAATATGGGTGGAACTAGAAAGTGATCGCCTGTAGCATTCCGGTCTGGCCATATGTTTTCTGCCCAAGGAGGACGCGGTGGCATCATTCGATCATATGTAGAGACACTATAGTTTTCATATGTAGAGACACTATAGTTTCCTGCAGACGGACCGAATGAAGGTCGATGTAGAAACTGCCGAGCAGAAGGGATGTCGACATGCTTGCCTTAATGAGCTTAGTACAGGTTTGCACTTGAAATCTCCGGGAGCTGCGGCTGACTGGATATTACCGTCTGAAATGGAGGGTTTGGTTGAATTGGCAAAAGACCTGGGCCATGACAAGGGTGGACAAACCATTAATTGGTTAGTGCCAATGGGAAAGCGTCTAGTAAGTCTAACACAAGAAGTGGGCTTCCAGACTAACAAAGAACCCTAAATTGGCTAGTTCTTTGGCACTACCCAATTTAGGGTTCTTTGTTAGTCTGGAAGCCCACTTCTTGTGTTACTTACTAGACGCTTTCCCATTGGCACTAACCAATTAATTGTTTGTCCACCCTTGTCATGGCCCAGGTCTTTTGCCACTTCAACCAAACCTTCAGACGGTAATATCCAGTCAGCCGCAGCTCCCGGAGATTTCAAGTGCAAACCTGTGCTAAGCTCATGTAACTGCTTTTTACAGGCACTTGTCAACTTCAGTCTCCGTGTTTTTTGTTTGCATGGTTGTTCCGGCAGGTCACTTGGATACCCCTTCTCCTTGGCTTTTGATTTGGTGTTACTGCTCAGCTCGGTTCCTTTTTCATTAAGGAAAGCACGTCGACATAACTTCTGCTCGACGGTTTCTACATCGACCTTCATTCGGTCCGTCTGTGAGAACACTACAAGAGATCAGTTTCAAGTTCCACCCACATTCTCATCTGCCATGGACCACCCTGATCCATTTTCACCCACATTATCATCTTCCATGGACATCCTTAGTAATTTTTCACCCACATTATCATCTACCACGGACATCCCTTATCAGTTTCCACCGCAGCAATTTCAGAAACCCACATTCCGAGATCTATGTGAAGCAGCAGACCTAGTATCTTCTTTGAAACAATAGCCCGTGGTAAATTGGTAATTTTCTACATCGACCTTCAGTCAGTCCTTCTGCAGGAATCTATAGTGTGACCCCTACATATGATCAAATCATGCCACCGCGTCTACCTCAGGCAGAAACCATACGGCCACACTGGAATGCTACAGGCCATCAGTTTCATGGTGTCGGAATAGGGGAAGAAAACTTGCACGTGAATCAATTTAGCGGTAACATTAGGTGTCTCCAAGAGGCCAAGCGGCGAACCAATATTTAGACAGGAATGTAGGCCATGCTAGTCTCAACAGCAACTTTAAGCGGATAAGAATGGAGCTGTCTGGGTCAATAAACCACAATCAAAGCGAGACAACTCCTGCCCAAGGTTTAAATCAAATCAATTTGAATCGTCTTGACGTGGGATGTGCTCAATGATTTCGAGACGAATACCTGGAAGGCATGCCAAATGACATACAAGTGCATATGAGCAACAATACTTCCACAGGAGAGACATTCCATTCCAGAAGAATCATGGTGATCAAGATTTTGTTGACGCTTCAATGAATCCAAAACACATCAACCAAGGAATTGCGGAACATCATGAATTAATTGACTGGAACCAGGGTGGGGTTTTGGCACGGTATGAGTTAATTGACAATATTCATTATTGGGAGCAATACGAGGCTGAGATTGCAGCATGATTACTGGAACGAGTACCAGAACCAGGGTGGAACTCAAATGTAAGGAACTCATGGTGGGCACAAAGGATCACAATCCATAAAGGTAGACTACATGACAGAAAACTAATAGTTCGCTAGTATCATACTGTCACTTTTATTCTGTAAGTAAAAGATGCCTGAATGTGAATACATGGGATAAACAACGTGACTGATTCAGGCTTTCACTATATTAAATTTGAGTTTTTGAGGTTTGAATTTTCGTACCTATTCATATTTTGCTTACTATCAATTTTTTACATATTAGGTTTGAATCTTCATGTTAGATTTGATTTTTCATGTCAGTTTTTACTATTATATTTGTTTTTGCATATTGTCAAACTTTTTTGTTCGCCGATAGTCGTCTACAATGAACAAATGCACGGAGGGCGATCGCAACCTTTTAATCCTGGATTAAGGATGGACGGAAAAGATATGTGGCCGGCATTTGCTCTTGGCAAACAGCTTACTGAAAAGTCATTTCTTAATTCACCGTTTTTTTATTAACAAACTCTTTTGCCAGGCGGGGAGCCAAAGGTTATCGTTTCAATGGTTTCAATGGGTTGAAACGATTAGCTGTGCTCCACTTCCGCGCAATTCAGTAACGATCCGCTGTGCTTTAACATTGAATCGATCCCCTGCCCTATTGGATCTGAAACAATCCCCTGCCCTATAGGATCTGAAGTTAAAAGAACTCCAGGATCCCGCTGTGCTACGCATCCTGGCGGGGAACCGGGAACTGATCGTGCAAAACTGGGGGACAAGCCACAGCGCAGGGATGGGACTATGGCTGACGGCTGGTCCACCAGGCCATGGCTTTGCCCGGTGCCCCTTCGTTTCACTTCGACTAAACCGGCCACGAGCATTGATAGTGCTGAAATGGTGAATCCGATCCCCATTCTCTGAAACATGGTGATCCCCCTGTTATTTCTTGTAATGCGCCTAGCGATGGGTACTACTACCAGCAGGGAAAAAACAGAGAACGATCCAGCGGTTATTTGGAAACCCTTGGAGCCGAGCCTCCAGTTCATAGTCAGAGCCTGCAGAATGGAGAACGGATGGGATCGCTTTAATTTTGGTTCTTATGAATCAGAATTCTCTTTTTATTTCTGTTAGATAAGAGATTTAGTAATATGACATAGACTAGATGTATTTATAAAAGAGAGCTCAAACTTTGCTAAGAACGTCTATAATCTGTAGACGCTATATGGAGAACAAATATATTCAACCAAACCGATCCATCTTTGACATCATTGTTCATGTTATAAAACTTTAAATTACTTTATGAAGTTTCCTCGGGTGCAACTCTTGAATCCCTGTTAAGCTCTACATATTCTAGATTTGTGAATTTGTTGTGTTTATATAGAGCAACATTGATATTGGCACTCGGTGGTTAATAGTGACTTAAGTATTATTTGTTATTTAACTCCTCTATGAAAAACGATTATGTGTATTGATGCATAAAATTACTCAAGGATCTACGGTTTGTATAAATTCATAATCTAGATCTCTGCTAAACGATTGTTTTAGTTATACAACTACTTCCATCAGGAATCGATTTTCTGCAGGCTTTATAGTGCTGATATCTGCGCATACCTCATATAATTGTGTTAACGTTGTGAAGCCATGCATAGATACTGAAAAGTCATTTCGTAATCCACCGTTTTTTTTCATTTCGTAATGTGGGGGAGCCAGCGAAGGGGCGGTGGGGAAGTTTAAGCGATCCAAGCTATTAGTGATCCAGGTATACCAACTAACGAAGACAGTTGATCAGCTGTCGAGGGTATGTTTCAATTTCAATGAGTGGCTAACACCTCCAGTTTTGGGCTCAATCTATAGCTTCAATTCTAACACCTCTAGCAATTCTAATGGAGCTCGCCAGGCTTAATATCTTCTGGAGAGTCTGCAAGATGAAAAGGTTT
This sequence comes from Larix kaempferi, assembly GCA_027924585.1. Classification (NCBI taxonomy): domain Eukaryota; kingdom Viridiplantae; phylum Streptophyta; class Pinopsida; order Pinales; family Pinaceae; genus Larix; species Larix kaempferi. Next base: position 13,989,462 of record BSBM01000461.1, on the reverse strand, counting down.
GGGGCACAACAACAAATAGATCGTTCACAACAAATACATGACAGCAAACTCCCTCTAACCGCTTCCTGTCAATCAACTTGATACAATGTTGAAATTAAAGTTTCTTACGGTTGACGAGAGACCCTGAAGATCTTGGGGTCCTATTTGAACTGGTTTTTATCGAATGCTATATCTGGTTTTTGTGGGAATCCCTCTTTCCATATCAGAATATTGCATCAATTAGAATGCAATTATCACCATATCCAAATTATTCGAGCGCCCATAAACTGGAGATGGACGGTCAGGCAGAGTTCTCTCTCAGCCTCACGAGCAAACTCCATTGATCATGGTCAGATATAACTCGATCCTTGAACCTGTTCATTACAAGGCTATGGATTCTAACTGGCGTGGTGTGGCTTGGCCAAAACCCTGAATCGGTAGGGTAAAGTCGAAGACCAAGAACTATCTGAAACCCCCAATTGAATGACCAACAAGATGACCTGGAAGAAAGAGGCATTTATGCATGAGAAAGGTATGACTCTGACTCTTATTAAATGCCTCGTCACTGAGTCCTCTCACCTCACGAATATTAGCCGGTGATTAGGGCTCTTATCGAAATTTTGTATATCACACAGACAATCACCATATCCCTGGCTGCAACCTCTACGTGTATTTTTTGTTTTTTTAAGTGCACTCTTCACATTTCCTCCTTTGATGGTGATACTAAGGTAGTGGCGATGGTAATACAATGTCAATAAATCCATGTTTATATATTAATGAAGCAGCTAGGGTGCAACCAATTGCTAGCTATTCTTTAGTGACTAAGGTCCCAAGATAAAATATTCATATTCATACCTGCTTTGGCTGAAGATAAAATATTCTTTAGATCATACAGGATGAGCTGCAATGGTTATGAGTGATGGGCAATAACTGCATAGGCATTACACATACAAAATATTCTTATACAAGTTTTATGGACGCGCTGGGTTGGATAATCTCATTATCATGTGAGGCCTCGTAGTTTGCTCATATAATGAGCACAATCTTATGTAAATCTAGACCCACCTCAATATGTACTTTGAATTGGTAGAGGTTTAATATCCATATAACAAATGTACTTTTATTTTACTAGCAAGATCTTAAAAATCTTTTACTTACTCAGGTGTAAAAACATTGATCATGTAACTGCATAAAACGATATGGACTTGCAAACAAATAGACTACATTTTGTCGAGATTACTAAGTGTTATTTTATTTAATTTTCTATGGTTGATACAACGAATATCAACCACATTTAGAAATATAGTTGTTGTTAGTTACAATTTTTAAGAGTTTTAGATTATTTAGTTACATCATGTCAAAACAAAAATCCATTATCACCTCATAACAAAAACCCATTATTTTTTTTAAATAATTGTTTTACTATATGTAGAATATGTATAAAATATATGGTTATCCATACAACATTAGCAATTAACCTCTTACTAACTCCTTGGCCTACGCATACAATCACATCATCATGAACCATAATGGACACCCCTAATGACAACGAATCTCTCCAATAGTTTTAGTTATCCATAGGTGTTTTAACAAAAATTCCAAGAGTCCAAATTAACTATGAAACCATATTTAAAGGCACAATTAGTTTAAAAAATAGATTATATATTTATTAAAAAGGATTATTAGATAATATTTTTTTTATGCAATTAAGAAATTAAGAAAAGTTAGACTTAATGAGTTTATAAGAGTTTATATACTAGCCTAATCACTTCATTTGTGGTTATATATTTATTAAAAGTATTATTAGATATTTTTTTTATGTAATTAAGAAATTAAGAAAAACTAAATTTAATAAGTTTATATTTAAGTACATAGGAGTTTATATACTAGTACAACCACTTAACTTGTGGTAAACACTTATAAGTCACAAGTTAAGTGCCATGAACAAATTATATGTTACTTGTAAATTAAGTATCATGAATAAGTTATATGTTATTTGTTCTCCATAATTATTAAAAAAATGTGATAATAATTGTAACTATAACTCTATCATTAACTTACATTTCATATAAACAGGAAGTGTACTATGTATAAAACCAAACCAACTAAGATCATCCAATTGCCACCCTCTACAGAATTTGTGATCATTAAAAGAGTTAGCGATGGCAGATCGCCACACATAAATAAATAAGAAGGCAAGGTATGAAATAAAAGAAAATGAGATGCCATCGCTACAACCAGACACAGCTTCCAATCAGATCTCACTGGCTCTCCCATCCGACGTGGCCATGAAGTCTCTCCATGAAAACCAACATCATCCTCATCAACAAGAGAACAAAGAGACCAGAGATCATCCAATAATTATTTCGAGAACCTGAGATTGCGAGTTTGGTGCGAATAAAAAGATATGAGAATAAGCTTCCAAACATTTTTCGGGATTATCATTTACCAGCATTCGACCCATTTGTAGCGACTTGGTCATCGCCGGAGACATAATATGTGTTATTTATAACGAACATCTTGTTCCATTCTGACATGACTTACGAGACTTGACATTGCGCCAGAACTGATTACAGCGACTATCAATGAATTAGTGTTACTATTATAACAAATATAGACAATATGCATTTTAATTATGATGGGCAACCCACGCTTATCTGTAAGTGGTGATTATCGTTATAAAAAGCACATAATATGCCTCCGGCTATGACCAAGCTGCTAATAGGGGTGACCGCCACAAAGCTGTCGAATGCTTGTAAATGATGGTCCAGAAAAATATTGGAAGCTTTATAATAATCTGTCATCTAACCATAATGGCAATCACAGGTTCTGGAAGTAATTACTAGACGAGGAATCTTTCGTGTCTTCGTCGTTTCTTCTTTGAGGATGAGGTTGGTTTTCATGGAGAGACTTCATGACCACCTCGGATGGTAGAGCCAGTGAGACCTAAACAAGAAGCTATGTCTGGTTGTAGCGATGGCATCTGTCTTCTGAAATTTCATACTTTGCCTTCTTATCTATGTGATGATCTGCCATATGTAACCTTTTTTTAATGATCACCCGTGAAACGTTTCAAATTCTCAAATCTTAGTAGCTGAAACGTTTCAAATTCTCACGTCATGGAACTGAAACGTTTCAAATTCTTATATCCAAATGTGAAACGTTTTATTCATCTTTTGTATTTGTGAGTCATTTTAATCTATTTGGCCATCCATATCGAGTGAATCAGCTGACGTTTGATTTCTATGTGGACGATTAATTTAAATACGTGATTTTTAAATGAGTCGTTATCATTCACATATACTTCCAAACAACGCAAAACATTCAAAGATGAAAAATGAAAATTAATTGGTTTTTGTTATGATTTGAACCTAAAGTGAAACTTATATATTTGGTGCGTGAGTTCTTTTTAAGAACTTATACATCTTAATAAATATTAAGGAACTTAATTAGAAGGATAAGTGCTTTTATAATAACACTTAGGCTAACGTTCTATCACATCATTATGAAAATGTATAAATTCAAAGAAAAAAAGCAAAGTGTTCAGTTAACGGAATCTAATTTTAATTTAATGTGTAATAACACATAAATTGAGCTTGAACCCATGGGGTTTCCTTGTTTCGTTCTATGATTTCCAAGTATCGGTAAAGGTCAATCTTTTTATAAATTTATTTTTGTAAAAAATAAATCATGATTTTTATGTAAAATTCTGAATTTTCTATTGTTTATGGGCCCTCGCACTAAATTGACGGGTATTTTAAGCCTGAGCCTACCATGTCACTTAATACGTGGGATAGAAAATCAAAACGCTCGAGCGTTATGAATTCTATAAGCGTTATAGAAATTCATGACGCTCGAGCGTTATGAAATCCATAACACTCGAGCATTATGTATTCCAACAACGCTCGAGCGTTATGTATTCCAACAATGCTCGAGCGTTATTGGAATACATAACGCTCGAGCATACCTGTTAATATATTAAAACCCCAAAACAGGTCGCAACAACCATTCTGCACTTTGCGTCCACCGTTCACAACAGCGACAGGCGAGGTCAACCAAAATGCTCGAGCGTTCAGGCTGTTAACTTGGAAGTGGAGGGTGAATTCAAAGAACAAGGGGGATTGGAAAGGTGGGCATCCAAATTATTCAATGTTGCCTCATTCCCTTAATAAAAATATAATTTTTTATATTTCCCTAAATTATAAATCCAAGTAAATGAAAAATCCAAAACTATTTTTTTTCAAAATTGTTATAACATATGGCAATTCCTCCATAGTATCAATCCCCTTAATGAATTTTGTATCCACCTAACATCCACCTAAGCAATAAGGTATTTGAATCCCAACACCAACTTTTCCTCAATATTTTTTCCACATCTATTGCAAATTGGAAAAGAAAAGCCATCCACCGTTTTGGCTAGGAGGAGGAACTATGGACTATAACCTAGGCTTGGTTTCTAGACTTGACTCAATCAAACCCTATGGTTTTTTCCCACACATTCTTTTACCCTAAAAATGTCAAACCGGTGCTTGTGAATCCAACCCAATGGCTTGGTGGATTTTACATCATCCCCCAAAACCCAATGGACTAGGTTCCCCTCCTTGCAGACACACCACTTACTTTGTTGCAAAGATGAACTACCACATATTTTTTTACCTCCTTCACCACAAAAACACTCAATTGATGGATTTGTGTATTCATCCCTATCAACTGATAAGAACTTTACTTCATGGAACAAGCGTAGATCGACCCTCACATTCAAAATATTGCCCCTTCTTAATGACGCGAGGGAGAGTCACCACCAAATCTTCCTCGTCATACACTAGATTCTGAGCAAGAAAAGGGCCATGGACAGGATATGAATTAGATACAAAGGAGAAATTTATGAAGGTAGAGGATGGCAAATAAAATCTTCTCCAATACATTGGCTCTACAAAGGTGTACAAAAAGTGCTTTTAAGGCCCCCATTGTCTCAATCCTTCAATATTAATTGAATTAGGAGCTCCCTGTCATCGATCATTGATCGATTTACATGTAGTTAATCCTCACCTTCCACTTTGGTTTACATGTAGTTGTTATTATAGTATATTGAGATGATATTTATGTTTGTAATGTATTCGTTCTTGCACAATGTTTTTACATTTTTCATTTTTTAGTCTATGTCATTATAGCATGTATATGATTCTAATGATTTTTTTTACTGCACTGGAGACCATGGATGCACACATAGACATTCAAAGAGAAATTTAGAGGCTCAGAGACATTCGAGCCTTAATTGTTATTGTTGATGATAGGCATTGTATGCTTGCATCCAATTTGGATGCAATGATAGATACCTTTAGTAGTTCAAATGGTGCACTCCAAGGCATTTCCACATACAAAGAGAAAAAGAGGCAAGAATATGCTAATGGACTTAGTTAAAAGGAAGCAGGGATAATTTTAAGGACCCATACTTATTTAAAAGTGTATAAACCTTGGCGAATCTTCCTAATTCTTAAAATTTCCACTATAAAATATTTAGCAATATTTTTCTAAAATTATTTCAATTTCTAAGGATTTTATATAGTTTATATAATAATCTAGTGATTTTTAGAGTGAAAAAAGTTTACCCCATCAAAATTGGGTGAAATGGGGCTTCAAAAAATGCAAATTGGCGAATCTGTTTTTGGAAAAAAACATTGAAAAATAGCCCATGGGATAAATTTTTACCCTAAAATTATCCTTGCAAGGAAGTTAAGAAGTTGAAGATAACAAAACAACATATCTTTTCCCTTTTATAGATCCACGGATGGGTGAAATCCCAAATGCAAACAAAAAGCATATTTCTATTGAGTGGTGTATACATCAACCATTCATAGATAATTGGATGGACCGATGGTACATGGTATTTGATGTACCACCACATAACAACAGGGAAATGTCATTATATTTTGTTAGAAAGATGTAAGCAATTTTTTGGGGGGGAAGCATGTTAATTATTTTGATATCTTGGAGTACCAGGTCATTGGGATGGGGACGCCTCAACAATGTCCCATTGCAAGGCACATAGATCCCAATCGCATACTAGCTCCACCTCACAGGAGGCTACCCAGGTCAGATGTGCCTCCTACACATCAGTTGGTCCCATAAAGGCAGGAGTCATTCCTACAGTTGGCACATGCGTTTTTTCTCCATAGCACATATCTTCAATTTGCGTACTAGGAAGGTGCATCAAAGCCACCACCTCTCAGTGGGGTAGAGCCACCACCTTCCAGTGGTCGAGGAGCATCTAGTAGTGGCACTAGACCCGCACATCATGAGTACAACCAAGAGCCCCACCCATGCACAACATGCGGCCATCCCTACTTTGGTCATGTCCAGACAGATGATAGCTTTACTGGATATTTTACTCAGGTAAATAAATGGTTAGCAATTTAGTGTTGTTTGAAAATTATTTTTCCTTACTATACACATATATAGATTGCTAATGTTTTTTATGATTTTTAACTTGTAGTTTCTACAAGAAGAGGACGAGGGGCAATAATTTTCCATCGACGATGCCCAGGATAGTCCAGAGGATCATGCACCATAACCCTTTGATGTACAAGATGTTGTCATACCTTTGACGACAACAACTCACACTAAGGTAACTATTTAAACATGTCATTATTTTAATACATGTTAGTTTTTTATCACATGTTACTTAATTAATACTACACGATCTATTATTTACAATTTTCTAAATTGCAGGTTGTAGATCCCCCACAGAGGGAGATCATTTCATCTAGTGATCTCCCCGTGGTGGGTAAATAAGTGCTACATAGTCCATAGGGCACAAGTATATGGCAGAACGTGTCGCAAAATTGATTGAAGCATACCGTACATCGGTATGTATTTCAACATTGTCAGCTTGTTAATACATGTTATTTCATTGATCAATGCATTTCTAACTACATCGGTAATTGGTGATTGTAGCCATCACCTGTTATATTTAGCAAACAATTAGTAGTTGCCTCTCCTCGTATTCCAAATGTGCAGAAGGGACAAGTGTATAAGAGAGGCTCCATACCTAGAAAGGGTGTGGATGTCCTATATAGAAGACACACGGGAGATCCATGTACACCTCACCTAACAAGGGTCATTGATGTTGCAGTTAGTGTCGCATTTGTAATAGAAACAAGTCATACAGAGGTAACTACTTCAACAATTACAATGCATAGTATTTAACCATGTGACTATATTGTTTATTAATGAGCGTCTAACTATAATTTTCAACATTTGGTGATTGTATCCATTAGCAGCAGCAGTGCCCGGCCCCTCCACTCAATCCATGGTTGTGACTGAGTCTCCTCATGTGGTGAGATGTTCATTAATGACCAAGTATTTTTATTCAATTTACATAGACATGTTGATAATTGTTGAATTGTTGAATTAATTGATATATGATCTTTTATTTGCAAAGCACAATTATAGAAAGGACTTCCATGAGCACATCGCATGCATCAATACCCCGACTATATTAGGTGAGTGTTTGTTGTTGATGTATATGTAACTTCGGAATGTATTTTATCTATGTATTTCATATATATTTATTTTACTCTTATTAGAGATGTGTTATTCCTCTATAAGGAAGTGTCGTCATGTGGATTGACAAGTGTCGCAAGTGTGTGTACTTGCCAATGGGTTATTAGACCACCATGTGTGGGGTCAGCCCTGAAATATATATATTATTATGGATGTATCTAGATAGACAAGTCGGCCCCATAGTGTAACTCGGCAAACAGGTTAGTATAAATAGAGATAGGGAGATCTCTATTTTTATCATTTGGAAAGTCACACTTCTCTCACTCAGAAAGTGGCGCACTAGTGAGGAGGAGGATCATCTGCTACTAGGAGACTATCTCAAGTGTATTTTGGTTGTAATTTGGTTGAGCCATTTCTCTCTCTATCTCTGAGGAAGTTGTGGGGTTTTTCACCTTAGGGTTTTCCCCACAGAAACTCTATGTCTCTTGTCTCTCATGCTTTTGATTCTTGTGATGATTGACATGCTTGTTATGACTGATATGCATTGATATACTATACATGTTATTCTCTCAGTAAAGATCCTAGAGTATTGTGAATTAATGCTCAAAATTTAACATGGGTTCAGAGCTAACGTGAGAAGAAGACATTTTGCAGTGACGGAAACTTGAGTTTCTTGTTTATTGGGTTTCTCTCCACAATTTTTGGAAAAGCGGTATAGTAGATTGACTCTACTCATCAAGTAGAATCTATCTGTCCAATCAGAATTCAATTCTGAGCATTTTCAGATTTGGCCCTAAAAATTAGGGTTTCCACAAAAATAGAAATTTCTGAACTCTGGAGACATAGCTGGAAGCTCCTTGCAAAAATCGAAGTTTAGAGCTTTGGATCGAGATTTTTGGCTGGGTAGATCTCCGGGAAACTCAAACCCTAATTCAAGGCTCTCCCGAGTGAACCCGGGAGGACAAAAAGGCAAATCTGAAGGGTAAAGCTTTGCTGATCTCAAATTCTGAATACACCGGGCTTATTAGCTCATCAAGGCGCATATTTCTATCCTTTCAGAAAGTTGAAATTCATATTTTGAATTTTTAGGGTTTTTTCGACAAACCCTAATCCGGGACCAAATCCAGTTTTCAGCATTTCAAGTGGTAAGACCTAAATCTTTTCTATTTCCATTTGAAGTACTCTTTAAGATGTCTCACCACACCAAGCTTGAGGATAAGCTTGAAGGGGCTAATAACTTCCGAGCTTGGAAGTATAGAATTGGGTTAATCTTGGAAGAAAATGAGTTGGACTCATATATAAAAGAAGACATCCCTATCCTAGAGGATGAAGAGGCTAAAGTATTGCATAAGAAGAACTTGGTCAAGGCAAAGAGAATAATTGCTGATTCTATCAAAGACCATCTCATACCCCATGTGTCTTCTCTAAAGACACCCAAAGAGATGTTTGACTCTTTGACCAAGCTATTTGAAGAGAAGAACATAAATCGGAAGATGACCCTGCGGAACCAATTGAAAGGAGTAAAGTTTCAGAATGGAGAAACCATTCAATCTTATTTTTCAAGGGTCTCCCAGATCAAGGAACAACTAGAAGCAGTGGATGAAATGGTGGAGAATGGTGAAGTTGTCATGACCACTCTCAATGGATTACCTAGGTCATGGGACTCCTTCATTCAAGGAATCTGTGCAAGAAAGAAGTTGATTTCCTTCAGTAGACTACGGGAAGAATGCTCACAAGAAGAAGCAAGGCTTGTGGCACGAGAAGAAAAGATGGGGAATGAAGATCAAGCTCTCACAGCTCACACCAAGAAAGGGAAGTCCAAGAGAGAGCCATCTCACTCCAAGAAATATTCACATCACTTCAAAGAAAGAAGAATATGCTTCACCTGTAATGAGAAAGGACATATTGCCATAAATTATCCCAAGAACAAGAAGGACAACCACAACTTCAACAAGAAGAAGAAGGGCAGCAAAAGAAGGTTTCATGCTCATGCTGCCGAGGATGATGAACCACCCAAGAAGAAGGCTAGGGCAGAAAGTGATGATAGTAATGATGACTCATCAAGTGAAGAAGAGTATGTTCTGATCTCTGCTCTCACAGGTACCATCTCCCATGGTTGTAATGATTGGTTAATTGACAGTGGCGCTTCCAAACACATGACTGGGTTTAAGGAATCTTTTGTGAACCTATCTGAACATGAATCACCCCATAAGGTGAAACTTGGGGATGATTATCAATACCCAATCAAAGGAAGTGGTGAAGCCTCCTACAACCTAGATTCTGGAAAATCTTTGAAGATGAAAGAAGTCCTTTATGTACCTGGGCTCAAGAAGAACTTACTCTCCATCTCTGCATTGGATGCAAAAGGTATGAGGGTTGCATTTGTGGATGGCCAAGTCCTAATGTGGCCAAAGGGAAAGACCATAGATGATGCAGTAGTGATTGGAGAGCAAGAGGGAGGTTTGTATAAATTGAAGGGACAACCTGAATATGCCATGGTGCTTGAATCCATGGAGCCAAGTGAACTTTGGCACAGAAGACTTGCTCATATGCACTATAGGGCACTTCCAATTGCAAGCAAGGCTATAGATGGTCTTCTTGAAATCAAGACCAAACATGAAGGTGTTTGCAAAGGATGTGCAAAAGGTAAGAACATTAAGAAGGCTTTCCCAAGCAGTGCAATCAAGGCAAAGGATATCTTGGAAATTATCCACTCAGATGTATGTGGTCCTATGTCATCCAGTTCTCTAAGTGGGTATGTTTACTATGTCTCATTTATTGATGACTTCTCCAGGAAGACTTGGGTATACTTCTTGAAGAACAAAGATGAGGTGTTTGATAAGTTCAAGGAATTCAAAACCTTGATGGAGAATCAAACTAACAAGAAGATCAAAACATTCAGATCCGACAATGGTGGAGAATTCACCTCAGGTGACTTCAAGAAGCTTTGCATTGATTCAAGGATTAAGAGGGAGTTGACTGCTCCTTACAATCCACAACAGAATGGAGTTGCAGAAAGGAAGAACAGAACAATCATGGAAGCAGCAAGAGCAATGCTACATGACCAGGATCTACCTATGCATCTATGGGAAGAAGCAGCTAGAACAGCTGTATATGTGCAGAACAGAACACCCCACAAGATATTGGACAACAAGACACCAGAAGAGGTCTTTTCTGGTAATAAACCTGAAGTCAGCCATCTCAGAATATTTGGTTGTCCAGTATTCACTCATGTCCCAAAGGAAAAGAGGACCAAACTAGATCCTTCAGGAAAGAAGGGTATCTTTGTGGGTTACAGTTGAAGCTCGAAGGATTACAGAATATACTTTCCAGGGTTCAAGAAGATTGATGTCAGCAGGGATGTGACATTTGATGAAAACTCAGCATTCATCAAATCAAGGAAGACACCTATCGAAGTTTATGAAGAACCTAAGGAAACTAGATTTCAAGACACTACCATGACTAAAGCAATTCCAGAAGTTGTTCGTGAGTTTGAAGATCCGCAAGAACCTATAGATCCACCCTGTGAGGATAACTCTCACAAGAGGAAACCTGCATGGGCTAGAGAGCTCATTCAAGATGCAGAAAGATTTGGCATTCCAGAAGAAGAACACAGAGCAAAGAAGAGAACCAAATCACATACCAGCTATGTTGCTTTACTCTGTGATATTATGAACAAAGAACCTTCCATTTATGAAGAAGCAGTGGAAAAGAAAGAATGGAAGGATGCCATGGTTGAGGAATACCAATCAATAATGAAGAATGATGTTTGGGATGTTGTCCCGAGACCTAAAGAAAAGTCTGTTGTGACTTCCAAATGGATCTACAAAATCAAGCATGCTGCAGATGGCAGTGTAGAGAAATACAAAGCAAAATTCGTAGCTCGTGGCTTCTCTCAGAAAGAGGGAATAGATTATGAAGAAACCTTTTCACCTGTAGCCAGGTATACTTCCATCAGAACAGTACTTGCCCTAGCTGCAGCAATGAAATGGAAAATACACCAGATGGATGTCAAGACTGCCTTCTTGAATGGTGTAGTTGAAGAAGAAGTATATGTGGAGCAACCACTCAGTTTCAAAATACATGACAGGGAGTCATATGTGTGCAGATTGAAGAAAGCCTTGTATGGCTTGAAACAAACTCCCAGAACTTGGTATGGTAGGATGGACAGTTTCCTATCTTGTTTGGGATTTACCAAGAGTAAAGCGGATTCCAACCTTTACTACAAGGTTGAAGGAGGGAATCCTGTGATTCTACTCCTGTATGTGGATGACTTATTTGTAACAGGAGATGACAAATTGATTGCAAATACTAAGAGGAAGCTTGTTGCTGAGTTCGATATGAAAGATTTGGGAATGATGCATTATTTCCTATGTATGGAGGTGTGGCAGAGTGCAGGTGGGATCCTCCTTGGTCAAGGGAAGTACACACTAGATATCCTGAAGAGATTCGGGATGATGGATTGCAAGGCCATGGCCACACCTATGGCATCGAATCTGAAGCTTCTATGTGATGCTTCATCTGATCCGGTTCATGTCTCTATGTATCGTCAGATGATTGGGTCCTTGATGTACCTGACAAACACGAGACCGGATATTTGCTTTGTTGTGAACACATTGAGCCAGTTCCTGACGGATCCGAGGAGTGTTCACCTGGTTGCAGTAAAGCATGTTCTGAGGTACCTAAAGGGTACAGTGGATTATGGGCTCAAGTATGAAGCGAATCAAAAGTTTAACCTGCAGGGTTATGTTGATTCAGATTGGGCCGGCAGTGCTGTAGATAGGAAGAGCATGTCTGGATGCTACTTCAGTATGGGATCAGGTGTGATCTCTTGGTTTAGCAGGAAGCAGTCCTATGTGGCACTGAGTATAGCTGAGTCAGAGTATGTTGCAGCCTGTTCAGCTAGTTGTGAGGCAGTATGGCTACGGAAGCTACTGTCTGAGTTATTTGATCTCCCATTGGATGCTACTGGTATCTTCTACGATAACCAGAGTTGTGTGAAGCTGTCTGAGAACCCAGTGTTTCATGATAGTTTGAAACACATAGAGATCAAATATCACTGTATCAGGGATATGGTGCAGAGAGGAGCTGTGAAGCTACTGTATGTTGCGACGGACGAGCAGATTGCAGATGTGCTGACGAAGCCACTAACCAGGGTGAAGTTCGAGTACTTCAGGGAGAGGCTTGGTGTTCTTCAGATCGAGGACACTTCGAGGAAGAAGTGATGGACACATTTGCTGAAGCCATTCCAAGCATGTTGGAAGGAGGATCCTTCACATGGCTATGGATGTAAGCGCTGGATGATGAGCATCAGGATGATGTTCTAGTTTCTTATTTGTATGATCAGTTGGATCATTTATATGTATATGTATGTACGCATCATGTTGGATGCTGGATTTGATCAGTTGGATCATTTATATGTATGTACGCATCATGTTGGATGATGGATATGATCAGTTGGATCATTTATATGTATGTACGCATCATGTTGGATGTTGGATATGATCGGTTGGATCATTTGTATGTATTTTGTATATGCATCATGTTGGATGCTTAGACCATGTATATGTATATGTATCAGGTGGATACATTGTATGATCAGGTAGATCATGTATATTGATATGTATGATTAGGTAGATCATGTATGATGGATACATTGTGTGGATCATGTATCTATGTATCAGGTGGATACACTATGTATGATGATATGTATCAGGTAGATACTTGGTGTGCATCAGATGGATGCATTGTATGATCAGGGTGATCGTGGATGACGAGCTTCTCCAGATGACATGCAGCAAGATGTTTCAGTGATGATGATCAGGATGATCATGTGTACATCAGGATGATGTATGGTGAGTATCAGATGATACTTTGTGGCCGTGGATCAGGTTGTGTAGATGAGCATGTCTGGGAGATCCTATAGGTCAGATTTGCGTACCCATAACAGTCTGGGATGCTCTTTCGAGACATTGCACTGGGAGGACATGTAATTTGTGCCCTGGGAGATCTTCAGGTCAGAGTTGTGTGCCCGTAACATCCTGAGATGCTCTTGCGAGGTTTTGTCCTATGGCATGTAATTTGCTCCTGGGAGATCTGGATAGGATGAAAAAGGCCTCAGATGCTTCAGCCAGGTTTTGTGGTGGACCACATGTAATGTGCTCCTGGGAGATCTTACAGGTAGAGCTGTGTGCTCGTAATAGCCTGGTATGCTTCAGCCAGGTTTTGTGGTGAGATCACATGTAATGTGCTCCTGGGAGATCCGACAGGTAGAGCTGTGTGCTCGTAACAGCCTGGGATGCTTCAGCCAGGTTTTGTGATGGGTCACTTGTAATGTGCTCCTGGGAGATCCGACAGGTAGAGCTGTGTGCTCGTAATAGCCTGGGATGTTGCAGCCAGTTTTTGTGACGCACGTAATAAGTCCTGAGGATTCCACAGTATGGCCAGTGATGATGAAGACCTGCAGGTGGTGGGCCTACATCCAGTATGAAAAAGGACTGGCTCTGTAGAACTTCCTATGACGAGTAGAGTCAGATATTGGTTGAGATAGCAGCAGCAGTGATGATGATGATGACGATGATCCCGAGAAGAAGACTTGTCTAGCAAAACTGTGTCGAGAAATACCTTCCTAGTTAAGAGGGAGTGTTGATGTATATGTAACTTCGGAATGTATTTCATTTATGTATTTCATATATATTTTTTGTACCCTTATTAGAGATGTGTTATTCCTCTATAAGGAAGTGTCGTCATGTGGATTGACAAGTGTCGCAAGTGTGTGTACTTGCCGATGGGTTATTAGACCACCATGTGTGGGGTCGGCCCTGAAATATATATATTATTGTGGATGCATCTAGATAGAGAAGTCGGCCCCATAGTGTAACTGGGAAAACAGGTTAGTATAAATAGAGATAGGGAGATCTCTATTTTTATCATTCGGAAAGTCACACTTCTCTCACTCAGAAAGTGGCGCACTAGTGAGGAGGAGGATCATCTGCTACTAGGAGACTATCTCAAGTGTATTTTGGTTGTACTTTGGTTGAGCCATTGCTCTCTCTATCTCTGAGGAAGTTGTGGGGTTTTTCACCTTAGGGTTTTCCCCACGGAAACTCTGTGTCTCTTGTCTCTCATGCTTTTGATTCTTGTGATGATTGACATGCTTGTTATGATTGATATGCATTGATATACTATACATGTTATTCTCTCAGTAAAGATCCTAGAGTATTGTGAATTAATGCTCAAAATTTAACATTTGTCATAAATAATTTGGCCATAAGTTAATTTTTAATTTTGTTAATGGTAGGGTACTAGTGCAATTATTTGATAAAAATGATATTTTATTTGTAGACTCCTGAGATGCAGAGCGATCCTAGGGAGATGGTTGATAAAGAAAAGTCGGGGAAAAACAAGCGAAAGATTGATTTTTGATGTGTCCTAGTCTTGGATATATGTATTTTGACATACATGTACATTGTTGTACTTAGGGATACATGTACATTGACAGGCCATTTAAGGGTCAGGTACTTTGCCATATTTTTTATTACAAACATTCGGCTATCAATGCATGATACAACATATTGCATATTTTCTCTTGAGTTTCCACTTGTTCTTGTGATGATTTATCTATTCCAAAAATTGATAAATTGTGATACTGAAATTTATATAATTACATTTTAAACAATATTTATTCTCTTACATGTACTACATTGATCAAGTAACATGTCACCATTGTGTTATGAAAACATTATCTTAATGGAACAAACTAATAATATCTTTCAACGGTTCAATGAACTCATTACATGCATGCTAATTTGATATCTAATTTAAAATTGTGGTTTTTGTCAACTCCAAGGGTTCACACCCATTGATAAGGATTATGGTTGCAAGTTGGAAAATATGTTGCAAGGAAAAAACAAAAGTTAACAAAATAAGTCAAAGTATGTTTGAATAACCTTTGTCATGTAAAACATGCTACGCATATCATCAATGTAATCCTATGACATTTTAACAAACTAAGAGGAAGTCTAATAAATGCTACACATTTCATCAATGCTATTGTATTTCATCAAATGATAAGTACAAGAGCATCTATGAAGTTCGGTTGAAGTGTGCCTACTCTAGCATGCTAAAAATAATGGCAAAGTATCAAGTACAATGGCAAGGAATGCATGAACTAAAGTGTAATAAAATCCATTGGGCCTTCATGTACATTTGGTCAAATGATACAACAATATTCAACCCTAGGGATTTTGGCCCTATTTTCTCTTATATATTCAAAGGATTGTCATGTTTTTTCATTGTTTGAAATTTGAGTTGGAACATTTATTACATCAGTAAAACTGTCATACTTGAAGCCCTAAATATACTACCAAGTGGAATACAAGTGATACTCAAACCATCCCCACGATGCATTGCATAACCCTAGTTTGTAAGGAACTAATTTGTTCCAATATATTTCTAACCAATGGCTTCTCATGAATTCAATTTCATAAAATTGTTGAAGGTCTAAAACCTAGCCTTAAACTAAACCCTAGTTTGTAAGACCCTAGTTTGTTCCAATATGCTAACCAATAGCTGGTCATGAATTCACTTTCATAAAATTGTTGAAGATATAAACCTTAGCCTTACTAAACTGTAGTATGTAAGACCCTAGTTTGTGATTTACCTCTTTCATATGTCCATTTTCCACTTGTCATAATTCTAATTCAGGTTTGAGTGTACATCCTTTCGTTATTTAGGGTCCTGAGCATGCCTCGAACCATGAGTCATTGCAGAAAATATCTCAGTGGTGAAACATGGCTCTAAATATGTTGAACGTGCATAAAAAAAATGTGTAATGCAAAAGTAATCAAACAGAATCCATGGAAAATGAAATACCTAACTAGTTTAATGATCTTCCTTGGTAATGTTGGATTGATGAAGGAAAATAAGATGGTCATGGTCCTATGTTTGCAAAATGGATGGATTATCCTCGTATGAAAATGTATTTAAAATTGAATGTACTTGATTGATACAAATGATGATGTAATGGTTTTTCATTGTGATAAGGCAAGTATTCCCTCATAACTTGATGGCAAAGGTTCATGGTAAACCAAAAACCATTTGTCACGGAAAATAAAAATTTTGTGTTCGGTGGGAAACCACTTGGTGTAATGAATGGGAATAACCGTTAGAGAAATTAATGGTTGAGAGTAACTTAGTGGAACACATAAACACCTTACCCACATAAGAACCTCACAAACATAAAGGATGCACATAGTTGATACACCTAAGTGATGCACCTGTGTGGCACACATAAATGAAATTGGCATTTTTCATGATGACTTTGATCTAACAAAGATAAAAATGATCAGAGGGATATCATCGATGAAACATCGCCTCCATTTTTTATTTGGAACTTTTAATTCTTAAAAACGACATTAATTACTCATGCAAATATAGTGAAACACTAAGGAGATGTTAAATGACGTAGCACACTAAGGACATAGCAATATACCAAGGGTGCAATGTGGTAGATTTGAGTGCAACTCTTTAAATGTCTAGTTCTAGAATCATCATCACGTTTTTTCAGGTATTTCTTGTTTTTGGGGAAGCGGGACCCATCAAAAGTATGCATTGTGGGTACTCGTTGGATGCGAAATTTAATTCTGCATCCAACGAGTGCCCCCGCTCAAAATTTGAGTAAAACAAAGGGAGATATGTTGAAAATACGAACAAAAAAAGTAGTTTTTTTATGACAAATATCTCAAGTCAACCATTATGGTTAACTCATTTTAATGAAATTCTATTGGTTCTTGAATTCCAACTCATCAATAAATTATGGTTGGCTCTTTTTTTATATGATGGCTCGTTTTCTTATAAGGCCCATTTTAGACCTCAAATTGCCTCTAATGTTAAATGCCTAGGATTTTTTTAACATTCTAGAAACGCGCGCGCATTTTGTGTGTCCATAACGCTAGCGCGTATGTGTGTCCATAACGCTAGCGCATTTTGTTTGTGCAAAAATTCACCAGAATACTCTACCTATTTCATACCCGAAAATTTTTTGTTTTGTCTCCCCGTCTCCCCTACATCGCTACAAAAAAAACTTCAACTCTATGTTCACAATCAGCATTCAAGGAAATTGAGGAAGCTTGACACCCTATGTTCACAATCAACAAGCTTGAAGAGGATTCTGCAGTTAGCATTGGGAATTGAGGATTCTACATTCACAATTAGCAAGCTTCAAGAGGATTCCACATTCACAATTTCAAGCTTCAAGAGGATTCTACATTCACAATTTCAAGCTTCAAGAGGATTCTACGTTCACAATTTCAAGCTTCAAGGGGATTCTACATTCATAATGTCAAGCAAGCTTGATGAATCTATATGAACACAATTGAAGAAGAATCTACATTCACTATTGAGCAAGCTTGAAGAATCTATATTCACAAATGAAGAATTTTCTATATTCACAAGTGAGGTAGAAACTTTACTTTCACATTTGAGCAAGATTGAGGAATCTATATTCATAATTGAGGAAACATCTATATTCACAATAGAGAAAGAATTTGGATATTTGAATAGTTGAGCACACCTCCAGAATCTATTTTCTTAGTATTTCTCATTGTGGTCATGGGGAATTCACGCAATCGAAAAAGGAAATCGACAAGGAAAGAGAAGCCTCAAGAAACCATGGAAGAAATTAAAGAAAATAAAAGATTGGACATGTGGAATCGAAGGCATTCCATGGAAACTCATCCAATTCCAACCGTAGATGATGCCACGGTCGTTCCTACCCATCCACCTCAAGAAAAACAGAGAAATTCACTAGAGGGGCCCTCAATTTCAACAACATTTGATGAACAAGCACCCCATGGAACTAGTCAAGAAGTAAGACGTAGGTGCTCATCGGGGGATGTTTCAATTCCTACATCAAGTCAACCTCAGAATATGGTAGTGAATGACTTGTTGGGTAGTGGTTATACAAGCGACGAAGTTAGAGAGGCATTGAATGAAGGATTTACAATTGAAGAAGCAAATGTTATGGAGACCTTCCAAGAGAAAGTCCAATTTCCCACATCCAACTACCAACAAGAGAATGAAATACAAGAGACTCCTATTGAAATGTTGGAGCATCCTGGTGATGTTGTACAAGCTCCAGTTCCAACACCCTTACCTCCATTAACAACTGCACGCCTAAGAACTCTGAAACGTATATAGGTTGATGAAACTCTCATTAGTTCACTTGAAGGTACGTTGTCTAAACGTGCTATTGCTTATCAAAATCGACAAATACTTGATAATTTTTTTGATTCTAAATGTGATGGGGGCAAGTGAAAATTATTTTTATCATTGTTAAAATCTAGGTCTATGGTTCTTGTTAGAAGAACGTTAAGGATAAAGATGACCAAAAAGTTAGAACCAAGTTCTCATATTGTTAAAAGTTTAGTAGATACATTTAGTACAATTGGAAAGAAATCTCGCTCAAAGGATCGCAATGCGGCTTGCCATGTGTTGTCACAACCAATCGTGAAGAAAAACACTAGTTCACTTCGTTTTCTTAAACCTACATCCAAAATTATTAATTTGAATGTGAAGACACTTCGTAGGTATGTGTTAGAAGAGAACAACTTGAAGTCGTTCAAACAGATTTTTGGGCCTTCATTGGCAGGTTTCCACGCTCTGATATGAAGCTTATTGATGCGGTAAAGGGATTAGTGCAAGATTTTTGGCATGACAACACTAGACCTTCTTCCAAGCAAAGAGATGTATTAAAATTGAAAAGGGGTTCAAAGGATCATGAACCACACATTAAACATTTTCTTGATATGACACAAATAGAATTATATCAGAGATTTAGGAATGAACATAACGAACTTGACTTGGGCCAAAGATCCTTTGAAAAATGCAAACCATGGTATGTTAAAATAAACACAATTCGTAACACATGTTGTTGTCGATACCACATTGAGTATGGTTACTATTATGACACATATACATATATTTTTCGTGTATTGCATAACACTCTTGTGCAAGAATGCTCAGCTACATTACCACTGATGCCATCTAGAGACTTTATTCATAGCATTTTGTGTAACAGGCCAAATGATTGCACATTTTATCATAAAAATTGCATAGATGGGACATGCCCAAGATTTGGTCTGACGGTTGTGTAGGGAAATTCAAAAATGCCTGTGTCTTCCAATGGTTGTGTATGCTCCACAAAAGGCACAAGGTGCCACATATTTGGAACTATTTTGAGACCGGACATGGAAAAGGTGAACATGATGGAGCAGGTGCGTGCATAAAGACTACAAAATGAAGTTCACAAATGTATCAATCATTCGAGATGCAAAAACCATCGTTGAATGGTGTGCTTCAGTCATGGGGGAGGGAGCAAGAAGGAAGGAAGATCACTCAACCAGGAAAGCACATGTACATAGATATTTTTGGGAGGTGGTGGATGTAGATCGATCACAGTTATATGAGTGCAAGACCATCCAAGGAACTCGTGCATTTCATTCAGTTAGAACGTCGGACAATGCTATACTTGAAATGTGGACAAGGAAACTGTCATGTTTTTTTTCTCCATGCAGTAGTGGTGAATGGGACGAATGTGAATCCATGGATTGGGTTGATAGTTGGGACCGTGTATCACTCCCCATTGGTCAACGGATAGCTACATAATTATTCAAGTTGGAGGAGGACCAATCAAGTATTTCACCAGACTATGACCACATATCAGATCTCATACAACCAGATTCGATTAATATTTTTATATTTTTGACAACTAGTTGTGTATATTTTTGATATTTTTGAAAACTAGTTGTGTCTAATTAGTTGACTGAAACGTTGGAACTATATTTTCTCTAGGGCACATATACGCAGTGGTTTCCCCAAGACTCAATGCATGGCGCGCTGACTATTGGCTGGCACGTTGCTTAGAGGGGAAGGAAACCCTAAATGTCCCATTATGAGACTCTGAGGCCAATGATTTTCCGATTGGGTCGATGGTTATAAAGGGAGAATATTTGAACCAGGTTTCCCACTTAGCAAATAGAAAAGGGTATACATATGAAGATTATAAACCAGGTGAGATGGTATACCATTATACAAACTTAGTTATTGGCACAAACCTCCAGCTGCAAACAATGCCAAGGAAGAACTCATCAAAGGCACGATACTTATTTCCTTATTCCGAGCACGAGAGGTTAAAGGAAACCATTGGTATTCGAGGTGATCCTGATGGTCTAGTCGAATGACCATAGGTAGGTAATCTGGTATGTAGTTTGCATGTTTTATTGTGTACTATGTTATAGGTATGTGGTGTACATGTATGTTATGATTTTGTTTCATGGTCTCATTGAGTATTGACATTAATATTTTGACTATTGCAGCCATACATTGATAGCTTGATAGATTGATAAATTGCATAGACTTTGTACAACTTGATAAATTGCACAAGTTTCGTCATGGATTTGTTTTTTTTTTTTTTCTCCCATCTAAGTAAACCATAATATCTGCATCACCATGCCCATTTTCATGCTCACTAACACCATCACCATCTTCATTCTCATTATCACTATACCCATGGTCGTTGTCGCCATCACCATGCCACGATGAACATCACCACCATGCTCTTCCTACCCATGTTGTCACCATCAACATCCCATTTTTCACCATAATATTCTCATCCATCATCCACACAAATATAACTATTATATACCTAATTTCATCACCCATAAACCTAGAAACCTAGATGCCCAAGACTTGATCATGGTGTCCATATTCAACTTGAATTCCAAATACTCCTATGAGAGAGATTATGTCATGGTGTTTGAGCTCAAGAATGTTAAGTTTGGAATTAAATCCATTGTCCCCCCAACCATGTTTATTCCTCAACACTTATTTATAGTGCAAAAAACCTACTAATGAAACTTGTATCCCAGTTAGATGTTATATACCCCCTACAAAGTTCTCATTTTCTATTTAAAGGAATTTTCCAATGCCCTTAAGCTTTATAAAATTTAATATGATCATAAATCACTTGTTTCATCACTTGATGATGGCTAAGGCCCCACAATGCATTCATTATCCTATGTAGAGGTCCAATGACACATTCATGAAGGTTGAGCCTAAGAAGTTATCTTTAGGGCCTAATTTTGTTGGTTCCCTCCTCTGAGCATGGTCAAGTACCTAAGTCTATTGTTTCCCTTCCATGATCATGGCCAAGGAATGAGTACCCATATGTGGAGTAAAAAACATCTTATTGGAACCAATATCCAACTAGGGTTTTTCTCATTAAGAGGCCATCCTCCCCATTCAATCATAGAGGTCGGACACATTTTCTCTGGGGTTTAAATGGGGCTAGAAATCCTAGCCAGACATTGATAGCTTGATAGATTGATAAATTGCGTAGACTTGGTACAACTTGATAAATTGCACAAGTTTCGTCATGGATTTGTTTTCTTTGTTTTTCTCCCATCTTTGTAAACCATAATATCTGCATCCTCATACCCATTTTCATGCTCACTATCACCATCACCATCTCCATGCTCATTATCACTATCCCCATGGTCGTTGTCACCATCACCATGAACATCACCACCGTGCTCTTCCTACCCATGTTGTCAACATCACCATATAAACTATTGTAAACAGCTCAAGCCCCATCCATGCTATTGAAGACCCATCCATAAGTCCCCGGTTGATGATTTTGCAAAGTTGACCCCCATGTGCAAAAATTGCACACTCCCTTACTGAGCAAAACCCTAGTTTCCAAAATTGACCTACAAGATGACACCTGGGCCATGGGACCGGAGGAGAGGGGAACTCTAATCACTATCCCGATGTTTTGAATCCAACGGATTCTATAGTTTTTCGATCCGATCCATGGTCGTCATTTTATGGCTCATTCCATCTCGCATCCAAAAGGCCTTCAGGGACACCTGTTGGATACCTATCAGGGCCATAAAATTCCAACTGTGCAACAAAACCGGGTTACAGGTTCTCGTCCAAAGAATCCTGGGCATGCACAACCACCGTGGACACATCCGCAATGGCCATATGCATGTGTGGGAGATGACGGAACCCAGGTCCGCTCGTTGGTTTGGGTTCCGTGCCCCCGGAGCAATTCCTTAAAATGTCCCTGAATGGCCCCAGGGTGCTGGACCAAGATGCCCGCAGAACCCAAACCGTCGCTCCGATAGTGAATCCATTGATTCCGGTGGATCCGGGACGTTGGGTTTTAGCTAAGGGACCCCCCACAGTGTGCCTCCAACCCAAGGAAATGGTGTTATTATTCCATCTACGGAGCTAGGGTTTTGTGTAGTGAAGGCCACGCCAATCTTTCTCAAGGGGGCCATTTCTCGTCCGAAGGCTCTCGGGCATGCGTGACCACCGTGGACACATCAAAAATGGACATATGCATGTGTGGTAGATGACAAAACCCAGTTTCGCTCATCAGTTTGGGTTCCGTGCCCCCAGAGCAATTCCTCAAAGTGTCCCTAAATGGCCCTAGGGTGCCCGACCAAGATGCCCACAGCACCCAAACCGTGGATCTGATCATGAATCCGTCGATTCTAGTGGATCCAGGACGCTGAGTTTCAGCTAGGGGACCCCCCACAGCGTGCCTCCAACCCCCGAAAATCGTGTTAGTGTGCCATCTCCGGAGCTAGGATTTTGTGCAGTGCAGGCCATGCAAATATTGCTCAAGGGGGGCATTTCTCGTTCGAAGGCTCCCGGGCGTGCGTGTCCATGAAACCATAAACCTAATCCCCGTTATGTTGTACAACTTGGTCTCCATTACATTGATGTATATATATGAAGCATCATATTTTTAGTATCTGATCTCCAATCCATAAACCCTAAATCTGATCCCCAATCCTCTCTATCTACCACTGCCTCTTCGTTCAACTCCTATTTTATAGTATGAAGTAGTAATATAATGAAAATTTGAAAGTTTTCAGTAATTCATTTCTAAAATCCATGGATCCATGGTGATTTGTAGCAGGGACTTCTGGTTTCCAAGTAAAATGCCTAAAGTTTTAATGATAGAAGAAACTGGCATTGTCTTGACTTCTCTTTTCTTTATTTTTTTTCAAATTTCTAAAACATTTATCATCTGTACAGTTGGTCGAGGCGAATATGTTAGAAAATTGTGTGGTACAAAGTTGTATCAATGGAATGGGTAGAATTGGAAAGAAGAACATGTAAGTTTCTCTGCCTATCAATCTTTACTTTTATCCTCTTGATATTTAGAAAGAAGTCTATCAATGTCTGTGGTAGTTTTAAATTTTGCAGTCCTTGATAGTTCTGAAATTGTATTTCAGACAAGAAAGTAGTTTCCCTTCTAAAGCTATGCCAACACTCTTGTTAAAGCAACAGAATCTTACTAAACGTCAACAGAGCTAGGCATTAATTCTGCAAGTTTGTTATGCACATATATATGAATCAGCCATAGTGTAAAATTTGGTTTTACAAACAAATTTAAGCACCATCATTATTATCTTTGCTCTTATGAAATTGCATACTCTCTTTCCTTTCAAAAGAGAATATGCATCCTTTCTAAACTGCAAGATATTCATATATAGGGGTGTCATATGGTCACGATAACATGATTATGCCCTTAAACTTAATGAATGGTCTTTTTATCTTTGAAAAAATTTAAGTACCACCATCGTCATATGTTGTCTTATGAAATTGCATACTAGCTATCCTTTCAGAAGAAAATATATATCTTTTCAAAATTGCAAGATAGTTGGAATTCTATGGCCCCGATAGGTATCCAACTGGTGTCCCTGAAGGCCTTTTGGATGCGATATGGAACAAGCCATAGAATTACGACCGTGGCTCGGATTGAAAAATCGTCGACTCTGTTGGATTCAGGACATCGGGATAGTGCTCGAGGTGCCCCTCTCCGTCGATCCCATGGCCCAGGTGTCATCTTGTAGGTCCATTTTGGAAACTAGGGTTTTGCTCAGTAAGGGAGTGTGCAATTTTTGCACATGGGGGTCAACTTTGCAAAATCATCGATCAGGGACTTATGCCTAGTGTTCCTAGCTGGAACCTTCCTAGACACACTTGCAAGACTCACCAGAATCCGATTTTGTTCCACAGTTGAAATTCTATGGCCTCGGTAGGTATCCAACTGGTGTCCCTGAAGGCCTTTTGGATGCGAGATGGAACGAGCCATAGAATGACGACCGTGGATCGGATTGACAAACTATTGACTCCGTTGGATTCAGAACATCGATATAGTGCTAGGGGTGCCCCTATCCTCTGGTCCCATGGCCCAGGTGTCAATGTTTAGGTCAATTTTGGAAACTAGGGTTTTGCTAAGTAAGGGACTGTGCAGTTTTCCACATGGGGGTCAAATTTGCAAAATCATCGACTGGGGACTTATGGCTAGTGTTACCAACTGGAACCTTCCTAGACACACTTGCAGGACTCCCAGGAACCTGGTTTTGTTGCACGGTTGGAATTCTATGGCCCCGGTAGGTATCCAACAGGAGTCGCTGAAGGCCTTTTGGATGCGAGATGGAACGAGCCATAGAATGACGACCGTGGCTTGGATCGAAAAACTGTCAACTCTGTTGGATTTAGAACATTGGGATAGTGCTCAAGGTGCCCCTCTACTCCAGTCCCATGGCCAAGTGTCAACGTGTAGGTCCATTTTGGAAACTAGGGTTTTGCTCAGTAAGGAAGTGAGCAATTTTTGCACATGGGGGTCAACTTTGAAAAATCGTCGATCGGGGACTTATGGCTAGCGTTCCCAGCTGGAACCTTCCTAGAAACACTTGCAGGTCTCCCCGAAACCCGGTTTTGTTGCACGGTTGGAATTCTATGGCCCCGATAGGTATCCAACGGGTGTCCCTGAAGGCCTTTTGGATGTGAGATGGAACGAGCCATAGAATGACAACCGTGGCTCGGATCGACAAACTGTCGAATCCGTTGGATTCAGGACATCGGGATATTGCTTGGGGTGCGCCTCTCTGTCGGTCCCATGGCTTAGGTGTCATCTTGTAGGTCCATTTTGGAAACTAGGCTTTTGCTTAGTAAGGGAGTGTGCAATTTTTGCACATGGGGGTCAACTTTGCAAAATCATCGATCGATGACTTATGACTAGCATTCCCATTTGGAACCTTCCTAGACATACTTGCAGGACTCCTCGAAACCTGTTTTTGTTGCACAGTTGGAATTCTATGGCCCTGGTAGGTATCCAACTAG
This sequence comes from Larix kaempferi, assembly GCA_027924585.1. Classification (NCBI taxonomy): domain Eukaryota; kingdom Viridiplantae; phylum Streptophyta; class Pinopsida; order Pinales; family Pinaceae; genus Larix; species Larix kaempferi. Next base: position 13,963,773 of record BSBM01000461.1, on the reverse strand, counting down.
TGTCCCTGAGCCTTTTGGATGCGAGATGGAACGAGCAATAGAATGACGACCATGGCTCAGATCGACAAACCATCGAATCCGTTGGATTCAGGATATTGGGATAGTGATAGGGGTGCCCCTCTCCTCCAGTCCCATGTCCCAGGTGTCAACTTTTAGATCAATTTTGGAAACTAGGGTTTTGCTTAGTAAGGGAGTGTGTAGTTTTGCACATTGGTGTCAACTTTGAAAAAAAATTATTTTGATTCTAGAACTAGACATTCAAAGAGTGGCAATAAAACCTACCACACTGCACCCTTAGTATATTTATATGTCCTTAGTGTGCCACGTCATTTAACAACTCCTTAGTGTTCCACTATATTTGAATTTTGAGTAATTAATGTCATTTTTAAAAAATCAAAGTTCCAAATAAAAAATAGAAGCAATGTTTCATCGATGATATCCCTCTTATCCTTGCTAGATTTTTTAGATCAAAGTCACCATGAAACTTTTCCATCAAGTTATGGGGGAACCAAAATACTTGCCAAATCACAATGAACAACCATTACATCATCGTTTGTATCAATCAAGAACATTCAATTTTAAATACATTTTCATATGAGGATAATCCATCCTTTTTACAAACATAGGACCATGAACATCTTATTTTCCTTCATCAAAACAACATTATCAAGGAATATCATTAAACTAGTTAGGTATTTCATTTTCCATGGATTCTGTATGATTACTTTTGCATTATGACAAGTGGAAAATGGACATATGAAAGAGGTAAAGCACAAACCAGGGTCTTACATACTAGGGTTTAGTAAGGATAGGGTTTATATCTTCAACGATTTTATGAGAGTGAATTCATGACCAGCTATTGTTTAGCATATTGGAACAAACTAGGGTATATTTGTTACATATATTTGACCATATGTACATAAAGGCCCTATGAATTTTACTAAACTTTAGTTATGCATTCCTTTCCATTGTACTTGATATTTTGCCATTGTTTTTAGCATGCTAGAGTAGGCACACTTCAACCGAACTGAATAGATGCTCATGTACGTATCATTTGATGAAATAGGGTAGCATTGATGAAATGTGTAGCATCTATTAGACTTCCTCTTAGTTTCTGAAAATGTCATAGGATTACATTTATGATATGCGTAGCATGTTACTATTATGACAGAGGTTATTCAAACATATTTTGACTTATTTTGTTAACTTTGTTTTTCCTTGCAACATATTTTCCTTGCAACCATAATCCTGATCAATGGGTATCAACCCTTGGAGTTGACAAAAAACACAATTTTAAATTAGATATCAAATTAACATGCATGTGCTAAGTTCATTGAACTGTTGAAAGATATTATTCATTTTTTCCATTAACATAATGTTTTCATAACATAATGGTGAGATGTTACTTAATCAATGCAATAAATGTAAGAGAATAAATATTGCTTAAAATGTAATTATATAAATTTCAATAGCATAATTTATCATTTTGTGGAAGAGATAAATCATCACAAGCACAAGTGGAAACTCAAGAGAAAATATGGAATATATTGTATCATGCATTGATAATCGAATGTTTGTAATACAAAATATGGCAAAGTAGTCGGCCCTCAAATGGCCTATCAATGTACATGTATCCCTAAGTACAACAATGTGTACATGTATGTCAAAATACATATATACAAGACTATGCAACATCAAAAATCAATATTTTGCTTGTTTTCCCCGACTTTCCTCTATCGACCATTCCCTGGGATCGCTCTGCATCTCAGGAGTCTGCAAAAAAAGGATCATTATTTTTATCAAATAACTGCACTAGTACCCTACCATTAACAAACTTAAAAAATTAACTTATGGCCAAATTATTTATGACAAACACTCACCAAATCCTCATGGGGTATAGATGTGAGCGGTGTGCTCATGGAAGGCCTCTCTATAATTGTGCTCTGCAAATAAAATATCATATCTCAATTAATTCAACAATTCAACATTGATCAACATGTTTGGGTAAATTGAATAAAAAAACTTGGTCATTAATGAACATCTCACCACAATAGGAGACCTGGTCAGAACCATGGATTGAGTAGAGGGGTCGGGCACTTCTGCCGCTAATGGCTACAATCACCAAATGGGGAAATAGTTAGACATGCATGAATAAACAATATAGTAACATGGTTAAGTACTATGCATTGTGATTGTTGAAATAGTTACCTCCGTATGAATTGTGTCTATTGTAGATGCGGCACTAACTGCGGCATCAATGACCCTTATTAGGTGAGGGGTAGATGGATCTCTCGTGTGTCTGCTATAGAAGACATCCACACCCTTTCTAGGAGTGGATCCTCTCTTATAAACTTGTTCCTTTTTCACATTTGGAATACGAGGAGATCCAACTGTTGACTGTCTCATAAGTATAGAGGCTGGTGGCTACAATCACCAATACTGACATAGTTAGAAATGCATTGGTCAATGAAATAGCATGTATTAACAAACTAACAATGATGAAATATATACCGATGTATTGTATACTTCAAGCAATTCTAAGAAACGTTTTTCCACCCGTTGTGTAACTATGGGCACGCTATCGGTTGTATTCCCACCAGGGGGGAGATCAATAGATGAAATCATTTCCCTCTAATGGGGATCTACAACATACAATTTAGAAAATTGTAAATATTAGATCGTGTAGCATTAATTAGCATGTGATAACAAACTAACATGTATTAAAATAATGTCATGTTGAAATAGTTACCTCAATGTGAGATGTTGTCGTTGAAGGTATGGAAACATCTTGTAACTCATAAGGTTATGTTGCATGAGCCTCTTACCCCTCATGCCCTTCTTGTAGCAACTACAAGTTTTAAAATCATTAAAAATATTAGCAATCTATATATGTGTATAGTAAGGAAAAATAATTTACAAATGACACTAAATTGTTAACCATTTACTCATGTATTAAAATAATGTCATGTTGAAATAGTTACCTCAGTGTGAGATGGTGTCGCTAAAGGTATGACAAAATCTTGTAACTCAGAAGGTTCTGCTGCATGAGCCTCTTGCCCCTCATGCCCTTCTTGTAGCAACTACAAGTTTTAAAATCATTAAAAATATTAGCAATCTATATATGTGTATAATAAGGAAAAATAATTTACAAATGACACTAAATTGTTAACCATTTACTCATGTATCAAAATAATGTCATGTTGAAATAGTTACCTCAGTGTGAGTTGTTGTCACTGAAAGTATGACAACATCTTCTACATCGGACTGTGTTGGTGCATGAGCCCCTGTACTATGCTCTGCATCATCAGTAGAAAGGTCTTCGACCCCCTGCCCTTCTTGTAGCAACTACAAGTTTTAAAATCATTAAAAATATTAGCAATCTATATATGTGTATAGTAAGGAAAAATAATTTGCAAATGACACTAAATTGTTAACCGTTTACTTACCTGTGTAAAATACCCATTAAAGGTATCATCTGTTTGGATAGGACCAAAGCGAGGATGGCCGCATACTGTGCATGGTTGGGGCTCTCGGTTGTGCTCATGATGTGCAGGTCTAGTGCCACTACTAGATGCTCCTCGACCATTGAAAGGTGGTGGCTCTACCCCACCGGGAGGTGGTGGATCTACCCCACCGACAGGTGGTGGCTCTACTCCACCCATAGATGGTGGATCTGATGGCACTTCCTGGTACGTACCTTGAAGATACATGCTATGGCAAACAGCCCCCTGTGCCAACAGTAGGAATGACTGCTATGTCTCTGGGACCAACTGATGTGCAAGAGGCACATCTGGCCTGGGTAACTGCCTGCGAGGTGGAGCTATCAGGCGATTGAGATCTATGTGCCTCGCATTGGGAAGTTGTTGAGGCATCCCCATCCCAACACCCTGGTACTCCAAGATATCAAAATAGTTAACATGCTTCCGCAAAACAAATTCTACATACATATTTCTTAGAAAATATAGAGGCATTTCCCTGTTGTTATGTGGTGGTACATCAAACACCATGTACCATCGGTCCATCCAATTATATATGAATGGTTGATATGTACACCACTCGATAGAAATATACCTTTTGTTTGCATTCGGGATTTCCCCCTTCCGTGGATCTCTAAAGAGGGAAAACATATGTTGTTTTGTTATTTTCAACTTCTTAACTTCTTTGTAGCTAATTCCATCCTCATATTTTTTCCACTTTCTTTCTCTAAATGTAGCAATATCTTGCAGTGCACCATTAGACCTATTAAAGGTCTCTATCATTGCATCCAAATTGGATGCAAGCATATGATGCCTATCATCAACAATAGTTATTGAGGCTCTAATTTCTTTGAGCCTCTGAATTTCTATTTGTACGTCTGATTGTGCATCCATGGTCGTCAATGAAATCAGAAAAAAAAAAAAAAAAAATAAATAAATAAATAAATAAAAATAAATAAATAAAAATCATTAGAAATGTATACATGTGCTATAATGACATCTCTCAAAAAGAAAAAATGTATAAACTTTGTGCAAGAACGAATACATTACAAACATAAATATCATCTCAAAATACTATAATAACAACTACATGTAATCCAAAGTGGAAGGTGAGGATCATGCGGGCATAAAGACCATGATGATGTGGCAAAGATATGTATTTTTATTGGTTAAGGATAACATGGAAATAAAAATTTCATTTGAATTATTTGAATTAATAAAAACAAAAAGACAAGTCGGCCTCCTAAATACATGGAAAGGAGAAGTATAAATGAAGAACAAGATGGTTGTGTTTTTTGTGTGGTGAGTGTGGAGAATTTGGGATATAGAGGAGAGCTCTGATCTCGGGGGTCAGGAATATGAGGATATTTTTGGTGAAGGAGCAACAACAGGTGGAGCAGTAAAACAATATCTCTTTCTATCGTTTATTATGGGTTAAACTCAGGAATCCTATTGATGGATAGAATGAAGACATGCTGGTAGAATGATGAAGAGATGACTGATGATATGGGAAGAATGTTGTGATGTGCATATGGACAGTGCAAAGTGTATGAATGGAGATATGGCAGCAGATTGATATGACATGAATAATGATGACAGAATGAAGATGTGATCTTATTGGTGATATTTGTTGATGGACAGAATGAAGTTATATTGAATAATGAGTGTTTGATGAGAATGATGAAGTGCTTTGGAAACAAACAAGGGCTTCTGGTTGATGATGTATGTGATCTGCAGACTTAAGAAGAGTCTGAAATATCATTTTTAAATATATGGTTGTTGGGGTGTTGGTGCATCCCAGTCAATTGCAGCTGACAGAATTATCTTGTGGTTGGTGCCACTTTGGGTTGTAGCCCATTATGAAGATTAAAGTCTCTAATTATAAAAATTTTACAAAGCTTATATCTTGTCTCTTGTAATGTGTTGATGATAATGTGTCTTGCTTAATGAATGACATGTGATATAGTTTATTGATGAATATGATATTGAAGTGAATTTGTAATTAATGATATAATATTTGAGAGAAGAAGTTGAAATTGTTAATAAGTGCAAGCTCACTGATTCACCCCCCCCTCTCAGTGAGTCATTGTGTCTAACATCTTGGTGGTGAAGGAGGTCAAAAAATAGGTGGTAGTTCATCTTAGCAACAAAATAAGTGGTGTGTTTGCAAAGGAGGGTAACCTAGTCCCTTGGGGTTTGGGGGATGATGTAAAATACATCATGCCATTGGGTTGGCTTCACAAGCATTGGTTGGACATTTTTAGGGTAAAAGAATGTGTGGGAAAAAAACATAGGGTTTGGTTGAGTCAAGTCTAGAAACCAAACCTAGGTTATAGTCCATAATTCCTCCTTCTAGCCAAATGGTGGATGGTTTTTTTTTCCAATTTGCAATAGATGTGGAAAAAATATTGGTGTTGGGATTCAATTTCCATTTTAGGTTTTTTTCAAATCCCTTATTGCTTGGGTGGATTTAAAATTCATTAAGGGGATTGATAGTAGGGAGGAATTAACATATGTTAAATAACAAATTTTAAAATTTTTAGTTTTGAAATTTCATTTACAAAGATTTTTAATTTAGGACAACATAAAAATTTATATTTTTAATGATGAAATGAGGCAAGGATTTGGATGCTTACCTTTCCAATCCTCCTTGCAAGATGAAATATCCATTGTTGAGATTCGAATTTAGCCTCCCTTCACTTCTCCAATGCGTTTTTCCAAGCCACAATCGCTCGAGCATTCCGGTTTTGAGTGGGTAAACGATGGCCGCGGTCCGCGGACTATTTATTTTTTAGTTATATTAACCAAAACGCGTGCGCGTTATAGTGATACATAACGTGTGCATTATGTATCACTATAATGCGCGCGCGTTTTGGAATCCTGTCCTACATGTTAATTGACATGGCAGGGTCGGAGTCCACCCATGCCTAGTTCTAAGTAACGAACACGCGTTTTGAATTTACTAAATTCTAGTATGTTTTGTGAATCTGTGATTGCACCTAAATGGTCCCTCAACTTCGTGTGAGGGCCCTTAATTAATCATTATAATAATATTTTTTTATTAGTAGTTCAACATCCAACTATTCATTATAACAATCATTTAATTGATAATTATCTATCAATTAATTAATTAATAATAATTGTCATTGATTAATTAATAATACCCTAGTCATTTAATTAATGATTATCACACCTCTATAATGCTAATTACCCTTAGTTATAAATTAAAACTAATTACAATTTATTAATCAAATCTATAATAATCTCGTTAATAATATTTACATCATTAGCATTTATAACCCAAGGAATTTGAGCTAATTAATATCATCAATATTTAATTAATATTAATCAATTTAGTAATAATATTATTAACATCCCCTTAACATTATTAACTTTTAATTAACATTTACTAATTACATTAGTAGTATTCCTCTTAACAGTTTACTAACATTTATTTTAGCGATAACCACAATTTACTTAACAGGTAATTAACAATTACCCTTCATTAATAACTCGACACAATTATATGAATTCATAACTACATACATAATAATTAATTCTAAACTAATTCTTATGTATTTATTCATAATTCACAATGCATTCATGCCCAACCATAATTAGTATAGTAGATAATTAATACAAGCCTATATAAACGAGTGAGGTAAGCGTAGCTACGGCTTACATACCTCATGTAGGTACACTAATAGTACTAAACAAACATACCACATAATTACATAAATCACTATTTGTCGATGCATACCGAGATAATAATTTCAATGACTATCTCAATTCATTATAATACATGAAACAACATAACATACTGAATTATGACACAATAATAAAGCAAAGGTTTTCAGTACACACTCACACAGTAAATTATGTTTCTCTTTTTACTTCTATGACATACCTATCTACCTACTTCCTCCTTCCTAATGCACAACTAACTTCCACATCCTATCCTTCCTTTGTTGGACTACCTTGGAGAGTCCACTAAATGACATAACCCCAGTTAGAACCCGTAAGTGGAAGTGTTGACTACATCGACCAAGCTTCCCTGGCAGGCACCGACTAGTCATCATCACACACCTTGGGGAGTGCACCGTAGCGCGAACCTACCATGAATCCAGGTTTGGAGGATAAACGGTGGGGAATGCCTCCACCCCTCCTATGGAATAAGGGGATATTTCTACCTTGACATAGTTACTGCATTGCGACTGTCGTACTCAGGTTTTGTCATCGAATAACCAATTTGGGCGGTTGATTTTCCTGAAACCTAAAACTAGAAGGTAATTAACGAAATATATTAAACCATTTCTATAATATACGAAATTCATCATCTATGACTGCAATGTTTCCTTTTAATGGCATGTAGTACTATGTATGTGTAGGTGTGGATTCAATAGACTTACTAGACGAGTCCAAGCAGACTGTAACAATGGTCGACGAAACAGATCTTGTGGACATCATGAAACAATTGAAAAAATGCTCTAGTTTTAGTGATGGCGTCTCGTCTTCTCTTATTTATTATCTATATGGTGATCTACCATATCTATGTGGTGTCTGCCATATGTAAGTATTTTTAATGATCATCAATGAAACGTTTCAAATTCTCATTTTCTAAGAACTGAAACATTTCAAATTCTTATATCCAAATTTAAAACGTTTTATTCATATTTTGTGGCCATCCATATCACTCTTGTGTATTCTGTATTGTGTTTTATGTTCTGTCAACAATATTGCGCTCATTGATTTTATTTTTAATTTAATCAATACGTACAAAAATTATTCAATAAAACTTTATTTAAGAAATCACATGATTGTATAAAATCTAATGTGGTCATTGCACCATTAGGAAATAACATCCTACTAACTCGTTAAATCATAGATATGAAGCTCAAATATCATGGCCAAGGCTCAAAATTAAGGATAAAATGTGCTCATATTTTAAAAATTTTAACATTCAAAATTCCATTCTATTAAAAAAATCATATTATTAAGAAATAATATTTTTTATTACAATTTCTAAAAACTTTAGATTCTTTTGTTAGGACTAACAGAAATTAAGAAATTAAAAAAAAGTTAAACTTAATAAATTTATATTTAAGTTCATAGAAATTTCTATACCAGCACAACTTCTTAATTTGTGATAAACATATTATTTTTTTAATTAAATAAATTGTGATATCCCTAATATCAATTTGAAATAAACATATTATTTTTTTATTTTTTTTTATTAAATAAATTGTGATATCCCTAATATCAATTTGAAATAAACATATTTTTTTTTAATTAAATAAATTGTGATATCCCTAATATCAATTTGAAGATAAATATATTTTCAATATTTAGAATACTTTCAAATTTGCGATAAACAATGATAAAAAAATGTGATAATAACTGTAACTGTATCATTAACTTACATTTCATATAGGCAGGATGTGTACTGTGTGTGAAACCAAACCAACGAAGATCATCGAGTTGCCACCCGCTACAGAATTTGTGATCATTAAAAGAGTTAGCGATGGCAGATCACCACACATAAATAAGAAGGCAAGGTATGAAATAAAAGAAGATGAGATGCCATCGCTAGAACCAGACACAGCTTCCAATCAGATCTCACCAGCTCTCCCATCCGAGGTGGCCATGAAGTCTCTCCATGAAAACCAACCTCATCCTCATCAACAAGAAGACAAAGAGACCAGAGATTCGTCATCCAATAATTATTTCGAGAACCTGAGATTGCGAGTTTGGTGCGAATACAAAGATATGAGAATAAGCTTCCAAACATTTTTCGGGATTATCATTTACCAGCATTCGACCCATTTCTAGCGACTTGGTCATAGCCGGAGACATAATATGTGTTATTTATAACGACAAACATCTTGTTCCATTCTGATGGAGAAATGTCGCCTTTTACCGATATTCGTTATAATGGTAACAATAATTAATTGATAGTCGATGTGAAGTGTTGTAAGCTGAGACATGGCATCTATAAAAAGCAGGACAAACTACGAAAAAAAAAGAGCTCTTTCCACCATATTCAGAGAGAGATAGGGGATTTGTTATTCCAAATTGCAGGGGCATGATTAAAGATAAGAATGATAGAGTATTCATGTTTTAATTGGAATCCAAAGAGTACTAGGAATTCCAAAAACGTGAATATTCTCTCGTTCTTATCTTTAATATCAAATTCCTCTGCAATCTGTAATATCAAATTCCAAGCTCTCTCTCAATCGGGTGGAAGGAGTTCTCTTTGTTCTGTAGTTTGTCCTGCTTTTATAGATGCAATATCTCAGCTTGATTATCGTTATAAAAAGCACATAATATGCCTCCGGCTATGACCAAGCTGCTAATAGTGGTGACCGCCACAAAGCTGTCGAATGCTTGTAAATGATGATCCAGAAAAATATCGGAAGCTTTATAATAATCTTTGTCACCTAACCATATTGGCAATCACAGGTTCATAGTGTCTTCGTCGTTTCTTCTTTGAGGATGACGTTGGTTTTCATGGAGAGACTTCATGACCACCTCGGATGGTAGAGCCGGTGAGACCTAAACAAGAAGCTATGTCTCGTTGTAGCGATGGCATCTGTCTTCTAGAATTTCATACTCTGCCTTCTTATCTATGTGATGATCTGCCATGTGTAACCTTTTTTAATGATCTCCCGTGAAACGTTTCAAATTCTCAAATCTTAATAGCTGAAACGTTTCAAATTCTCACTTCATGGAGCTGAAACGTTTCAAATTCTTATATCCAAATTTGAAACGTTTTATTCATCTTTTGTATTTGTGAGTCATTTTAATCTATTTCGCGATCCATATCGAGTGAATCAGCTGACGTTTGATTTCTATGTGGACGATTAATTTAAATACGTGATTTTTAAATGAGTCGTTATTATTATTATTCACATATACTTCCACACAACGCAAAACATTCAAAGATGAAAAATGAAAATTAATTGGCTTTTGTCATGATTTGAACTTAAAGAGACTGACTTATATATTTGGTGCGTGAGTTCTTTTTAAGAACTTATACATCTAAATATTAAGGAACTTAATTATAAGGATAAGTGCTTTTATGATGACACTTAGGCTAACTTTCTATGACATCATTATTATGAAAATGTATAAATTCAAAGAAAAAAAGCAAAGTGAAGTTAACGGAATCTAATTTTAATTTAATGTGTAATAACATATATATTGAGCTTGAACCAACAAGTGAGGTTAACCAAAATGCTCGAGCGGCTGTTAACTTGGAAGTGGAGGGTGAATTTGAAGAATAAGGGCGATTGGAAAGGTAGGCATCCAAACTATTCAATGTTGCCTCATTCCCTTAATAAAAATATAAATTTTTATATTTCCCTAAATTATAAATCCAAGTAAATGAAAAATCCAAAACTAATTTTTTTCAAAATTGTTATAACATATGGCAATTCCTCCATAGTATCGATCCCCTTAATGAATTTTGTATCCACCTAACATCCACCTAAACAATAAGGTATTTGAATCCCACCACCAACTTTTCCTCAATATTTTCTCCACATCTATTGCAAATTGGAAAAGAAAAGCCATCCACCATTTTTGGCTAGGAGGAGGAACTATTGACTATAACCTAAGCTTGGTTTCTAGACTTGACTCAATCAAACCCTATGGTTTTTTCTCACACATTCTTTTACCCTAAAAATGTCAAACCGGTGCTTGTGAATCCAACCCAATGGCTTGGTGGATTTTACATCATCCCCCAAAACCCAATGGACTAGGTTCCCCTCCTTGCAGACACACCACTTACTTTGTTGAAAAGATGAACTACCGCATCTTTTTTGACCTCCTTCACCACCAAGACACTCAATCGATGGATTTGGGTATTCATCCCTATCAACTGATAAGAGATTTACTTCATGGAACAAGCGTAGATCCACCCTCACATTCAAAATCTTGCCCCTTCTTAATGACGCAGAGGACTTCACCACCAAATATTCCTCAACATACACTAGATTCTGAGCAAGGAAAGGGCCACGAACATGATATGAATTAGATACAGACGAGAAATTTTTGAAGGTACAGGATGACGAATAACATCTTCTCCAATACCTCGCCTCTAGAAAGGTGTACATAAAGTGCTTTTAAGGCCCCCATTGTCTTGATCCTTCAGTATTAATTGAATCAGGAGCTCTTTGCCATCGATCATTGATCGATTTACATGTAGTTAATCCTCACCTTCCACTTTTTTTTACATGTAGTTGTTATTATAGTATATTGAGATGATATTTATGTTTGTAATGTATTCATTCTTGCACAATGTTTTACATTTTTCATTTTCGAGAGATGTCATTATAGCATGTATATGTTTCTAATGATTTGTTTTTTTATTGTAGTGGCAACTATGGATGCACACACAGACATTCAAAGAGAAATCTAGAGGCTCAGCGACATCCGAGCCTCAATTGTTATTGTTGATGATAGGCATCGTATGCTTGCATCCAATTTGGATGCAATGATAGATACCTTTAGTAGGTCAAATGGTGCACTCCAAGACATTGCCACATACAGAGAGAAAAAGAGGCAAGAATATGATGATGGACTTAGTTACAAGGAAGTTAAGAAGTTGAAGATAACAAAACAACATATCTTTTCTGACACCAACTCCTGAGGGTTGGCAGATGAAAACCCCCTTTACCTTTCACCAAAGCCCTGTTCCCACGCTCTCTGCACCGTCGATCTACTACTCGGTCGCTATCTGAGTTTGCACTTCGCACGGAAGCTTCCCCTTTCGACCTTGGACAAACCTGCAGCCAAAACTAAATACACGGACTTCAACGAGTCCTGCATTCAACATATACATTAACCATTCAACCAGAAACAATTTGCAGAGGTTTAAATTCACATATGGAGCGCCTAGGTACTCGGCTTCATAAACACATGGGAAAACAACCGCAGAGGGCCGAATACACTTCTCTTTTATATTGGATTCACTATTTCATTTCATATATTGGTCTCAGAGACGGAGACTCATGAACTAAATGGTTACAGCTTACAAAACGGCGCCCTAGCTCGCAGGCTATCCTTGCCTCTGCTCTCTGTTTCTTTTTTCTTACCAATGAAATGATAATTACATAGTATATATCCTAAGGCTCTTAAACAGCCCACGGATTCAAGATTCAAAACCAACTACCAGCTGCTAACTCTTGTTACATCTCATTAATAAACTTAAATGCCCTTAGCAGTTCGAAAATTCAAAATATTACAGCACATGCTTCAAAAATAAGTTAACGTGTCACCGTTAAACAAAAATGCAAACTTAGGATAGTTTTTAAGCTAAGTACGATGCTCCTGCATCATTTTCCATTTTAGAGATCCACGGACGGGTGAAATCCTGGATGTAAACAAAAAGAATATTTCTATTGAGTGGTGCATATATCAACCATTCATAGATAATTGGATGGACTGATGGTACATGGTATTTGATGTACCACCACATAACAACAGGGAAATGCCATTATATTTTCTTAGAAAGATGTACGTAGAATTTGTTTTGGGGAAACATGTTCATTATTTTGATATCTTGGAATACCAGGGAATTGGGATGAGGATGCCTCAACAACATCCCAATGCGAGGCACATAGATTCCAATCTCCTAGTAGCTCCACCTCGCAGGCGGCTACCCAGGCCAGATGTACCGCTTGCACATCAGTTGGTCCCACAGCCGCATGAGTCATTCCTACAGTTGGCACAAGTGGGTTTTCGCAATAGCACATATCTTCAAGTTATGTACTAGGCAGGGCCATCAAATCCACCATGTATTGGTGGTGTAGGGCCACCACCTCCCGGTGGGGTAGAGCCACCACCTTCCAATGGTCAAGGAGCATCTAGTAGTGGCACTAGACCCGCACATCATGAGCACAGCCGAGAGCCCCACCCATGCACAACGTGCAACCATCCCTGCTTTGGTCCTGTCGAGACAGATGATAACTTTACTGGGTATTTTACTCAGGTAAGTAAATGGAATTTAGTGTTGTTTGAAATTTATTTTTCCTTACTATACACATATACAGATTGCTAATATTTTTAATGATTTTAAAACTTGTAGTTGCTACAAGAAGAGGACGAGGGGAAATATTTTTCCATCGACAATGCCCAGGATAGTCCAAAGGATCATGCACCAAAACCCTTTGATGTACAATATGTTGTCTTACCTTCGGCGACAACAAATCACACTAAGGTAACTATTTCAACATGTCATTATTTTAATACATGTTAGTTTGTTATCACATGTTACTTAATTAATGCTACACGGTCTAATATTTACAATTTTCTAAATTTCAGGTTGTAGATCCCCCACAGAGGGAAATCATTTCATCTAGTGATCTCCCCCTACTGAGTTGATAAGTGCTACATAGTCCACAAGGCACGATTATATGGCAGAATGTATCACAGAATTGATTGAAGCATACCGTACATCGGTATGTATTTCAACATTGTCAGTTTGTTAATACATGATATTTCATTGATCAGTGCATTTCTAACTACGTCAGTATTGGTGATTGTATCCATCACCTGCTATATTTAGCAAACCATTAGTAGTTTCCTCTCCTCGTAGTGCAAATGCGCAGAAGGGACAATTGTATAATAGAGGCTCCACTCCTAGAAAGGGTGTGGATGTCCTATATAGCAGACACACGGGAGATCCATCTACACCTCACTTAATAAGGTTCGTTGATGTTGCAGTTAGTGTCGCATATGTAATAGAAACAAGTCATACTGAGGTAACTATTTCAACAATTACAATGCATAGTATTTAACCATGTTATTATATTGTTTATCAATGCATGTCTAACTATTTCAGCATTTGGTGATTGTAGACATTAGCAGCAGTAGTGCCCGACCCCTCTGCTCAATCCATGGTTGTGACTGGGTCTCCTCATGTGGTGAGATGTTCATTAATGACCAAGTATTTTTATTCAATTTACATAGACATGTTGATAATTGTTGGCAGAGATATGATATTTTATTGGCAGAGCACAATTATAGAGAGGACTTCCAAGAGCACGCCACATGAATCTATACCCCGACTGGATTTGGTGAGTGTTTGTGATAAATAATTTGGCCATAAGTTAATTTTTAAGTTTGTTAATGGTAGGGTATTAGTGCAGTTATTTGATAAAAAATAATCTTTTATTTGTAGACTCCTAAGATGCAGAGCGATCCTAGGGAGATGGTTGATAGAGAAAAGTCAGGGAAAAACAAGCGAAAGATTGTTTTTTATGTGTCCTAATCTTGGATATATGTATTTTGACATACATGTACATTGTTGTACTTAGGGATACATGGACATTGATTTTAGCCCTATTTTATCTTATATTTAGCCCTAGGGATTTTAGCCCTATTTTATCTTATATCTTCAAAGGATCGTCATGTTTTTTTGAAATTTGAGTTTGAACATTTATTACATCAGTAAAACTGTCATACTTGAAGCCCTGAATATACTACCAAGTGGAATACAAGTGATACTCAAACCATCCCCACGATGCATTGCATAACCCTTGTTTGTAAGGAACTAATTTGTTCCAATATATTGCTAACCAATGGCT
Source organism: Larix kaempferi (assembly GCA_027924585.1). Taxonomy (NCBI): domain Eukaryota; kingdom Viridiplantae; phylum Streptophyta; class Pinopsida; order Pinales; family Pinaceae; genus Larix; species Larix kaempferi. Next base: position 13,948,709 of record BSBM01000461.1, on the reverse strand, counting down.
TCTCATGAATTCAATTTCGTAAAATTGTTGAAGGTCTAAAACCTAGCCTTAAACTAAACCCTAGTTTGTTCCAATATGCTAACCAATAGCTGGTCATGAATTCAATTTCGTAAAATTGTTGAAGATATAAACCCTAGCCTTAGTAAACCCTAGTATGTAAGACCCTAGTTTGTGCTTTACCTCTTTCATATGTCCATTTTCCACTTGCCATAATTCTAATTCAAGTTTGAGTGTACATACTTTCATTATTTAGGGTCCTGAACATGCCTCGAACCATGAGTCATTGCAGAAAATATCTTAGTGGTGAAACATGGCTCTAAATATGTTCAATTTGCATAAAAAATGTGTAATGCAAAAGTAATCAAATAGAATCCATTGAAAATGAAATACCTAACTAGTTTAATGATCTTCCTTGATAATGTTGGTTTGATGAAGGAAAATAAGATGGTCATGGTCCTATGTTTGTAAAAAGGATGGATTATCCTCATATGAAACTGTATTTAAAATTGAATGTACTTGATTGATGCAAATGATGATGTAATGGTTGTTCATTGTGATAAGGAAAGTATTCCCTCATAACTTGATGGTAAAGGTTCATGGTAAACCATAAACCATTTTTCATGGAAAATGAAAAAAATTTGATCGATGGGAAACCACTTGGTGTAATGAATGGGAAAAACCATTAGAGGAATGTAATGGTTAAGAGTAACTTAGTGGAACACATGAACACCTTACCCACATAAGAACCTAAGAAACATAAAGAATGCACATAGTTGATACACCTAAGTGATGCACCTGTGTGGCACACATAAATGAAATTGGCATTTTCCATGATGACTTTGATCTAACAAATATAACAAGGATCAGAGGGATATCATAGATGAAACATCGCCTCCATTTTTTATTTGGAACTTTGAATTCTTAAAAACAACATTAATTACTCAAAATGCAAATATAGTGGAACACTAAGGAGATGTTAAATGACGTGGCACACTAAGGACATAGAAATATACCAATGGTGCAATGTGGTAGGTTTGAGTGCCACTCTTTGAATGTCTAGTTCTAGAATAAAAATCAAAATTTTGCAATGTTGACCCCTTTGTGCAAAAAATGCACAGACCCTTACTGAGCAAAACCCTAGTTTCCAAAATCGACCTAAAAGATGACACTTGGGCCATGGACCCGGAGGAGAGGGGAAACCCTAGAACTATCCTGATATCTTGAATCCAATGGATTCAACGATTTTTCGATCCGAGCCACGGTCATCATTCTATGGCCCGTTCCAACTCACATCCCAAAGGCTTTCAGGAACACTTGTAGGATACCTACCAGGGGCATAGAATTGCAACCGTGCAACAAAAACGGGTTCAAGGAGGTCCTTCAAGTGTGCCTAGGAAGGTTCCAAGTTTTAACGCTAGCTATAATTTCTCGGTCGAGGATTTTTCAAAGTTTACCCTTTTGTGCAAAAATTGCACAAACCCTTACTTAGCAAAACCCTAGTTTCCAAAATTGAACTAAAAGATGACACCTGGGACATGGACCCGGAGGTGAGGGGTACCCCTTATCACTATCCCAATTTCTTGAATCTAACGGAGTAGACAGTTTGTTGATCTGAGAAACAGTCATCATTCTATGGCTTGTTTCAACTCGCACCCCAAAGGCTTTCAGGGACACTTGTTGGATACCTAGTAGGGGCATAGAATTCCAACCGTGCAATAAAACTAGGTTTTGGGAGGTCCTGTAGGTGTGTCTATGAAGGTTCCAAGTGGGAACGCTATCCAAAAGTTCCAAGTCTAGGATTTTGCAAAGATGACCCCTATGTGCAAAAATTGCACAGTCCCTTATTGAGAAAATCCCTAGTTTCCAAAATTGACCTAAAAGATGACACTTGGGCCATGGACCCAGAGGAGAGAAGCATCCCTAGCACTATATCGATGTTCTGAATCCAATGGATGTGACGGTTTATTGATCCAATCCATGGTCATCATTCTATGGTTCATTCCAACTTGCACCCCAAAGGCTTTCAAGGACACCTGTTAGATACCTATCGGGGGCATAGAATTCCAACCGTGCAACAAAATCGGGTTCTGGGAGGTCCTGCAAGTGTGTCTAGCAAGGTTCCAAGTGGGAATGCTATACATAAGTTCCGAGTCAAGGATTTTGCAAAGATGACCCCTATGTGCAAAAATTGCACAGTCTCTTACTAAGCAAAACCCTAGTTTCCAAAATCGACCTAAAATATGAAACCTGGGCCATGGACCCAGAGGAGAGGGGAAACCCTAGCACTATCTCGATTTACTGAATCCAACAGAGTATACGATTTGTCGATCCTAGCAATGGTCATCATTATATGGCCCGTTCCAACTCACACTCCAAAGGCTTTCAATGACACCTGTTGGATACCCACTAGGGGCATAAAATTCCAATCGTGCAACAAAAATGGGTTCCTCGAGGTCCTGCACGTGTGTCTAAGGAGGTTCCAAGTGGGAACTCTAGCCATAAGTTCTCGGCTGATGATTTTGCAAATATGACCCCTTTGTGCAAAAATTGCACAGTCCCATACTAAGCAAAACCCTAGTTTCCAAAATCGACCTAAAAGATGACACTTGGGCCATGGACCTAGAAAAGAGGGGCACCCCTAGCACTATCTCGATGTCCTGAATCCAACGGAATTGACGGTTTGTCGATCCAAGCCACTGCCATAATTCTATGGCCCATTTAAACTCACACCCCAAAGGCATAGAATTCCAGCAGTGCAACAAAACTGGGTTTCGGGAGGTCTTGCAAGTTTGTCTAGGAATTTTTCACATGGGAACACTAGGCATAAGTTCCCAATCGAGGATTTTGCAAACATTACCCCTATGTGCGAAAATTGCACAGTCCCTTACTGAGCAAAACCCTAGTTTCCAAAATCGACCTAAAAGATGACACATGGATCAAAGACCCAAAGGAGAGGGGTACCCCTAGTGCTATTCCGATCTCCTGAATTCAATGGATTCGATGGTTTGTCGATTTGATCCACGGTCATCATTCTATGCACTGTTCCAACTCACATCCCAAAGGCTTTCAGGGACACTTGTTGAATAACTACCAGGGGCATAGAATTCCAACCATGTAACAAAACTGGGTTCTGGGAGGTCCTGCAAGTGTGTATAGGAAGTTTCCAAGTGGGAACTCTAGCCATAAGTTTTCGATCAAGGATTTTGTAAAGATGAACCCTTTGTGCAAAAATTACACAGTCCCTTACTGAGCAAAACCCTAGTTTCCAAAATCGTCCTAAAAGATGACACCTGGACCATGGACCCGAAGGAGAGGGGTAACCCTAACACTATTTTGATGTCCTAAATCCAATGAATTCAATGGTTTGTTGATTTGATAAACGACCATCATTCTATGGCATGTTTAAACTCGCACTCCAAAGGCTTTCAGGGACACATCTTAGATACCTACCGAGGGCATAGAATTCCAACCATGCAACAAAATCGGGTTCCAAGAGGTCTTGCAAGCGTTTCTAGGAAGGTTCCACATGGGAACGCTAGCCATAATTTCTCGGTCGAGGATTTTTCAAATATGACCACTATGTGCAAAAATTGCACAGTCCCTTACTGAGCAAAACCCTAGTTTCCAAAATTGACCTAAAATATGATACTTGGGCCATGGACCCGAAGGATAGGGGCACCCCTAGCACTATTCCAATGTCATGAATCCAATGGAGCCGACGGTTTTTCGATTCGAGCAATGACCATCATTCTATGGCCCATTTAAGCTCACACCCCAAAGACTCTCACGGACACATGTTGGATACCTACCGGGGGCATAGAATTCGAACCGTGCAACAAAACTGAGTTCCGGGAGGTCCTGCAAGTGTGTCTAGGGAGGTTCCATGTGGGAACGCTATCCATAATTTCTCGGTTAAGGATTTTGCAAATTTGACCCCTATGTGCAAAAATTGCACAGTCCCTTACTGAGAAAAACCCTAGTTTCCAAAATCGACCTAAAAAATGACACCTTGGCCATGGACCCAGAGGAGAGGGGAACCCATAGCACTTGGTTGAGTCATTAGCGAGCTCAAATATTGAAAATTTATTATACTCAAAAATATTTATAAAACTATTATGGAGGACGTTCATGGAGCACTAGTACATTCAAGTGTATTCAAAGTATCAATGTGCTTGACCCAATTTTCACAAAAACCTCCCACCTAGTATCTTTAATCTTGATTTTAAAGCATCTAAAAAAATATTTATAAAACTATTGGTCACCTTGAAAAAAAAACCTATATAAATTAGGAAAAAATAACTTCCACAAAAATGTCAAATAAAAACTTATTACCTAAGTTTATCCATTTAAAAAATAAACATGTTTTGTATTTTAAAATTCTTGATATTCAAATGTTACAATGATTTTGTAATTTTTTATCCTATATATTGATAATCATCCACCATCTAGAATATGTATTCTTGATCTTAAAATATATAAAAGAATTACTTATAAAATTATGAAAAATGATTTCACAAAGTAAAGTTTTAATATAAAAAGTTCACAAACAATACTTTGATTTTAATATAAATGTTTATTTTCATAAAAATCATCATTGTTATTGCACCGAGTCTCAGTGCTCTACAACCCAGTATGGGGGAGATGTTGTAACCCTGATTGTTGACTCAAACCTAGTCGACAGGGATTCCCATCCCTGTTGACACCAACCCACCGCGATCTCCTTGAGCACCGGCCTAGACAGGTTTTACCCTGCCCAGCAACACCTACAGAGCAGATGAAGTCTCACCCGAGGCGATCAAGGGATAGTATACGGAACCATGTTTCCACCGAATGAAGGAGGATGTGTGTGGCATTAGCTACTTAATCTTATTACAATACTCAATAAATCCATGTATTTACTTCAACATTATTGTACTCATATCAAAATGGAAACATTCATTGTTGTAGCAGATTATAACAGTAAAGCGACTATTGCATCAAAGAAACATTGCATTACCATCAAAAGACAAAAGACACACTAGGATTGCACTGAATAGTTTCATCACATCATATTATTACTGCAAAAACCCAATACAATGCCTCTACAGGTCACAGATTCCAGCAATATCTCCTGATCTCCCAACATACGCACAAAACCGCATATCAAAACTCTCTCTTTTCTCTCTCTCACGACCTACAACTTCTTGTCTATATATAGGATTTCTCTTTACAATGCTTGTCCACTTACTAACAGCTTCCTAATTGACTCTTGGACAAAAGACCCAAAATCTAACTGACTCGGTCCAAATGACCCAAAAACCCGCCTACTGCAGTACAATTAGCTCAAAATTACATCTCATATGGTCCACGACCCAACAACCCGCCTATTGCGGTACAGACGACTCGAAAATACATAAAATACTCGATCCTTCTTCCTTCTGTGGCTTCGTCTGACGTGTCACAGCATCGCTAATGCTGCGATTCTTCCTTATCAAGCCGCCAACAAAATCTTGTGGCTCACCCTCGAGCCACGTCAACTGGACATGGTGTATTTCGTGGTCTTCACTTTGAAGTCTTCGTACTGCTGCACGACTGTCATCACCGTTTCCTTGAATTCCCTAGCCGCCACCTGACTATCGACCACATCTTCTGCTGATGGATGCTCAGTGAGCTTGGCCGTCACCTGTTGCCGATGCTTCTATACTGCTTGAAGCGCTTCACCTGCCTTGGTCATGAACTGTCCCCCAACATCCTGAAACTGCTCCAACTGCGCAGCATGTTTCTTCTGTTGCTTGTCCGCCTTGGCGACACGCCCTTGTAGATCTTTCAACTCCATAACCTTGGCAACTTGCTCCATGGCAGGCATTACGCGCATTGCTGCTTTAAGCATCGCCAACTACCCCTCTGCTTCCTACCGTTCCTTCATTAGTTGTTCGACCTGCTCATCCTGGACGATCCACCCACAGAATTGCACAATGTCAGCCGTGAGCTTCGTTACAGCCTTTTCCAGCTCCTCCAACTGAGTGGCGACCTCCTCAATTACCCGTTTCCTGTCATCAACTTCAACTTGAGGCGTACCGAGATTCACCTGAGCCTTCAACGCTTGATTCTCCTGTCGCAACTGGACAATAGAAGCCCCCAGCCGTTGCACCTGTTGGAGGACATCCACCTCTTCAGTGGGTTCTGGCACATGCTGATAAGCTTCCGTGATAGCCCGATCGACTCGTACACTGTCATCCCACATACGAGCCTTCTCCGCAATAAGGAAATCGTGTTCCTTTTTTAGTCCTTCGATTTCGCTCACCTTCTCGACCCATTCTTTCTTAATGTGCTCTTCAAGTTCATCCACATCCTGTCGTGCGGGAGTATCCCTACCGGTCAATTCTTTAATGATGCACTTCGCATCAGCCTTGCTCGCCTGCAATCGTACGCACATACCACTAATCTGCCTCAGTCGATCGGTCGTTTCCTGGCTGGTAGCTGCCTTCATAGTGGTCAACCCTTCCGCGGGAAGTGCGTTCACATTAATGGTCACCTTCTTCAGCTGCTGCAGCAAGGCATTTTCAACCTTCTCCTTAGTCATAATCGCAATCGGGGGAATTTCCACATTCCTCACCCGTGGCTCAGTGCTAATTGTGCTTACTTTTCGGGTTGTTGCATCGTCTAGTGCCCGTCGTGAAACCACGTCATGTACCAAGTCCACACGAGCAGTGAGCGCATGGAATCCTTCATTTGTCGCCTTTATCATATTCTGATCTGCTGCAGTGGTTGCATCAGTGATTAAGTGTATCAGTCGACCCAAGTGTGCTTCCGCTGCTAGGGGCAGTCCACTGATTGCCACCGGGTCCTGGTGCCTCTTCCTTCTGTGCTCTTCCAAGGTACGGTCACTGTCATCATCCGTCAATGTTTTGATGGATTCTTGATCAGAATCATGATGACTGGGCGGGTCCTGTGCCGATATACGATCTTTTGGACCCTTCGCTGGTCTGCCAGCCTCAATCTTAGCAACCGAGACAGGTTCACGCCATTCCGTTGGTCAGTCGTTCATGATAGCCTCTAGTGCTTTAGCCGTTACCTTGTAAGGGGTCAGCAACCATTGTTGACCACGGTCGTGCCTTGCTTGTACATAAATAACATGCGGCCGAACGCGAACGCCATGATTGTCTTAAACCATGCCGCAGTTTCTTCGGATATCCGCGGTACCTTTGCTACAACATTGCCAAGCATCTCCCAGTAGAGCGAGAATAGAAATTGGTTATCCTAGAGGTGCTCAGGTTCCCGTACATACCATAAGTTCTTATAGCGCGCACCCTGTCATTTTTTCACAGCCTCAACTTCCATGCCTGGTATGTGTCGGGATCCTTCCAAGCCACGAATGCAATCAAGATCAGCAGCCAGCTATATGTAAACGAGCCCTTACCGGCCTGAACTGCCACAGCATCCTCAACTAATTGATTCAACAGAAACAAGGACCAGTTCATTTGGACGCCCTCTGCACATTGTACTGCACATGCGACAATCCCTGAGTTACACTGGTTAGGACGACCACCCCTGATCATCTTGCAGGATAGAATCTTGGTGCCGGTGAGTACCGCCTTATCATTAATATTGTTGGTGCGATACCCACGGCCATCCGTCTCCAAGCCATATTTCTTCACGAGTTGTCCTGCTCACTTTTTGTTGTTCGCCTTCCCTTGGAAGAACTGCGATGGGTCGACCCCATCTTTAGGCAATCCGATAATGTACAAAATTAAATCAACAGTGACCGGAATTTCGCTGTCCAGCCACAACGAACCACCATGGAAGCACAAAAGTAGTTGCTTCACGCACACATTAACTTCCGCCAGTCGTCCAAAATGTGGCATGTTAATAAGCCCTAACAAGCCGGCCCGCTTCAATCCTCAGGCCTAGTCCTGTACAATCAGCATCGCGGTAAGTTGTGATCCAGGCACATATGGGGCCGCTGCAATTTCTGGGTGGGCCACCATATCATGATCATCGTATCGGAGGTGCATCAACGACGGCTCAATATCAGCAGAGCACTCCATTCCGGCAGGGAGCGCGGGCATCCTCACACCATACTTCTACTTCGGGTTCAACTTACACAAGGTTGCATCCGGCCGATTGGGATGGATATACCCAGGGATGTCAATGGCCGACAGTCCCTCCCAAGGGGCAGATTCATCAACGCGGCGACTGTACTGCCCGGTTTGCACGTGAGCTTCTCCTACCACCCCGGTGGATGATCTCAATTGCCTCTTGCTCTGCGGGGACTCAGAATGATGGCCCCCTCGACGCTTTTTGACGACGACTGATGCTCCTACCGGCATGCTGGCGACTTGTGCCTCAAGATTGATGTCTCCCGCAGACGCAACTTCTTCCTCAACTACAATCCTAGTGAAAGGAGACTCAATCTCACTACTAATCTCCACCGTTTCTAGCTCTCGTGGCATACCTTACCCAACGCTTACCTTGATAGCTTCTCTGACCTAGCAACACTCGGCAAGTCCAACAGAACCTTACCCAACACGCCCCTTATGCTTACTAAGCGTATGCCAATACTCATCGGCTCTGCACAAGCACTTAACAATGAAAATCTCGGTGCCTTCCAACCAACTTCTGCCCGTTTTTATAGCTTGCAACCGAATCCACTGTAATCATGACTAAATCCTGCCTTAATTACACAAAAATCCTGTATTAATGATGCAAATCCATTTTTGATTCTTCCAGTTGATCGGCCAGATCCGCCATTAATGCCCATCATTCGAACAAGCGTTGTTAATGAACTGTTTTAACTTTTGTCATTTATTGTTGATTTGACCCGGTCGCAACGCTGCTACTTGTCGCAGACCATTTCGTACTTGCGGCAGAAGCCAACCTGTTTCCGCATTCCGTCCCTGTTGGTGCGCCATCCTGCCACCAATTAATCTACACTTTTTTTTTCTTTTTTTTTTCCGATGCAACTCAGGCATCGTGTTGTTCCAAGCCCAACCGATAGGGCTTCAACCTGCTACCATTAATCAATTTGGGGAGCATTGCCCCATCCAACTACTGCAATTGTACCGCTCCTCATGAAGTAATGCTACTAATGCGATACGGACCGAGCCAATGCATCTGCAATTTTCCTGGATGTTTCATAAACTTGTTGTCGTACAACAACACCAAATCACCTTGTTGAAACTATTTGTTCTTGATGTGGTGATCATGCCAAGCCTTCTGGCGATCCTTCTCCACACCCTGATGAAAATCGGTGATAAAGCGATCTTCCTCCAACTGTATTGTTGATGTATATGTAACTTCGGAATGTATTTCACTTATATATTTATTGTACTCCTATAAATATGTATTATTCCTCTATATGGAAGTGTCGTCATTTGTATTGACAACTGTCGCAAGTGTGTTAACTTGCCGATGGGTTATTAGACCACCTTGTAAGGGGTCAGCCCGATATAATGTATTATGAAGTTATTGTACCTAGCTAGACAAGTCGGCCCCATAAGGTTATTGGGAAAACAGGACAAGTATAAATAGAGATCAGGAGATCTCTATTTGGATCACTCAGAACTCACACTTCCTTCACTCGGAAAGTGGCACACATGTGAGGAGGAGGATTAGCTGCTAAGAGGAGTCTGTCTCTTGTACTTTGGTTATACTTTGGTTGAGCTATTGCTCTATCTATCTCTGAGGAAGTTGTGGGGTTTTTCACCTTAGGGTTTTCCCCATGGAAACTATGTGTCTATTGTCTCTCATGCTTTTGCTTCTTGTGATGATTAACATGCTTGTTATGATTGATATGCATTGATATACTGTACATGTTATTCTCTCAGTAAATATCCTAGATTATTGTGAATTAATGCTCAAAATTTAACATGGTATCAGAGCTAACCTGAGAAGAAGACATTGTGCAGTGACGAAAACCAAGGTTTCTTGCTTATTGGGTTTCTCTCCACAGATTTTGGAAAAACAGTATAGTAGATTGACTCTACTCATCAAGGAGAATCTATCTGTCCAATCAGAATTCAATTTTGAGCATTTTCAAATTTGGCCCTAAAAATTAGGGTTTCCAAAAAAATAGGAATTTCTAAAATCTGAAGACATAACTAGAAGCTCCTTGGAAAAATCAAAGTTTAGAGCTTTGGATCGAGATTTTTGGCTGGGTAAATCTCCAGGAAACTCAAACCCTAATTCAAGGTCCTCCCTAGTGAACCCGGGAAGACTAAAAGGCATTTCTGAAGGGTGAATCTTTGCAGATCTCAAATTTCGAATACACCAAGCTGATCAGATCATCAAGGCGCATCTTTCTATCCTTTCAGAAAGTTGAAATTCACTTTTTGAATTTTTAGGGTTTTTTCGACAAACCCTAATCCGGGACCAGATCCGGTTTTCAGCAAAGCAAGTGGTAAGACCTAAATATCTTCTATTTCAAATTGAAGTACTCTTTAAGATGTCTCACCACACCAAGCTTGAGGATAAGCTTGAAGGGGCTGATAACTTCCAAGCCTGGAAGTACAGGATTGGGTTAATCCTGGAAGAAAATGAATTGGACTCCTACATCAGCTCTGAGGTTCCTATCCCAGAGGATGAAGAGGCTAAGGTATTGCATAAGAAGAACTTGGTCAAGGAAAAGAGAATCATTGTTGATTCTATCAAAGACCATCTCATACCACATGTGTCATCCCTAAAGACACCCAAGGAGATGTTTGACTCCCTGACCAAGTTATTTGAAGGGAAGAACATAAATCGGAAGATAACTCTGCGGAATCAATTGAAAGGGGTCAAGATGTTGAATGGAGAGACCATTCAATCTTAATTCTCCAAGGTCTCTCAGATCAAGGAACAACTTGAAGCTGTGGATGAGGCAGTGGACAATGGTGAAGTTGTTATGACCACTATGAATGGCCTACCTAGGTCATGGGACTCCTTTATTCAAGGAATCTGTGCAAGAAAGAAATTGATCTCTTTCAGTAGACTATGGGAGGAATGCTCTCAAGAAGAAGCTAGGATTGTGGCACGAGAAGAAAAGATTGGGAATGAATATCAATCTCTCACAGCTCACACCAAGGGAAGCAAGGTTAAGAGGGAGAAGTCTCATAACAAGTTCTATGTAGCAGCGTCCTTCAGCCGGATCCAATGGGGCGATAACTCTGAGATCGCGATTTTCAAAATTCATCATCCGTCGCTTGAAGTTGATTACAGCTCCACTATCATTAGCCCATCCAATCCCCAGTAATGCGGGATAAGAGCTTCGTCCTTCAACTACTTTTATTACATCAAAGTCTGCATATGTTTTCATTCCCTCAATGTCCACCACCATTCGTGGAACTCTCCCAATCGGTGTCACTTTAGCATGATTAGCTAACCGAAGCTGTACAGGATACCAGCTCAATGGGGGACTCCCCATCTTCTGCCAAGCCTGCTTGGTCAATATGTTGACATCCAAACCAAGATCCAGAATAACTGAATCAACATCATAGTCACCGATTTGAATATTCATCCGCATCTCCTTACCCGTCTTTCATCATTGTAAGGAATTAACCGCACCGTCTCATTGGGATACTGCTTAATTTCTTTTAATTCCGTAATATACTGAGCCTCATATTTGGGCTTTCTGAATTCCATAATTAGTCCATCCCGGATCTCATCTAGTGACTTATCTGGGGTTCCTGTAGGGACTAGAACAAACTTCATAAACCAATCTAATGCAAGACCTCGCAGAGTTGTCGCTAACTGTCCTTTCTTAGCGGCATCATCAGTGATATGTTTTATGGTCGAGACCGCTTCACATTAAAACCAATATTGTTCAGAGTTTTCTGTCCCACTCTCGTGGAACAATGGTAACTTAGCATCATCACCCACCATTATGGGCTTCCTTACTCCTTTCATTGTACTACTACCGATTAACTTTTGTGGTATTGAAGAACTTGGCGGTGTCGAAGTGGTATTTCTTGCTATCTGAGAGATAGTGAGCAGAGGTGTGGATACGTTGGTGCTGGGGTTTGGTCCTGCCTCTATCCTGGGCGTAGCTTGGTCATCCTTTTCAGGACTGCGAGGTCGCTTCATCCTGTGTGGTCTTCCTTCATGGACTTGTGGTTCGACCGCAGCAGGACCTTCTCCTGTCCTCTGCCTCTTTTCATGTCGAAACCTCACTCCTCCCCTCGTAAGACCACTTTCTTCCTCGGCTTCACTCATAGTCTCATCATGACCTTCACCCATCTACCCCTTATCATTCCATGTACTGCCCCCCAACTGTCGTGGTACCCACGACCTCCGCCCACCAAGCTGTCTACTGATCATGATGCATCTTCTATATACCCTTTTCGCAAATAAGCATCTTAATCGATAGATGAACTCACAACCCACAATGCTTTATTATCAACCTTCTGTAGCTCCTGAATCAACTCAGGGGTCTAGGTCGTCGGTTCACCACCCTGGAAGTTCCTCTTCTGGAAGGTCAACTTCGCAAACCACTCATACAAAATGATTGGGAATTCACAGAAGAACCACTCATGCGGTCCGTCGTGAATATATCTATCCACCCACTGGTCTACTGTCAGTCGAGTGTTATGGCTTTCTTCTTCAGCGAATTCTTATAGCTTTTGATCAAACCATTCCTGGATCTCGGGTTTCGTCGGGTGCAACAACATATCCACCTTTCACTTCGCACACGGTCCCAACAACGAAACCATTTGTTGACTCAAACCCAATCGACAAGGGTTCCCATCACTGTCGACACCAACCCACCACGATCTCCCTGAGCACCGGCCCAGGCAGGTTTTACCCTTCCCAGCAACACCATCAAAGCAGATGAAGTCTCACCCAAGGCGATCAAGGGAGAGTAGATAGAACCATGTTTCCGTCGAATGAAGGAGGATGTGTGTGGAATTAGCTACTTAATCTTATTGCAATATTCAATAAATCCATGTATTTACTTCAACATTATTGTACTCATATCAAAATGGAAACATTCATTGTTGCAGCAGATTATAACAATAAAGCGACTATTGCATCAAAGAAACATTGCATTACCATCAAAAGACAAAAGACACACCAGGATTGCACCGAATAGTTTCATCACATCATATTATTACTGCAAAAACCCAATACAATGCCTCTACGGGTCACAGATTCCAGCAATATCTCTTGATCACCCAACATACGCACAAAACCGCATATCAAAACTCTCTCTTTTCTCTCTCTCACTACCTACAACTTCTTGTCTATATATAGGCTTCCGCATTTACAATGCTTTTCCACTTACTAATAGCTTCCTAACTGACTCTTGGACAAAAGACCCAAAATCTAACTGACCCGATCCAAATGACCCAAAAACCCGCCTACTACGGTACAATTAGCTCAAAATTACATCTCATATGGTCCAACGACCCAACAACCCACCTATTGCGGTACAAACGACTCAAAAATACATAAAATACTCGAGCCGTCTTCCTTCCGCGGCTTTGTCTGACATGTCGCAGCATCGGTGATGCTGCGATTCTTCCTTATCAAACCGCCTGCCAACACTGATCTATCAATCAAGAGAGATCAAATTTCTTGAGTTTAAATTTTTATAAAAAAAAAAATACACCTCAAGAAATTGGATCCCTCTCGGTGCTTGATAGATACGGGTTTAAGATGGATCTATGATGGTTATATTTACTTTTAAATTGAGAATTATCATAGTATTCATACAAACTATCTTAAACTTTAAATTTCTCATAACTTTTGACTTCTCCATAAAGTCACTATTATCTTAATAATAAAAAATGTAGAAAAATTAAAATCTAAATTCGATAATATTTAAAATGTAGAATTTAATTTGTCCTTCATGATAATATTTAAAATTGGTTGTCATTGTAGAATTGCATGGCATTAATGTGATAACATTAGCATTATTATATTATTGTTGCACTAACTCATATGCATAACATACACACACTCATTGTTCTTTGATTTGTAAGCTCCTAGATTTGATTATTGAATAGATTATAATTCATTATTATGATATTATAAGAAGAAAAAATATAACGTATCCCTACATTCATGCATAGAAAAAGTTGATACAAGAATTGAAAATACATTAAAAACAAGAAAATTGTTTGTAACTTGAATTAACAATAACTAAATGTGTATTTAATTTGAATATGTATTTAAATTGATAGAAACAAAATCACTTGCTAACTTTTTGGAATTTTGCAATCAATAACTAATAGTTTATTTAATGCAAATTTGATATCTTAATAAATAATAATACTTTTTGGAAAAAATATATATATATCCTTATAAAAACAACACAAATTTTCACAAATTATTATTTTAATGCACATCACAATTCATAAAGAGAAAGAAGGCTTTAGTGGGCTATATCATAAAAAACAATATGAAAAGTAGATACCATCATAACATACAAATTGATTGTGTTATTAAAGAACAATAACTAATTCACCATGGAAAACAATATGAAAAGTAAATACCATCATAACATACAAATTGATTGTGTTATTAAAGAACAATAACTAATTCACCATCACCATCTCACCCTGGAAAACAATATGAAAAGTAAATACCATCATAACATACAAATTGATTGTGTTATTAAAGAACAATAACTAATTCACCATCACCATCTGAATGAAATCCAAGCCTACCAAACTTGTAATGGTCTAAGGAATGCCAAGAATGCCAAAGGTTTGTAATGGTCTAAGGAATGCCAAGAATGCCAAAAATCCTGTGTATGTGGAAGTTATGGCATTAAAAAATTTACATTCCAACTAGTCTTCTAGAGGTTTGTATTTCTTTTATCAGATTAGATCCAAGGGTTAGGTTTATTAGAGTTATTGGATCCAAGGGTTTCTTTATATTAGGATTTAAGATCAAATGGAGTTTCAATCTCGTGTTATGGGCCTTTTGTGAAGGAGCACAAATATCATATCTTCTTTTGTGTTGTGTTTTATGTTCTCTCAATAATATTATGCTCATTGATTTTGTTTTCAATATAATCAAATACGTAAAAGAATTATTCAATAAAACTGTATTCAAAAAATTTCAACCTAACAAGTTATTAACCACTAAAATGGTTCTTTGATCGTTATGTAAAAATGAAATGGATATCACACATGATTGTATAAAATCTAAGGTGATCATTGCCTCATTAAGAAATAACATCCTATTAACTTATTAAATCATAAATATGGAACCCAAATATCATGGCTAAGGCTGAAAATTAAAGATAAAACATACTAACTCATTAAATCATAAATATGGAACCCAATATCAAACATGTACTCATATTTTAAATATCTTAATGATTGGAAACTTTTTAATATTTTTGTCATCGAACCATGTCGGTAATCACAAGTTCTGGAAGAGATGATGAATCTCTCCTCTCGTTGTCTTCTTGTTCATGAGGATAAGGTTCGTTTTCACGGAGAGACTTAATGACCACCCCAGATGGTAGCTGAGCCGGTGAGACCAAAACAAGAAGCTATGTCTCGTTGTAGTGATGGCATCTCGTCTTGTCTAATGGGAAATGCATAGTATAAACCTTGGTACAATACTTTAAACTATACAGTACTATGAACCTATGCAAAATTTTGGGTTAATTTTAAATTATTTTACTATGTTAAAACTCTTTTTTTTTTAATTGTCCACTTTTAAGTTAACAAATATCTAAAAACTCAATTTTGAAATTTTGAAAAAAAAAATGAAAATTCAACATGGTTATCTAATTATAATCATAAACAATTTGATAGCTAACCAAAATATCTATTGAAGTTATTGAAATTTGAATCGATTTCTCATATATCTTCTCTCATTTTAATGCAATCCATACCATTACCATTTCACAAACTCTCATTTTAATGCAAGCCATACCATTACTATTTCACAAACTTGAAATACTAAATAGTAAAGGCAAATCATAACACAATTTTTTTATGCTTGTTTTACAAATACAAACTATACCCAAACAATAGTAGGGTGTAGATGTTACATGGTTTGATAGCAACTAAGACAACCTCCTCACATGAATAACTTTCTTTCTTCCACCTGTAGGTGTTCTTTCTTCCACCTATAAGTGTTCTGAGACAATACATGTGTTCTTTCTTCCACTTACAGGTGTTCTGAGACAATTTTTGTAGCTATGGTTATCTTTAATATCAAATCTGGTTTATAGTAATCTTACTTCCCAGCCATATATAGTGATATATTAACACTTAAATCCTATTTTTATAAGGAATGTCATGTTATTAAAAAATAGTAATAGATAATCATTCTTTTATGCAATTTCGAAAAGCTTAGGTAAGCCACATAATCTCATTATATTTAGGTTCAATTTATAACAAAATTCAATATTTTCATCATTGATTGTATTTCTTTGTGTGGACTCGTCATACAAAGAACCCCAATTAAAAATCAAATATATTAACTCTACATTTAACTACAAGAAGGAACTAGTAAAAATTTTAACTAAAAATCCCCTCAATTTGAGCATTCCCAAACACCTCCTAACCTGCTAGAATTTGACCCAAGTAGCTTTGAATGGACCCATACACTCCCAATATGACCACTTACAGACTTCAAAGGACTTTTATGGAAGCTTTGAACACTTTACACAGACATTTATAACTCAGGTGCGTTAGCATAATTGTACAGGTTGACCGACCGGTAAAATTATCATAACTTAGGCATACATAAACCTTTTTGGATGAAATTAAAAGTGTTTCCTATTGGAAAAGATGCTCTCGACACAGTGGAATAGGTTTAATAACCCAAAAAAACTAAGAAATGGTCGAACCAGAAACTAAAGTTTGGCCCCCAAAACCCCAGTGCAATATTGTGAACATACACAATTGTAAAATTCCAAAATGGACACTAAAAGCTTCCAAATACACTTAATTCGAGCCAAATAGGTTACTAGAAAATATCAAAGGCTCATATGAATGTTTCAGACCCATACACCAAGTTTACACAACCATATAAAAATAGATTTACTCATAGATTAACCATTTACTCATAGATAAACCCATGCTTGAAACATTATGCAACATAAGAGGAAAACGTCGTGATTTTTATTATAAGTGGGATATTTTATGAGAGCACATCAATGGATTCTATAGAAAATCGAAATACAGAGAAATATCTACTACAGTAGAAATGGCTACTACAAAACCACAGAGAAAGGAGGAAGAATTACTGCTCCAAATAAGTGATTTCCTTATACTATTGTGCCCTCCACAAGCAATATTTCAACCCCAAATCAGAGATATGAATCCTACAGTATGCCCTCCATCAAACATCATTGATAATCATCCATTCGAAGAACCTTCATGAAGTTTGGATAGCCACAAGTGTGCCCTCCTCAAGCAGAAACCACCATAAACACTACACTCCCAACAACACCACAATCCACACTTCTACTAACTGGAACTTGAAGACACCATCAATAATTAGACCCCGCAACTATAGATGAACATAAACATATGAAATATGCTATATAGATAAATCTAAATGTGACTTATCCTCTCAATAATCAACTACAATGAAGCTCATTGAAGAGATAAGGGTGATCTCCTCCTCTCTACTAGCTGGGGTGAAATCTTTCATCACTGAAACTAGTTCACAATTGCAAGGGGCACATCTCCCAAGCTAGAAAGGGGCTCATCTCCCAAGCCATGAAAGCCACAAGATATCTCCTATTCAAAATCAAAATTTCCAAAATCCCTTTCCCAAGAGGCCTGCATCCTCTTTACATACTCCATTGAGCCCTTTCCCCCTCATTCTAGAATTCTCTCGTAAATATTTATTAAAATATTAATAAATGTTAGCTTCATGAGAGAATGGGTCCTTGGAACACATTTACATCCTTTCCTAATGTTATTTGACCCAATATTACTTTAACTCACTTGGAAATTTGAACTAGCTATGTGTAGTCAAATTTAGGGGAAGTTACACCTTCATGTGGGCCCACCTTCACCTCTAGCACCCTCCTTGGCTAAAAATAGGACCTGCAGCGTGCCATACGGGTGTCATAAGCTGTCATATGCTGTCATAGGCCCTGATTCTTGTCATAAGTTGTCATACTATTCCTTTTGGGAGTTACACTTCCACAAGTGCACCCTCAATGGTTATTTTTATCTAGATGCCTCTTCATGAAACTTCTTGGGAGTTACAAATTTGAATTTGCTTTTGTCATGAACCTTCTTGCACCTGGGAATTTGAATTTGGATGTGTTTCACTTGATTTGGGGGAGTTACAACTCATGTGGGGCCCAATTTCACCTCCTTTGCACCCTCCTTGTCCCATTCTGACTAATATTTTATTAATAATAAATATTGGACCTCATACATTACAAATGCATGACCTGTGCCACCACCTTAATAATTTATCACGAACTTACCAAGTAACTTAGGCCATTGCATCCCCTAGTCCCATGGAGTGGTCCATAGCAAAAATATGGGGACAAGACAACCCTCCCCACCCAAGATTGCTTGTCCTCGAGCAATTTAAACCTAGGAGTGGTAATGCTTCTTCTTCCCAACTTTGCTCATTGATTTGTCTGCCTCCTTCCTTAGTGATGACTATTCATAAGGATGCAACTTCAAATGGACGAAGTCATCAACTCTATATCCCACAATCTGAACCACATTAAGGCTGAAAATGTTGTCATGGTTCCAAACAAATCGAAAGGAGGTGTAGTATACTCTGCTTAAGGTATGGTCCTGCAAGGAACTGACATAGAAAAACTCCTGACCAATGCCAATAAGAAGAGTAACTCTATACTGCAACCACTCAACCAACTCCCCACTCAACTGATCTACTAAGAATCTCATCTTGTGAAATCCAAGACTGCTTCCCACCTCTGGGCCCATTGCTGTAAATATTCCCAACACTGTTACTCCAATATCCACAGCTAATCTCAAAAAGGGACCACCATGTTGTTGTTGTGCCACTCTGATCATAATCGTCCCCTCTAGAGATAGCTACATCTCCCCAACTGTCCTGCCAACAACCCTACTGAAACAATTGAGTCCAAGAATGATCCCAAGCTCCCAAATGAACCTGAGAAATGCAGAGTGTCTACTGCATCCACCTCTGCCCTACATAGTCTCCACACAAAGAACCTCATGTAGTTTCCCAAGCCACCTAGAAGTAAAACACAGTATCTCTCCATCATAATGTCTCCCACCTAGGAAACTAATCCATTGCTCCACATGGATAGGCTCATGACACAAATGGTTGGCTCTACCCCCTATGCCAACTACTAAAATGTTGAACCAAGTAATACCAATATCCCACTATCTATGTTGCACCCCTCCTATCAACTTTATCATATTGATCAATCTACCACTCTTAAGGATGTTAGTATCCCACCAATAGATTGGAATTTCATCAATCCCAATGCTCATTTGAACATCTGTGAGCCTCTCCAACAAAACATGAAGCTCCTCTTGTGCACCATGCACATAGGTCCGCTAGCTCACATCACTGTCACCTATCCCACCCAACCAAATCAGTTTAAATTTCCATGTACTGCCATGAATGATGAGGGAATCAGACAACAACCATATATGCCTATGTTGTTGCTCACAATATTGGAAAGGAACTAGTGTGCCAAACAACCCTCTACCGATGCAAGTTGAACTCGACCTCCTTTGTGTCTCCACATTTGTTATGGACCTATCCACCCAATCCATGTATGCACATACTCCTCTGTCAGATGGTCCATAAAAATTCTACATATCTGCTTCCCCCATGACTATGTCTCTCTCCCATAGGGGTAGCTCAGGATCCTCCTGATGCGAAACAAGTACCTGGTCAACATTCTCCATGTCAAATCTCTCCTCAAGCACCTGCAAATCTGAATTCTCCTTATGCTCAACCTTCACATGAGGTTCCTCCATTAATTCATGAAAGCAATCAGCCTTGTACAATTAGATGTCTGAAGAGTAGGAGGAAGTATGTAGTCCTCCCAACGACGTATGAAGTTGCTCCACCTCCTTGGCCTTGTCTTTAGCAAATTTAAGAGCAAGGTCCCTGTCCATAAATAGCTGCAAGTAATCTGATTTCATTGTCTCCAATTCCTTCTTAACGATGCACAATTGGTCACTAGTGACCTCTACAGCACATCCTTTATGCCTCTCCTCAATTTGAGTCCTCCACATAAGGTCTTCAACAAATTTATGTGCACCATCTATCCTTGTTGCGTCGAGAGGCGCTCTATAGCCCAGTATGGGGGAGATCATGTAACATGTGTCGAGTGTTTGTCGAGTTTGTCGAGTGTTTGTCTAGTAACAAAATAATACAAAGTAAACAAAAAAGAATAATACAAAGTCAAAAGTAATAAATATTATGTCGGCCATAAACAAAAAAGAATGATACAAATAAAAAGTAAATATGAAACTTAAACTAGAGACTTTAGAGCTTAGGATTAGGTGATAAATATTATGTCGATCTAAACAAAAAAGAATAATTCAAAGTAAAAAGTAAATATGAGACTTAAACTAGAGACTTTACTTTTTACTTTTAATACAAAGTAAAATGTAAATATGAGATTTTAGAGTGTTTGTTGAGTAACAAAATAATACAAAGTAAACAAAAAAGAATAATATAAAGTAAAAAGTAATAAATATTATGTTGGACATAAACAAAAAAGAATAATACAAAATAAAAAGTAAATATGAGACTTAAACTAGAGAATTTAGAGCTTAGGATTAGGTGGCTCAGGTATTGCACTCAACGAGCTATTCAAGAAGAGGTTTGCACCTCCGGAGATTTGATCCCTCTCTGTGCTTGATAGAGCCTAGGATTTGGATCTATGCTGGTTAATACTTGCAACATACTCTCTTCTGTGACTAAGAGTTGGCTCCCTAAGTAATGAAATGTCATACTTCCAACACTATTTATGATGTCACCTAAGATATCATCCAACTCATGTGGATCCTACAAGCTCACATTGTCCATGGTTTGTGTATTGTTTACATTTTCTAATGGCTGGTATACCAAATCAAGATGCGGGTGGCATGAAGCCATAACACACAATTTATCTTTAACACCAAAATTTTTAGTACCAACATTAAAATATTTTACAAGACCTTCATGCTTACATGAAATGGATTTTGTATCATGTTGCGGCAAGGAAATATGATTGTTGCAAGAATCAGATTTGTTGTCATACCTTGGTGTCACAGTTTCATGGATTGTTTCTAGGCCATCTCCTATGCGTCATTCCTTTGTATAACTCGGTGTAGTCTTTGTCTCTTG
This sequence comes from Larix kaempferi, assembly GCA_027924585.1. NCBI lineage: Eukaryota > Viridiplantae > Streptophyta > Pinopsida > Pinales > Pinaceae > Larix > Larix kaempferi. The sequence goes on along the minus strand of BSBM01000461.1, from coordinate 13,927,472 downwards.
TCCTCCATGTTTAGTTGAAGGTTGAATAATGATAAGGGATTCATTGCTTCCTAATCCGATCTTATCATAGGAACCTTTGGTTTCTCTATTTTTAAAGACACCGAACATCCTCTCCACAATTCGAGAAGCAGAGCATTCAGGTAGCAAGGATTTACACTACTGCAAGTCATGCTCTAACTTTTTATGTGTCTTATCAAATTTATTCAATTACTTCTCATGGAACTTCATGAAACTTTCCCACTCAAACTTCTCCTATATGGGAAAGGCAGGTAGAAAAGTAGGTAACGGCCTACCATCTACAAGTCTAGCCATTGATGCAATTTTTTCGCTACACTTGATGCATTTCTTCTTTTGAAGGTTCTAATATCAAATTTTCTTCATAATTACTCTTGAGTTCCCACAACTGTAGAGGAACATGCTCTGATACCACTGTAATATCCCCACTTAAATATCAAGGATATTAAGTCTACAATTAACTACAAGAAGGAACTATTCAAAAATTTCAACTGAAAAACCTTTGATTCGAGCTCTCCCAAACACCTGCTAAACTACTCAAATTTGACCCAAGCAACTTCAAATGGACCCAAACACTCCCAATATGAACACTAACATACTTTAGATGATTTTTATGGAAGCTTTGAACACTTTACATAGACATTTATAACTAAGGGTGCGTTAGCATAACTGTACAGGTTGACTGGCCGATAAAATGATCATAACTTAGGAATACATAAACCTTTTTGGATGAAATAAAAAGTGTTTCCTATTGTAAATGGTTCTCCTGACACAATGGAATATGTTTTAGAACCCAAAAAAACTCATAAATGGTTGAACCATAAACTAACTTTCATCCCCAAAACCCAGTGCAATATTGTGAACATACACAACTGTAAAACTCCAAAATGGACACTAAAAGCTTCCAAAACACTTAATTAGAGCCAAATAGGTTGCTAACAGATATCATAGGCTCATATGAATGTTTCTGACCCATACACCAATTTTACACAACCATACAAAAACATATTTACTCGTAGATAAACCATTTACTCATAGATCAACCCGTGCTTGAAACGTTGTACAACATAAGAGGAAAACATTGTGATTTTTATTATGAATGGGAAATTTTATGAGAGTACATCAATGTCTGTTATAGCAAATCAAAATACAGAGAAAAAACTGCTACAAAGAGATTAGAAATGGCTGCTACAGAACCACAGAGAAAGGAGGAAGAATTATTGCTCCAAATGAGTGATTTCCTTATATTGTTGTTCCCTCCACAAGCAATATTTTGACCCCAACTTAGAGATATGGACCCTCTAGTGTGCCCCCCTCAAGCAGAAACCACCACAAACACTGCACTCCCAACAACACCACAATCCACACTTCTATCGACTAGAACTTGAACACACCATCAAGAATTCGACCCCACTACTATATATGAATATAAACATCTGAAATATGCTCTATGTATAAATCTAACGGTGAATTCTCCTCTCAATATTCAACTACAATGAATCTCAATGAAGAGATCAGGGTGATCTCCTCCTCTCTACTAACTAGGATGAAATATTTCATCACCGAAACTAGTTCTCAATTGCAAGGGGCACATCTCCCAAGCTAGCAAGGGGCTCATATCCCAAGCCATGAAAACCACAAGAGCTCTCCTATTCAAAATCAAAATGTCCAAAATCCCTTTCCCAAGAGGACTGCGTCCTTTTTATAGACTACATTGAGCCCTTTCCCCCTCATTCTAGAATTTTGTCATAAAATATTAATAAATGTTATTTTCATGAGAAAATGGGTCCTTAGAACACATTTACATCATTTCCTAATGTTATTTGACTTAATTTTCCTCACTTGGAAATTTAAATTATCTATGCATAGTCAAATTTTGGGGAAGTTACACCTTCATGTGGGCCCACCTTCACCTCCAATGCCCTGCTTGGCTAAAAATAGGACCTGCAGCATGTCATATGATGTCATAAGATGTCGTACGACCTAATTCTTGTCATAAGTTTTCATAAGATTCCTTTTGGGAGTTACACTTCCATAAGTGCGCCCTCAATGGCTATTTTTAGCTAGGTGCCTCTTCGTGAAACTTCTTGGGAGTTACAAATTTGAATTTGCTTCTATCATGAACCTTCTTGCGCCTTGGAATTTGAATTTGGATGTGCTTAGCTTGATTTGGGGGAGTCACACAACTCATGTGGGGTCCAATTTCCACCTCCTATGCACCCTTCTTGTCCCATTTTGACTAATATTGCATTAATAATAAATATTGGACCTCATACATTACAAATTCATGACCCATGCCACCACCTTAATAATTTATCACGAACTTACCAAGTAACTTACGCCATTGCATACCCTAGTCCCATGGAGTGGTCCATAGAAAAAAATTGGGGAAATGACATTATGCTTCTCATCAAAAAAAAATTGTCTAAAATTTTGATCTTCAACAATTAAATTTCGATCAGAAATTAACCCTTCAATAATAAAATTTTAATTAAAAAATTACCCTTCCATAATGAAGTTTTATATTAAAACTACCCATTAACGGTTATTTGCAAAAAAATACCTTAAAACTCAATTTTCAAGCACCTAAACACTCAATTTTCAAGTTTTGAATAGAATGGATTACAAAATAAATCATAGTCAAAAACAAATTGTGTTACAATGCATATAACTATAACCTACTATGAACCTAGGAAAAATTCTGCATTACTTTACTATGTTGAAAGTCAATTTTTTTCAACTCAACCTGATACCTAAAAAAATAATTTCCAAGTTTTGAAAAAAAATGAAAATTGAACATGTTATCCAATTCTAATGGGAAATGCTTAGTCTAAACTTTGGTACAATACATAAATCTATAAAGCACTATGAACCTATGCAAAATTTTGGGTTAATTATGAATTGTTTTACTATGTTGAAACTCAATTTTTTTCAATTGTCCACCTTTAAGTTAAGAAATATCTTAAAACTCAATTTTGAAATTTTGAAATTTTGAAAAAGAATTGAAAATCCAATCTGGTTATCCAATTATAATCATAAGCATTTTGATTGCTAGCCAAAATATCTATTAGAGTTATTGCAATTTAAATTAACTTCTCATATAGCTTCTCTCATTTTAATGCAATCCATACCATTGTCATTTCACAAACTCTCATTTTAATGCAAGCCATACCATTACCATTTCACAAACTCGAAATACTTTAGTAAAGGCAAATCATAACCCAATATTTTGATGCTTATTTTACAAATACAAAGTATACCCAAACAATAGTAGGGTGTAGTTGTTACCTGGTTTTACAGCAACTAAGACAACATCCTCACATGAATAACTTGAATTCTTCCACCTACATGTGTTCTTTCTTCCACCTATAGGTGTTTTTTCTTCCACCTGTAGATGTTCTGAGACAATACATGTGTTATTTATTCCACTTGTAGGTGTTCTGAGACTATTTCTGTAGCTATGGTTATCTTTAATATCAAATATGGTTTGTAATCGTCTTACTCCCCAACCTTATAGTGATTGTTTTTGTTATTTTAGCCATTAATTTATCTGGTTGCTTTGTTATTTTAGCCATTAATTATCTAACAAACCCTCACTACTTCTATACTAGCATTCTATGACCATTTTTGTCCAAATGAATAAGAGAATTAACATTTAAATTAACAACTCTAAATTCTGACTAGGTGTTCTTACTAGTGTCAAATATGTTTATTTACTAAAAAAAATGGTTTTAAAATCTATAATTCCAATCCATGGAATGCTAAGAAAAACATGTTTGAATGCATTACATGTCACTTAAAATTTCTGAGTAATTCCAAACTACCAAAAAAATTATAAACATAGATTTTGCACTCCCACATAAATAATTAAAGGACAAGTGCACTTCAAATTTTAACTAGAATTTTCCAAATTTAAAATAAGTACCCATAATCACAACATAGAATCCATGAACTTGTAGTAGTATGTCAATATATTAACAAAAAATTGCTAATATGTCAATCTGTTCAGATCAAAGAGTTTGAAATAAGAACATAAATTTTAGCAGAGATACTATAAAGTGTTGAAAATATAAGAAATATAGCTAGGGCATACAAAATCATTAACACATGCCAATACCCTTTCATAGGATAACTTTGATCTTCTTGATATTCTACGTTGTAAGAAAATAATCCCTTCTCACTGAGTGTTGGAACAACGTCCTTAGTGCTAGAAAAATCTTTTCGTGCTGGAACAACCTTAGTGTGGGAACAATCTTTTCTTGTTGAATGTTGGAACAAAATAAACCATGTCTTTGAACTAATGCCTAGGATATACAAAATTATGCTGAAATGACAAGCCATCAATGTAACGAGCAGCACCTGTATTCCACATTGCATAAATATAAAATGAATATTAAAGTTTCATATATCATAAGCATAAACATAATTGAAATTGGAATGTCAGACAACAAAAATAAAAATAAAAATTACATGTGTGAATAAAATCTGTACAAAATAATAATAATAATAAAAACATAAAATTTGAGAACTCACATGTCATAAAGTCTTCTTTCCTTTGCATTATGCCAAATCTCATAAACTCATTCCCAATCCACCGTTGATATATTAGAACCTATTAATGATACACGCATTAATGCATCAAGTGTATCAATTGACAGTCTTGTTCTCTTTATATCTTTAATCAGATTTTGTTTGGAGAAGCCTTGTTCACATGCAACTGTGCTTGCTAGTATTACAAGCACTGCTTGCCATAATTTTAACATATTTGGATCTCTAGAATTCCAATCTTTTGTTTGAGAAAATACTTTTCATGCATCTTTCATTGGGAATCTTTCTCCATTTAGATAAAGCACATCAATAAATTCATAGAACTCTCTTTTACAGGTTGCAATGTCAAATAATGGTACATTTTCACTTTCATTGCAGGATTTATGTTGCACATGTGAAAAGAGCCTTTCAAGCCAATGATTTGCATTATTTTCTCTCACATAGAGATCTAGGATAATGGCAAGGACTAAACAACCTCGTTGCATTAAAGAGATGAAGATATGGAGATATGGAATTGAATCTCTCAACCAATGCTTGGACATAATTCCTTGTAAGTTGTAGCCATTGATGCAAGTTGCCATTGGTTGTGACATTTGCTCATATTGGATTGGAATATATAGAAAATAATGTATATGGGTAGTCCCCTCTTTGTCAATATTTTCAAGAAATTCATCTTTTGAATCTTCCAAGAATTTAGTCAGATGCATTGCACCTTCTGCAACATAATTTGGCCTTTAAAAATATCTTTGAAGAGTATTTAATGTACGATCAATGGATATTCCATGCGATGTGACATCCACATTATCTTCTTAGAATTTTTTGTTTAGATTATTCAACTCTATTAAAACATCAGCAAGCATATTTAAACAAAACTGAACTGAGAAAATCCTTACCTTATGATACCAAGAGTTCTTTCTTTCTTTCTTCCATAAGCTTAAAATAGTAGGAATCACTGTAACAAATATTTCAACTACTTGACCTCTAGATAGCCATCTAATACCATGGATTTGAAGAACATGTAAGGATTATAATTCCATTGTCTCTAGTAAGGAAATCAATTCATTATTTATCTTTGTTGAATTTTCAACCCATGAATACACTTTATTTGTTATTTTCTCAACATACAAAAATTCCAATATCTTCTTTGAAGTATATGATGCTGCAAGTGCCTCACAGTGTGCAATACAATGAGTACTGATCATATTTGGTAGATCATTCTTTAGCAATGTGACAAATCCATTTTCACATCCAACCATTGATGAAGCACCATCAGTGGAAACTGCTATTAGTTTTTCATTTTTTAGGTGCCTTGTTTCCTTTATATTGTTAGAATTTTAAATGGAATAACATAAAGGATCACTGAAAGATAAAAAAGCACAGCATAAACAATAGTGCACAATAATTTATCCTAGGAAACCCTCATGGGGCAGAAAACCTAGCAAAACTTCTTCAATATATATTCGTCAAAAAGTACAATAGCAATCCTTGTGCAATAACCCAAAACAAGAAGTCTCCAAAAGAGGCTACTCTCCTTGACTCTATCTCTCTACTCATGTGAACTTGATGAGTGAGTGAGGCGGCTAAATGAGGAGGGCGAGCCTCCTATTTATATTAATCAGTGATATGTCCTTTTTCCCCAATAGGGCCGACTTGATCTCTCAAATAAGGTCGACTTGTCAATTACATAATAAAATATTATTTTCCGTATTCTTCTAGGCTGACATAACTATTAGGGTTTACATTGACTCTTTCAATGACTTTTACATGATCAATTACAACATCAATAATTCCTGAAGGAAGTATAATAAATAATACAAATAATAATATATTCTGAAGTTACATTCTTCAACACTCCCTCTTAACAAGGAAGGTATTCTTCACCATCATCATCCTGCTACTGCAATTTTGTACTCTGACCATTGACTTCTGACATCTCTCGAATCTATACATAATAAGAAGTTCCAACTAGACACCCCTTTTTCATGTTGGATGTACCCGTCTTTGTAGTTCTAGCCCGCTTTCACGCTAGATGCAAAACTTCTATAGTGCCAACCCTTTTTCATGTTGGATGTAAACCTCTTTGCAGTGCCAGCCCTCTTTCATGCTAGATGAAAACTTTTACAATGCCAACCCTTTTTCATGTTGGATGTAAACATCCCTACAGTGCCAGTCCTCTTTCATATTATATGCAACTTTACAATGCCAATCCTCTTTTATACTGGATGTAACCATCTCTGCAGTGCCAATCCTCTTTCATACTATATGCAACTCTACAGTGCCAATCCTCTTTCATAATGGATGTAACCATCTCTACAGTGTCAGTCCTCTTTCATACTGGATGCAACTCTACAGTGCCAGTCCTCTTTCCTAGTGGATGTAACCATCTCTATAGTGCTAGTCCTCTTTCATACTATATGCAACTCTACAATGTCAGTCCTCTTTCATACTATATGTAACAATCTTTGCAGTGTCAATCCTCTTTCATACTGGGTGCAACTCTACAGTGCCAGTCCTCTTTCATACTGGATGTAACTATATCTACAATGCCGATCCTCTTTCATACTGGATGCAACTCTATAATTCCAGTCCTCTTTCATACTGGATGTAACTATCTCTGCAGTTTCAGTCCTCTTTCATACTGGATGCAAATCTACAATGTCGGTCCTCTTTCATACTGGATGTAGCTATCATCCCTTTTCCATAAACCAAGCAAGCCATCTGGTGAGTCCAGCCCCGGAGCGTACATTACGTTGCATACCGCAACCACCTGTGTTACCTCACCACATATCCAGATCATCTCATAGCCTAGGAGACTCAATTACGTCACATAATATGTGACTACCTGCTACCTAATCACATCTCAAGTGGTGACACCCAGGAGACTCAATTACGTCACATGACTTGTGACTACCTGCGTCTCATCCATGCTATGTTACTCATCACTCCCTCTTGATCTGGACTACCTCATGCTTGTCCCTGAAGTACTTAAACTTCACCCTCGATAGAGGCTTGGTCAACACATCGGCTATCGGCTCCTTTGTTGCTATATATTGGAGCCTCACTGCTCCCTTCTACACCACATCTCGGATATAGTGATACCTGATCTCGATGTGCTTTGACTTGTTATGAAACACCTAGTTCTCATATAAATTCACGTAACTCTGGTTGTCACAGAGAATACAAGTCACCTATAACTCAAGATCAAACAAACCTACAAGCCACTTCCGAAGCCATACTTCCTCGTTGCTTAACGAACAAGCTGCCATATACTCTACTTCGGTTGTACTGAGTGCCACACTCATCTGCTTCCTACTGAACCATGAGGCCATACCAGATCCCAAACTGAAGCAACACCCTGATGTGATCTTTCTATCTGTGACACTGCAGGCCCAATCCGCATCTTCATAACCCTACAGGTTAATCCTATGATCTGATGCATATCTGAGGCCATAATCAACTATACCTCTCAAGTACCTCAACAAATTCTTTTCTTCAACCAAGTGAACTCATCTCGGCTCTACCATATACTGACTCAGAGTGTTCATGGCAAAACATAAATACGACAGGCTCGTGTTCGTGAATTACATCAATGAACCAACCATCTTCCTAATACTGTGGCATCCATTGATTCTGAAGAAGTATCGCAGAACAAATTCAGATTCAATGCCATGGGTGTGGCCATGGCCTTACAATCCATCATCTCGAATCTCTTCAGGATCTCTACTGCATATTTTCCCTAACTCAAGAAAAGTTCCTCTGGATTTTACCACACCTCAAGACCTAATAAATAGTGCATCATACCTAGGTCTTTCATCTGAAACTCAGCGGGAAGATTCCTCTTTGTTTCTACTATGAGCCTCTCATCACCTATAAGAAACATATCATCTGCATACAAAATTAGTATCACTATATTTCCCTCTTAAACCTTGTAGTAAAGGTTGTAATACGATTTACTCTTGGTAAACCCCAAGCTCATCAAAAACCCATCAATCATGTCGTACCATGTCATGGGTGCCTGTTTCAAACCGTATAAGGCCTTCTTTAATCTGCGCACATGAGTCTACATGTCATGTGTCTCAAATCTTAGTGGTTTCTCCACATACACTTCCTCTTCTACGATGCCATTCAGGAAGGAAGTCTTCACATCCATCTAATGTACCTTCCACTTCATTACTGTGGCTATAGCAAGTATAGATATGATTGAAGTGTATCTAGCCACAGGAGCAAATATGTCCTCATAAAGGCTATGCCTTCTTTCTGAGAGAATCCTTGAGCCACAAATGTTACCTTGTATTTATCAACACTTCCGCCTGATGCATGCTTGATCTTGTAGATCCATTTGGAAGACACTATTGACTTCCCTTCTGGTCTCGGAACTACATCCCATACATCATTCTTCATGATCAACTGATACTCCTCGATCATAGCATCCTTCCATACTTTATTTTCAGCAGCCTCTTCATAACTGGAAGGCTTTGCATCAATGATGTCACACAAAAATGCCACATAGCTGGAATATGATCAAGGTCTCTTGCTTTCTCTAGAAATCCCTTATGGACACCATACTTCTATGCATCTTGAATAATCTCTCATGCACAGGCTAGTATTCTCTTGTGATTTTTCATCTCTCAGGTTGGATCTACAGGTCTCTATGGTTCTGTCATATCATGGCCTTCTAGTTATTCTGGAACCATCTCTTCCATAATTGTGTCTCTAACTTAGGGAGCTTCAAGTTCTTCATCATGTGCTTCGTCGGAGTGAATCTTCGTTGATCTGCTAAAAGATATGTCTTCATCAAAGGTAACATCTATGTTGGTATCGATCTTCTTGAAACATGGTATATAATTATGTAGGCCTTTTATGAGTCACTATACCCAATAAAGATGCCCTTCTTCCTTGAAGGCTCTAACTTGGTTCTTTTCTCTTTTGGAACATGTGTGTATATAGGACAACCAAATATTTTGAGATGGATGACTTATGGCTTCTCACCTGTAAACCTATCTTCAGGTGTCTTGTTCTCAAGTACACATTGTGGAGTTCTGTTTTGAACATATACTATTGTTCTTGTTGCTTCTGCCCATAAGTGCATTGGAAGGTCCTAATCATGGATCATGGCCTTCATTGCTTCCATTATTTTCCTATTCTTTCTTTCTGCAATACCATTCTATTGTGGATTGTAGGGAGTGCTCATCTCCCTCTTAATCCCTGATTCTTTACATAATGTTTTGAAATATCCCGAGGTAAATTCACCACCATTATTTGATCTTAAAGTCTTGATTTTCTTTTCAGTGTGATTTTCTACAAGGGCCTTGAACTCTTTAAACTTGCTAAATACTTCATCTTTGGTTTTCAAGAAATAGATCCAAGTTTTATGAGAATAATCATCAATAAAATAAATATAATATGCATACCCGCTTAGTGATTTGGAAGGCATAGGTCCACATACGTCCCAGTGTACTATTTCCAAGATCTCCTTGGCTTTGTTATCACTGCTTGGAAATGGTTTCTTCACATTCTTCCCTTTCGCACATCCTTTACATATGCCTTCATGTTTTGTCTGGATCTTAGGTAAGCCATTCACCATCTTGCTCATGATCATTAATGCTTTGTAGTTTATGTGAGCAAATATTCTATGACATAATTCACTTGGTTCCATAGCTTCATGAACCAATGCGTGTTCTAGTTGTCCCTTGATTTTGTACAATCCTCCCTCTTGCACTCCAATCACTATTGCATCATCAAAGGTTTTACCCTTAGGACACACAAGTACTTGGCCATCAAAAAATGCAACTCTAAATCCTTTCTCATCTAAGGCTGATATGGAAGGTAGATTCTTCTTTAGTTCAAGTACATATAGGACATCTTTCATCTCAATAGGCTTTCCTTATTCAAGAATGTAAGAAGATTCTCCTACCCCTTTTATGGGATATTGGTAATCATCTCCAACTTTCACCTTGTGAGGTGAGTCTTTTTCTATCAAGCTGTTGAGAGCATCCTTGAAACCTGTCATGTGCTTGGAGGCACCACTATGAACAAGCCAATCATTGTTTCCAAGCAAAACCGTACATGTGAGTGTTGATATCATAACATATTCTTCATCACTTGAAGAATCTTCCCTTTCTTTCTTCTTTACTGGTTCACCATCCTCTACAACATGAGCATGGTGTCTTTTCTTGCTTCCTTTATTGTTGCCTTTCTTCTTAGCACAATTCCTAGAAATGTGTCCAATCTCATCATAATTGTAGCATTTAATATTTGAGTAGTCTCTGGGAGGTCTTTGACCCTTGGGGAATCTTCTAGATTTGTGATGATGATATTCTTTCTTGCTTCTCTTAGTATGAGCTACCAAAGCTTGATTATCTTCTTCACCTAACTTTTCTTCTCTGGCTTCAATCCTTACCTCTTCCTGAGTACAAGTTTCCCAAAGTGAACTTAATCTGATAAGTTTCTTTCTGGAACATATACCTTGAATAAATGACTCCCATGATCTTGTAAGACCATTCAAGGTGGTCATCACTTGTTCGGCATTCTCAACATGGTCTCCAATAGCTTCTAGTTGATCTCTGATATGGGAGACCCTTGTGAAGTAATATTGAATGCTTTCACTGCTTTGCATCTTCACACCCTTGAGTTGAGTTCTCAAGGTCATCTTTCTATTGATGTTCTTTCCTTCAAACAATATCTTCAGTGCATCAAGCATCTCTTTCGTAGTTTGTAGAGATGAGATGTGTGGGATCAGGTGATCCTTGATGGAATCAACAATGATCCTCTTGGCCTTTATCAAGTTCTTCTTATGCTTGGCTTTTTCCTCATCTCCCTTTGGCTCCACAACTTCTTCTTTGATATAATTGTCCAACTCATTCTCTTCTAGAATGAGCCTCATTCTATACAAGCATAGAAGTTATCTGCTCCTTCAATCTTATCCTCAAGCTTGGCATGGTTTGTCATATTGATAAAATGAGAACCTTAAATGGAAATAGAAATAGTAGACTTACCAATTGAGATTGCTTGAACCAAGTGCTTGCTTCACTGTCTTGTGAGATCTGACTTCAAGATGACCTAGGTTTGTCAAAGAAACCCTAATTTTCCAACTTCGGGATCTTGAGAAACTGAATGGAGGAAAATATGTGCCTCCCTAAGGTGAGTTGAGAAAAGGTACTTTTTTGCCAAAATCTGTGGAAAGAACTTCCAAAAACTTGATTCCCTAGTTTTCCCGAGCAGTAGTGGTAGGCCCAAAAATGAAATTTCACTGATCAGAATTCTGCTTCCATGTAAATATGTTCCCTATTAGGGCGAGTTTCCTTGACCCTCTTTTTCAACCAAACTGTGGAGGATAGCTTCTGGAAAGAGAAACCCTCATTTTCACTTTCAACGGTAGCAGTTGCACAATGTTTTCTTTCAGGCTATCTCTGAAACCATGTTAGAATTTTAAATGCAATAACATAAAGGAACATTGAAAGGTAAACAAGAACAACATAAACAATAGTACACAACAATTTATCCTAGGAAACCCTTGTGGGGAAGAAAACCCATCAAAACTTCTTCATTATAGATTCGTCAGAAAGTACAATAGCAATCCTTGTGTAATAACCCAAAACAAGATGTCGCCAAAAGCAGCTACTCTCCTTGACACTATCTCTCTACTCATGTGAACTTGATGAGTGAGTGAGGTGGCCAAATGAGGAGGGCAAGCCTCCTATTTATACTAATCAGTGACATGACCTTTTTCCCCAACAGGGCCGACTTGTCAATTACATAATAAAATATTATTTTCTGGATTCTTCTAGGATGACATAACTATTAGGGTTTACATTGACTCTTTCAATGACTTTTACATGATCAATTACAACATCAATAATTCTCGAAGGAAGTGCAATAAATAATACAATTAAGGATATATTCTGAAGTCACATTCTTCAACATATATTAGTGACTGTATCGCATGTTTCATTTCCTTTTCCATCGAGAACAATAATAATTTTCATGAATTGTGATATTGGAGACCCAAAACCTTTCAAGTCTAGATATGTAGAATATACAACAAGGTGTTGTTCCAAAGCATATTATGTGCTTTCTTCCAACATTATAAAGAAAAATGGACTGTCTAACATATTTCTAACTTGCACCTCTTCAAGGTAATCTTATATACATTGAACAAATTCAATGGAAGCTTTTCTATTTATGTAAGAAGAGTACTCCACTCAAGAAGGCATAAATTATTATTAGGTGTTTGAAAATGCATTTGAAGATGACATAGATATTCATAACTAGCAATTGCAATATCCTTCTGTGTAATAAAATATGCTAACTTCATAGTGGTTATTTCCCTTTCCTTGTTGGCATCATTTTTAGTCATTATGTATTCTAAAATGGGCTTTTCCAACCTTTCAGTTTCATACAAATTTATCTAAGCTGATGTTTAATGAATAGAATATTTTGAATGAGTTGTCACAACATCAATTTGAATTGTATTGCATCCATTTATGATACCCCATGGACCTCGAGCCTTATATTTCTCACAAAATATGCACTTCATATGTGTTTTTCCATCAACAACATTGATATTATACACCCAATGATGTTTTAGTTTCCCCTCTTCTCGAAATTCACATTTTGAGGAGGTCTTTATTCTCCTCGAACTACTAGATCCACCTTCCTTGTCATGACCAAGAATTCCTAAATCATCGTGAATCTCTTCATCCATGTCTTCATGAGAATCATCTTTAAGTCAGGGATACATTAAATATCTTCAACATTGGAAGGGTTTGACATTATATAATATCCATAAAATTTGTCCAAAGTTTATTGGTATTTTTTTAAGAGGCGTTTCTATTCAAATAATTTACTTGTACACAAAACAACAACAAAAATGAAGCTAGAAAAAGTGCACTGTATTAACCTAGATCAATAAAAAATATTATATTAATGGAAAAACAAAAATAATCTTCCTTTTGGATGGACTATTAAATCTCAAATTACAAAATATAATGTATAAATAGAATACATTTTTTTATCTTCTAATTTACTTACAAAACATACATTTCATTAACTTCAAAACATGAAAACACATCCCAATATCATTAAATATAAATCTAATTGATTTACACATATATATTATAGAATGACTGGAAGAACTGAGTCATTATAATTAACTAAAAACCAAAACTGATGCAAACGCCTCTGACCTACACAACACCTGGTGCCTCAAGTTTACATAGGGGGAAAATATAAATGAATGCAAACACCTACAGTATATACAACACTCTATTTTCTTCCTTACATAATAGTGAAAATAAATCTTCCTAAGATCTGAAAGGGGGGTTGCAAATTGACGCTGAATACATTGTGCATCACAAGATGTAATGGAGTAATCCAATGAAATTTTACACCTAATTCTAGTAGATTGGAAATTCATCGAGAATACATAGCCTGCCACCTCACAAACATGATGTATTTATTTATTATCTCCTTCTATAATCCCTAAAGTGGCACACAAGTCCAAACCATGGCTTCCAACCAATTATTAAGTCCCAAGGAATACTAAGGATCCTTTGAGTGTATGGCTCCTCTAAAAATATTCTCTATCCCCCCTCTTACACTGAGGAAGTGTCTTCTTATATGCACAATGATTACATTCAGTTTATCCTAAAAATATTAACAAAAATGCATCTAAACAGCTAAATTCCTGCTAGTTGGAGTGACTATGCTAATACCATAACTCCGACTTTTGGGGTATTGGAGAGCCACTACGCACCTCGTGCATTGGATCCCTACTTCATGGTCTTGCTGTCATTTTTATTATTATTTTTTGGATTTCCATATTTCTTGCCATATGATGTTTTGTCTAAAAATGTACCCTTCAATAATAATGTTTTGATCCCAAATCCTGACAAACAATGCAAAATCATGTTATAGAGATCATTTGAGTATGGAAGAATGATACAATGTGCATCGCATATGCATGACCCATAAAAATATACAAGGCCAACATTCAAGAATAAATCCAAAATATGCTCGATGCTAGAATTAGCTTACCAATAAAAGAAAGTAAATGGGTGTCACCTATCTTGGTTTCCAATAAAAAGAACTGGAAGTTGTGCATTTGTGAATACTTACTCAAGTAAATCAAGGAATGGTAAAGACCCTTTTATAGATCCTTTCACTAAATAAAATCCTTCTTGATTAATACACCGTAAGACATTGTTGTCTATATATACTAATGCTCCCATCTTCCAATGAGTGCTTGAGTGGCCTTCCAGGTTCCACCTTTGTCCTCATGGTAAATGTGGTAGCACAATACTATCTAATGAGTTTTGAAAGAGGGAGGCATCGTGACTCACGAGGGGTGTGCCCTTCTATCCTTGTCTCTACCACTTGGATTGGTTGGGTGAACGCACAGGATCGGTAAAGCTCAAGCTCAAGCTCAAATCGAATGATTTGTCATCCATGCCATAAGTTTTGATACATGCATGATCTTTTCTCTCTAAGATTTCTTGCAGGAAAACACCCCAACTATATGATTATGCATACAATGAAAATTGGCGCATTGGACTAAGGTTGATTGTGTTTCCCGTATTACCGTTAGCCAAAGATACATTTTGACCCTTTTAGCAAGTCTATATAGTTGTCAACCGCATAGTAGTGTCGAAACCTTTACGATTTTGAGTTTCGGGATATTTTGAATGTGTATTTATAGTCTAAAATACAAAGGGAACCCATTAAAGAACTTCCATTCTTTGAGAGAGGGATATCCAATTACACGAGACAAATCATGTAAATGATCGACAAACACCTCTCAATCCTCGAAACTCATTTGGTCACAATTGGAAACCCCAACCGAGGAGATAAAATAGCATTTTGTGTTTATCATTGAACAACTTCAAATCTCATTTTTACTTTGACCTACTTCAAGGATGCAATTTTCACCATGAACTTTCAAAACTCAAAAAATGACAATTTATTGCCTAAATCCATATCAATCCTCCTCTATGGTTTGAAGCGGACTATAATTGTGTTTACCCTTCAAATGTGCAATTAATTGTGTATACTACATAAGACAGTTGTGTCAGTGGGCATGTTTTGCAGCAAATGAAAGAGACAAACAATCAAGCATCTCTAAAAAATCAAAGGTAATTAACGGAATATATTACCGTTTCTATAATATATGCAATTCATTATATGTGACTACCATGTTTGATGTCAATGGCATGTAGTACTACGTATATGTAGGTGTGGATTTAATAGTATTGGATGGGTCCAAGCAAACTATAATAGTGGTTGATGAAACGGATCTCGTGGACATCATGAAACAATTCAAAAAATTCAACAAAAAAAATGCTCAGATTGTGAGCGTTGGGCGGCGAAACTTTGGAAGTGGAAAATATGTTTGAAACTCTAAGATTTTGAAATGAGATGTTGTAATTAGATACATAATTTTAGAATATGATCCATAATGAGCTACATAAATAAGTTGTTCAAGCAACTGATTCAACAACCCCAACTTGAACTCATAGTTACATATCTCCAACAGGTATCCAACAAAAAATGGATTGGTAATGGGTATTATGCTAATGAAACCCAAGAAATATGGGTAATGTGTATTATGCTTATGAAACCCAGGGAGGATGGGTAATGGGTATTACACTAAAGAAACCCAGGAAGGATGGTAATGGGTATTACGCTAAAGAAACCCAGGAAGGATGGGTAGCCTTCTAAAGGATTGTCCCCGTACACCAGACCTCATTCTAATTTCTACCTATTAGGAAGTTAACGTACGATTACACCTACAAGGCTACAAGTAAGAGAAATTAAGACTTACCAGTGGAACCTAGAGGAGATCACCTTGAGTTGGCAATGGAAGTTGCAGCCTTCAAATCGACGACACTGACAGCATTCCTGCAGCTTGCAACTACAAGTCGATGGCACTGGCAGCATTCCTCCTCTAACTCTTTAAGTTTTAGGTCCATTACCAAATTCCAATTTACCAATACCATCATCCATGAACTGACTTCGTGACATGCAGTCTATAGAGGAGGTGGTAGTTGGAGATGGGAGAAATGATTTAATTCCTTCATTAATGAGCGCATACTCTACCACTGGGTTTTGTTGTCGTCAGGATTTGGGAACAAGCTCCACCCTGCAGTTGTAACATCATAATTCAGAAGTGAATTTCGACATATCACATAGCACCATTGCCTCCTAGGGAATCAATATTTGGGAAATTGGAACCAAGCTGGCAAGCACCAACTTTACCCTCCTGGCTTCCAGCTAGACAACTGGAAATTGAAACTAATGTCATTTAAAAAAAATATTAAACGTAAAAAAAAACATAAACTCCATTAATTAATTGCCCTTTTAGGTAGATGGTTCCATAAATATTTTGGTTGTATTTGATCGGAAAAATGCCTCGTGACAGACAAAACGCTCGTAAAATTGCAACCCTGTGTGGAAGTCTCATGCAAGTCTATGTGAATAATAATGACCTCGTTAAAAAATCATTTAAAAATCACCTATTTAAATCAATCATCCCCATAAAAATCAAATGTCAACTCATTCATTCAATATGGATGGCCAAATAAATTGAAATGACCCACAAGTAGCTAATTGCATGTATAGAGTCCCAAGTAGCTAATTGCATGTATGGATTGCCAAATAAATTGAAATGACCCATGGATAGAGTCCTAAGTAGCTAATTGCATGTAGCTAACAACAACAAAATATATAAGAAAAGAAAAACCATGGAATTACTTGAGGTTGCAAATTGTATCTACATCTTCAAGCTTCTCCTCCAGAATTGGGCACCGGTAGCTTTCTGAGTTGGAAGGGCTATCATGAGCTTCTTTTACAAGAAGACCCTCCATCTTCCTGAAGGAGGAGATATTCATGGGGCTCTTGCACTCCACATGCTTCCTTTTGGGCCCACTTGTGGAAGCGATATTAGTTTTGTCACCAACCTGCAAAGGGTCCTTGCCTAACTGAGTGCTTTGGTGCTCTGTTGGCTTGGAGACCTGAGAAGGACCGGGAGAGGAGGAGGAGTGAAGAGCTTGAGTAGGGGAAGGGGATGGAGGTGGATTTTTCTCCTGGGATAATTCATGTGAGTGCATGAAGACCTGGGCTAGCATGTTCTTTACCAATTAGTAATGTCTGCGTCTAACTTGTTCTCTCTGACCAACCAGCTGTTGCACCACCATTTCCTCTTCCCAGTCGTCCAGCATAGTTCTCAAATGACTAGGGATGGAGTTGGCATAACCACTATCGGTGGAACTTTGTTAGGATATTTTAATACTCCATCCTTGTCCTACCTAATATTATTTATTTTTCCTAGTAGTTGATGATGTCATTTACCCCCTAGTGGTGTGCATATGTCATACATGATCCATCTACCACCTTCTGAGCCCTACATGCATCATTTTAGGACCACTTCAATCAGTTCCCTATTTTATAAGAACCAATTGAGTGTTCCAGTGCAGTCCACCTGAGTTAGCTGACTTTTCTGGGGGTTGGGGCTCCGGATGCAACTGATTGTGGCCTCACTCAGTTTCTAATTGAAATGGACGAAAAACTCACTATTGCATCCTCCATAGTCAATTAACTGATTGTGACTTCAGTTAGCTGAGTTTAGGTTCAGTTCAATTAGGTTTGAGTCTTCTGGAGCACTCCAGCGGTGATAATCCCTATGCTAGACCAACTGAGGTTCGAATTCTCCTGTGTGATTCGAATTCTCTCCATTGTATCATCATTGTTCATTATACTGATTATTGGATCACGTGATATTATTCTGCTCCTATCTGAGTTCTGCTGCATAATTATTCTTCTGCTCTTTTTTACTGCAATTTTCACTCTTATTCAACTTTTCTGCTCATTCTTTCTGTGTGAGGTATCCTGAGCTCTTAGATCTATCGTGACTTAGAATTTCACATGGTATCAGAGTGTTACAGGAAAATCTACTGAAAGCGGACTTAAGGCGTGATCTCCCTGGTTCAACATGAATCTAGAACAAATGGTATAGAACATAACCTACTATCCTAGATCGAATAGAAGTGCAAATGAGTAGATAGATCACTTACCTCAGGTTTGCAAATCCCTTTACTCTTCGTTGATCCAATGCTCCAGTGTCGTCAGATCTCAAGCTGCAAGACCTTGTTGAACAGATAGGAACCAACAAGTAGTGAAAGCATACATTTCATATGATCGATCTAAGTTAACAGTTAAGGAAGAAAACTCTAAACATTATCAATGAGACAACATTTATGGAAAGAGATTATATTAACTATATAAAAGTAGAAGTTACATAGAAAGGAGAAAGATACAACCATAGCCTTAACGTCGCATCCTCCAACCAACATGTCCAAGCCAAACCTCTAAGATGGTACAAGCTTCCCAAGATGATTAGGGATCACCAATATGGATTCTACCAACATAAGGATACTATAGACCTTCCTCCCCTTTCCCATGGAGAGAGGGGGTGTTTATATAGGGATAAAGAGATAGGGTAGGTTGACGATTAGGGGGATATGGTTAAGGGATCCTTCCCATTAGGTTAGGAACCGAAATACCACCTCACTTAAAGTCTAGGGATAGGTCTCCACCTCAACAAATCTCTAGAAAGACCTCGAGACTCCCCAAAATAGCCTCTAACTAACCCTGTTGCACCCTGGTAGAGGAGACAAAGCGCTAGAGAGGGTCAGGCGCACCTTGTAGGAGGACAAAGTGCGCCAATGTCTCACCCTAGCTAACTAGGAATTGCGTCGTCGCACCATAGATGAAGCAGAAGTGCGCCAGCCTACTCAACAAGGTCAACCGGGCAGGGATAACCTTCAGTTGAATGTGTTTTAGCCCAGTATGAATTTAGGGGTCAGAGCAAAGAGTTTACACAATGATCATGATGAAGACACTAGGTCCCGATAATGACATTTGCACAATGGTCATGGTGATGACACTAGGTCATGATAACGACACTTGCAACACTTGCGACACTTGCACAAGGGTGACGACATTTTGGTGTAACAAAATGCCCCCCAAAGCATGAAGCTGATGGAAATAAGACAGGTGAAATGCTTTGTAGTAAGAAAAGAATAATGGCAAGGACTTGCTAGTTGGAAGGGGCTGCTGCAGAAATGACCCTGAGATCCACAAGTCTCATACGACACAAAACATGGTTGCCGACCAATACACTGCAGATCCATGGAAGTAAAGACCGATTGGACACAATCATGGCTACTAGACACAATCGTAGATCCATGATGAGATGATAACACAACCATGACCAATACAAAGTGGATCCGTGTAATATGACTCAAACAATCTCCATCGCAACCTGGGTAAAACATGACTCCCTAGGGTCTTCAAACCGAATCCGCAATGATACGAATCTATCTATGTGATTACAAATGTCTTGACGTCGAACATGGTAGAAACCACTTGATTACCGGTCATTGATGTATACCGTTAACAAGCGCAAGGGAAATCACCATTAATGTCAATGATCCCCAAGGTATCATAGTACAAACCATCGAATGTGAATAAAGGGATTGAAGTCGAACACTTGATGGGATATTTCAATCAAGAGTCAATGATGTAAACTCATGTTGAAAGCGAGGTAACCTGCCATTGAGGCATGCAGGCCCAAGGTACTCGATTGGTTTCTAGATTCAATCCTTGGATGATGTGTTGAAGTCAACAAGGATGGATCAGTCAAAGGAGGGCCAATGTGAATCCCCCATCATCAACACGAAACTCGATAACAAATGTTTGGAGTGAATCGGACAATAGAGAAATGTGCAAGACTGACTCAAGGTAGACCGACATGATGCAAGGTGTACTGACTGCAAATGATGAGGAATGAACATCTCTTGAACATGGGCATGGCATGACTTGGAAGTATTGACATGACGAGAACGACACTAACCCCCAACGCAACTAATAGTAGAAGCATTCTTTGGATGACCCAAAGGAGTGACATGACTCATGAAATCAGCATAACTCGAAGACAAACGAATTACCCAAGTACTAAATGCAAATGCAAACTAGTGACTGATGAGTGCCTCACTTGTTTTTTAATGAGCTTGAGGAGGGTAAACAAATGCTCGGTAAAGCTCATCTCATAGATGAGTCCAATCCAAAAATTTTTACGAACCTAGGAGAGGAGGGGTTCGTCCCATGATGGGCCCTTCAATGTTGAATTTTAACGAGTCCATAGAAGGTAAACTCGGTGTCATTTCATGTTTAGAGAGTCTGAAAAGAACTAAAGAAGACTCTAAAGGTCCTTTTTCGTAAATTTAGTCCCTTCGCCCGAAAAAGGGTAAAACAATGCGAGAGAGAACTATTCCAGTCATGATTGGCTGGAGTATTGCTTTTTCGTAAATAGTGCCCTCTGGTCCGAAAAAGGGGTAAACTATCACCAGGGAGATGATCATTCAAATCCTTTTACAAGCGTGAACGAATCAATATCACTTGGCCATCTTTTCCTATTTTGAGAGTCTAAAAAGAGCTTAAAGAGGACTCCATGAACAACTTTGTCATGGTTGATAACCGAGTACGATAAAGGAAAAAGTAAACTCGGCACAATTCCTTTTCCGTAAATAGTCTAGTGAGGCCAAATAAAGTGATAAACCTATACTCGTTAGGCACACCTTTTTACTCAAATTTTTAACGAGCACGATAATGGTATCAAAAGCACTCGGAATCTTTTTCATATTTGAACCAGAGCACGAAAAATTAAAAACTAAGCTCAAACCACTTTTCATGTTTTAACCAGAGCACGAAAAACGTGAAAAGCAATCTCAAACCACTTTTCATGTTTTAACCAGAGCATGAAAAAAGTGAAAAGAAAGCTCAAATACCATCTTACTGTTTTTAACGAGCTCGAAGATAGGTTGGAAGAATGCTCATGATGTCTGCTTCATGTTTTAACGAGCTTGTAGCAAAAAATGAACTATGCTCGGGATGATGCCCATTGGTAGGTGTCTTCCCAACATGATGGCTAAAGGTTGGAAAGTTGGCCCCCAACACAAGAAACTGACGGCTTACTTCTAGTATGATTTCTAGAGGTATTATTTCATTTTTTAGCAAGCTTGATACAGGAAATGCTTGGGATTATTTTCATGGTTTAAAGAGCTCGAAAACCAAAAAGGAAAGTATGCTCGAAAATGTTCCCATTGGTGGACTCTTCCGTAACATGGTATCTAGAGGTTGGTACATACCCCCAGCATGATTGCTAGAAGTAAGTGACTTAGCTCCAACATAACATGGAGAGGTGATCGAGTTGAATTCAACATAACATCCAGAGGTTGAAGACATGCCCCCAAGCTTCATTTCATCCGCCTAAGGCATAGGCGGATGAAAAGAAGGTTCAGGTACTAAGTCTACGAGAAGACTCGACTCAAAGGGAAAGGATCTATTTCATTTTTTAACGAGCTTGACACAGGAAAAGAACTATGCTCATGGGAAGCTATTTCATTTTTTAACAAGCTTGACATAGAAAAAGAACCTTGCTCGTGGGAACCTATTTCATTTTTTAACGAGCTTGACATAGAAAGGGAACTGTGCTCATGGGGTACTGTTTCATTTTTTAATCGAGCTTAAAATAGAAAGAAACTATGATCAATATTAAAGGCACTTATCCAACATGATGTCCAAGGGTTAGTAGTGTGCCCCCCAACATGATGTCCAAAGGATGGAGATATGCCCCTCATGCTTAAGGGGAAGAAACCACTAATACTTGTGGAACGTTTAGGGAAGTTTGTTAAATGGCAGTCATGCGATGATTGGGTGTCACGAAGGAAAGCTGATCAATGGTCACAATCCTCCCATCATAGGGAAAATACATCACTCGAAAGAGTGTGGAAACTACGGCCTTCATAGCATAGACATAATCATGTCCAAGGAGCATATTGAAATCTAAAGGACCTTGGACAACCATAACATCAACGTAAACAAATTTTCCTCCCAAGGTGACAGGTAATTGCGGAAGAATCCCTAAAGATCCGGTAGGCCTTCTATTAAAAGCCAAAATCTGGCTGGTAATCGACACAAGTTGAGGAGACCCTATAGCTTACCAAGCAGTTGAGGATAAAATACTAACAGAAGGCTCCCTCGTCAACTATAGTGCGAAAGATTTCCTTATCAAAAACACCTACAGATATCTGGAAAGGAACATCTGAGGGGAGATAAGATTTTGCCAGACTATTCCAATCAAATTAAATAACCTCGGTACTTGGAGGAGGTCCCATGGATAAGATGACTCCTTGCCTAGAACTGTCTGAACCGACGAGAAAGATATTAGCGGTTTCTAATTCACTTTTAGTTGGAAAAGCAGGATACGACGAAGATTTTGTGATGGTGGCTGCTTCAATCTGGGCATTTTCCAATGAAAGAGTTGGGTGGACAGAGGATAAAACTAGATCTACCGCTTGTGTTTCACTCTTCAACGGAGGAGTGGGATCAACCGAAGATAGTGCTCGATTAATCACTTGGATTTCACTCATCATAGGAGGAGTGGGGTTAACCAAGAACGAACTTGATTAACTAATTGGGTTTCATCTCCCGAGGGAGGAATGGGGTCGATCACGGATGGAGTTGAATCGATTGCTTTATTCTCACTCTCTGATGAAAGAGTGGGGTCAACCAATGGTGGGGTTGGATTGACCGTCCTATCAACCAATGTAGGATCGAGGGACAACCTACAATATTCAGGTGGAAGGTGTTTATGGGATATGTCCATGTCTTCCAACAATTGTGAAGCTTCATCCATATGAGGACAAAGGTAAGTACGGTGCATGACCTTACATAACCAACAAGGTTCTGCAGCTCTACCCTTCCGACCCTTAATTACAATGTCACTAGTTGATGGGGTATCATCAGTATGATGTCCAGAGACTGATGACATGGGCTGTTCAGAACGCGACCATATTTCAAAGAGCTTGGAGATACCAGGGCATTTCTTAAGAAAATGGGACCCTTTACAAAGTTTGCAAGGGTATTTTGGTTTACACAAATTCAAAACAGGTGTATCGATGCTCCCAACATGATCATCAGTGGCTAGTGAGTTCCCAGCATGATGGTCATAGGTTGGGGTTGTGACCTTCTGCATAGTGTTCTTCTTCTTAGTCTTCCTTTTCTTATTCTTCTCACCTGCCTTCTTACTAACATCAGAGTTTTTAGTAGGAGAAGAGGAAGAGAGGGAAGTCGATTCAACATTCGACGAAGAAGAAGAAGGGTCACCATGAGATTGATGCTCATGAGGTGAAGGACCTAGGTTTGACACGATTGGTGCACTTGGTGTAACTGGATTGGAGAATAACCATACTGGTAATCCTATCGTCAATCCAGGAAGACTAAATGTAGCCATAAAGGGAGGACCAACAGTTCCACAAGGGGGAATAACAAATGGCATACCCTGGAAAGGGGTTTCTTGGTTGGTAGTCTCGGAAGAATCTTCCATCTCTAAAATAAATCTTAAGAGTCTCTAAAGTACCAGATAAATAAAACACTACTCAAGTCTAAAAACAACAAGCAAACTGTGTGAATAGGAGTGGATAAGCAGTCAGGATCCTCACAGGATTGTCAAGGCGCCACAACTCGCTATATACCGCAGGGTCCAACAGTAAAACGCTACAAGGAGGATTGGGACCGTACCCTTTCCTGAATACCTGAATACCTGGATGACATGTTCGTAGTAATCTCCCCGAGTGTTGTTCTCGTTGTATTGCGATGCCAAGACGGCCAAATGGTTAACTCAGTTGGTCCGGAATCCTAGGAGTGTCTCCCGATATACTCAAGGTACGTGGGAGCTCAAATCTGTATTGGTGCTGTCTAATGCACAACCGTACGGCACGAGACCTTTCGATATACTACCGAGTACATGAAACACCTTTCGATATATGCCAAGTACGTGAAGTGCCTTTCAATATACCCTAAGGTACGTGAAAGAGCCTTCGATATACTGGTTGGTATGTGAAAGAGCTTCGATATACTGATTGGTACGTGGAAGACTACAATACCCACGGAATGCAGTGCAAGCAAATAACGATAGCTGCCACATTTGACGACGCTGGAACACGTCACTAACTTACACACAGTTACTAAATGATTTTAACCTAAGCTAGGGTTAATTTTATCTTGTGCGGTTAGGTGGATGCATGAGGTGTAGACATGAAATGTAAAAATAACGCAAATCCTAACTACATGACGATGCACATTTTCCTTTGTCTTCGATGAAACCTACTTAAGGTAAGGAGATATATTTTTCTCTTTTATAATCAAAATGACCTTAAGCAGTAATGAAATTAAGAATTCCTATCTAGAATGCATACACTCTAGCTTTCCGCTATAATGGGCTAAAAAGGCAAGGAAATCAAAGATGCGACAACACCTTTATATGCAACAAAATATTGTCCTTGAAAACAAACTAATGAAGCACTTTGATTTTCATATGAGTGTATCAAGATGAAATTTGATAACTAAGTACTTTTTAGATCAACAAGCAGAAAATGAGAGAATGTCTAATAGCACTCTAATCACCCAGAAATTCCCAAAGAAAAATGAGAGCACCCACAAACTTAAAAGCACTCAAGAAAGGCTCAAAATCTACCAAATGCAATCAAAACTCAATGATTGAGTGGAGGAAGGGTTTGGAGATCAGATCTAAAAAGATCAGGTAAGGTGATCAAGGATGGCAAGATCGAACCAACCGGTGGGGGATTTAAATTGCCCGTGACAACCGAGTCACTTACTTGACTAATGAAACATCCAAAATCAACAAAAACACTTCCAAACAAAACCAATGTTGGACCTAGGGGGTGTGTGTCTATAATACACATTCTACAAACCACAATCAATTAGACCAAAATCCCAAAAAGAAGGAAATCCCAGCTAAAAACTAGGCTTGAAGGGGTCGACGCAGGTTGTACACAGGCAAGGTGCGCCAGGTAGGGTCCGTTGCAGGTTGTACACATACAAGGTGCGCCATTGTTGCAGTTTTCCTTCAAGCAAAGTTAGATGGCCACACAAGAACGCAGGGGAAGCACAACCCAGGTGCGCAGTCGAATTTTGAGCAGTAAAAGTGTGAGATCTCCTAAGGTAGGAGGGTAGGAGGCCTGATGATGATCCCAAAGAGAATCAAGGACACATAAGAAACTCTTTAATGACAGAGATATGATGGTAGGGAGGCTCAAAAGGATAGAAATGGCTCAGAAAAAAGAGATGAAATCAAACATAAATGAAATCAATTCTACTGTAAGTCCCTAGTATGGTCGCTAAATTTGTTACCGGACAATCTACCGAAAGTGGACTTAAGGCGTCATCTCCCTAGTTCAACCTGAACCTAGAACAAATGGGATAGAACATAACCTACTATCCTAGATCGAATATAAGTGAAAACGAGTAGATAGATCACTTACCTCAGGTTTGCAGATCCCTTTTCTCTTCGTTGATCCAATGCTACAGCGTCGTCAGATCTCAAGCTGTAAGACGCCATTGAACAAATAGGAACCAACAAGTAGTGAAAACATACATTTCATATGATCGACCTAAGTTAACAGTTAAGGAAGAAAACTCTAAACATTATCAATGAGACAACATTTATGGAAAGAGATTATATTAACTGTATAAAAGTGGGAATTACATAGAAAGGAGAAAGATACAACCAAAGCCTTAACGTCGCATCCTCCATCCAACATGTCTAATCCAAACCTCCAAGATGGTACAAGCTTCCCAAGATGGTTAGGGATCAGCAATATGGATTCTACCAGCATAAGGATACTATAGATCTTCCTCCCCTTTCCCATGGAGAGAGGGGGTGTTTATATAGGGCTAAAGAGATAAGGTAGGTTTAGGATTAGGGGGATATGGTTAAAGGATCCTTACCATTAGGTTAGGAACTGAAATGACACCTCACCTAAAGTCTAGGGATAGGTCTCCACCTCAACAAATCTCTATAAAGACCTCGAGACTCCCCAAAATAGCCTCTAACTAACCCTGTCGCACCCTGGTAGAGGAGACAGAGCGCCAGAGAGGGTCAGGCGCACCTTGTAGGAGGACAAAGTGCGCCAGTGTCTCACCCTAGCTGACCAGGAATTGCGTTGTCACACCCTAGATGAAGGAGAAGTGATCCAACCTACTCAATAAGGTCAACCGGGCAAGGATAACCTTTAGTTGAATGTGTTTTAGCCCAGTATGAGTTTAGGAGTCAAAGCAAAGAGTTTACACGATGGTCATGATGAAGACACTAAGTCCCGATAACGACATTTGCACAACGGTCATGGTGGCGACACTAGGTCATGATAACGAAACTTGCAACACTTGCGACACTTGCACAAGGGTGACGACATTTTGGTGTAACACAGAGCCATGCAGTGAATAGGTTGAGCAACTGCTTTCGGTAGTGCACCAGAAACCTCTGGATTTCCACAGCAAATCCTGGTGCCATTGCATTGAATTAATTGGAGAAATCCAATGAGGTCTAGCTAATTGTGAAGGATCCAGATAAAAGTGCCTACTGTCCTAAAGCAGTGCTCAGTAGTATTCTACCTCCTTTATTGAGATTTTTTTGCAAGTTATTCATTTTTTTTAGTGTTGTAGCAGTTTTGCTGCAGAAGCAACATTTTTCACCTTGTATTCGCTCCAGCAGTTGTAATGGAAAATTTGAACTCTCCTCTATCTCCCAAGATACTGACACCCTTCAATTAACTTGATTGTAGGGCTGATATGCAGATGGTATTGCACAACAAATCATTGTACAAGGTGACAATGGGGAAGGATCCCGAACCACAATCAGCTATGGAGAAAACCAAGTATCTAAATAGATTAGATGAAGCATTTGGTTTCATGTGTATTTATATTTCCATAGATCTACTCTTCCACCTTGACGGATTGAAGACTCCAAGAGAATTATGGTTGAAGTTAGAGACCCTCTTCGGAAAACAAGATGAGCTAAGAGGCCATATTCTGGAAAATGAGTTGATTGCTCTTCAATTGAGCAGTTTCGAGACCATTCAATAGTTCTTTTCAAAATTCAAATCTCTGGTTATGCAATGCAAGTAGTATGGAATTGAGAAGAAGGATGAGCAACTGGTGCTATCCATTCTAAGCAAGCTACGTCATGAGTTCTCCATCTTTGTATTTACCTTCCATTCTGGGCAAATGTCAATCCCTGGTTGGAAGATTCCCTCCTTAGATGTTTTTACTGAATCTCTCATCCAAGAACAAGATAAGTTGATCTAGATGGGCGCCTTGAAGGCCTCCAAAGATCAAGCTCTTATGGCTGGAGAAGCAAAAAGTGTGACTGGGAAGGGGAAGCACAAGGGCGAGGATAAGAGGCCATCTGAACCCAAGCAGAATTCCAAGTCAAGTCCATCAAAAGGAGCCTCCGGCTCCAATAAGGAAAAACAAAAGGGATTTGAGAAATCCAAGTGTTACTACTGCAAGAAAGGAAACCACCTAGAGAGATCTTGCATGGAGAAGAAGATAGATCAGATGACCAAGCTTCTTGAACAACACAACATTTCCCTCCCAGAAGGTTCAAGAGAGATTTATTCTGGAAGTGAGTCTGATGGTCACGAGAGATGCCATGCACTGAAGGCTGGATTTTAAAAATCACAAGCCCTCCTCATAGATTTAGGAGCCTCCAACCACATGGTTGCCTCTAGAGAATCATTTTCTTCTCTAGATCTCAAATATGGTCCAATTATTCACATGGGAGACAACTCTCGGATCTCTCCTGAAGGGAAGGGCATAGTACATATGGAGCATGGGAAGTTCAAAAATATTCTATTTGTGCCTTCTTTGTCAGCAAATTTTTTGTCTGTATATCAGATGACTCACACAGGCTCACTGAAGAAAGTGGTCTTTGGTCCTCACACAATTGAGATTGCAGATATCTCTACTGGGAAGATTATAGCGAAAGGGTTTGCAAACCATGCCTCCAAGGCATATGAATTCTCCCATTTTTTTCCATACTCTCTTCCTACCCCATTGGAATTTGATGAAGATCAGAGTGATATATCTTTTAATGAAGATGAGGATCAAGATCTTGATGTTGAGAATAAAGTTCAAGGAGATTCAGATTCAGATCCAGATCCAACACATGCTCCCAATCCATGGCCAAGGCCAATATGGGCTCACAAATTCCTTGTAGTTGTTGGGAACACAATTGGGTATCCATCTGACCATAGAACCACCAGATCTCAGTATCATGCAAAACTTACACTATGTCATGCAGATCCACTTCTCTAAGAGAGGTGCTACATGATGGTGGGGTTTTATCCACAATCTCTTGGAGAGACTTGTCATAGGGGATCTACAACCAAGCAACAATCTCGGTTGTCTGACAAAGGGTACTCAAAGGTTCATGATTTGGACCACAATGAGCCATTCGCTCCAGTAGCAAGAAGGGTTCCTGAAAGACTTGTTTTGGAAAATACAACTTCTACACGGTGGGAGGTACATCAGAGGAGCAGATCCAGATCCAGATCCAGATCTAGCACCTGTATTGCTATCCTACATAGGAGCAACTTGCCAATAGTTTTTCAAAGGCTTTCACTGAGGAAAGTTTTTTCCTTCTCTGCTTAGTATGAAGGTTCTTTGAGTTCCCTAATGCTTTTATTTTGAGGGGGGATATTTTTCTCATGAGGTTTTTCCCCATTTCCTTGGTTCATGGACAATTCTTTTTTATCATTTATTTGATTGTATGGGTGACCTTTGGTCTTAGTAACCAAGGCCCAGGATGCAAAAGTATAGATTAAGGGGGGGTGTTAGGATATTTTAATACTCCATCCTTGTCCTGCCTAGTATTATTTATTTTTCCTAGTAGTTGATGATGTCATTTGCTTCCTAGTAGTGTGCAGATGTCATCCAAGATCCATCTACCACCTTTTGAGCCCTGCATGCATCATTTTAGGACCACTTCAGTCAGTTCCCTATTTTATATGAACCAACTAAGTGTTCCAGTGCAGTCCACCTCAGTTAGCTGACTCTTGTGGGGGGTTGGAGCTCCGGATGCCACTGATTGTGGCCTCATGCGCTCATTTCTGATTGACATGCATGAAAAAATCACTGTTGCAGCCTCCTTAGTAAGTTAACTGATTGTGACTTCAGTTAGCTGAGTTTAGGTTCAGTTCAGTTGAGTTTGAGTCTTCCAAAGCACTCCAGTGGTGATAATCCTATCCTAGACCAATTGAGGTTCGAATTCTCATGTGTGATTCGAATTCTCTCCATTGTATCATCATTGTTCATATATGTCCCACTTAGCACTACCATAACATGGAGATGAATACGAGTCCCTTCACCCTTCACCATTAAAGGATTTTTCAAATGAGAACTTAATCTCCCTCATGCCTCATGTTCCTCTATTCCTTGGATACTCACCTAAAACATGGATTCTTTAAACCCTCCTATGTGTAATCTCTACTACAGAGGTGGGATATCATGAGTGCTAGTTTTGGTGGGAAGTGGTGGAGAGCGAGGCTAGTTGGGTTTGGGTGTTTGGTTGTGTGTTGAAACATAGAGCATTGGGCATAGGATCAAGAGTGGTATTCATCCCTCACCAACTCCAATCCTTCTGCTAGGGGATTTTCTTAGTTATAAACTCGATGGAGGTATGCTAAACCTTCTTCCCAAGGAGGTTTTTCTCTTGGTTTGGAGTGTTGTTTGTTGTTTGAATTTGGTTTACCAAAATTTTGTAGGAAATTTGAAAGTTTGGGAGTTTTCCACAATGGAAAAGTGGTTCAAGAGGCCTCGTTGAAGTATGAAGCTTTATTTGGTTCAAGTGTGAATGTAAGCTTCAATATTTATGTTTTAAGTTGTATTATGGATCACCCTTATAGTTCTAGGCATAGTGGGGGAGATGGAAACATTGAGGTAAATAATATTTTGAGGAGAATGGATAGCCAATTAGAGGGGGTAGGGCACATGATTGAATACTTAAGCAATCATATGGAGAAGAAATGAAACAAACACGAGGAAATGGAAGTAGCTTTCAAAAATTAGACTTTGAAATATGCGAAACTTGTCAAAGAATCAAAGATACACTACAATATATTTTTGGGTTTTGCTAGAGGAACACAATCCATTAGAGGTCATTCAATTCTGTCTATTGGTTTTGTCAAAGAGAGAGTTGGATAAGAAGAGATTGTGCAACAAACAATTATTGCATTGGAAAAACATCCAAACTTACAAGAGGGATATGTCATAAAGCATGAAAACATGTCTATCCCATTCTAGGCACAAATTTTATTGATATGATGTCATACGTTTTTATCATGTTTATAGTTGTTTGGTCAGTTTACTAGGCATTATAATTTCAAATATACTAACCATGCCCCAAGCATAGAATTTTATTATCATTATTATGTTTTGCATATTCTAAGTTTCAACTTGGAAAAACAAGTTTCACACAATTTTAAAGAATATTCTGCAAATTTTGATTGTTTGGATCTCCCAACAACTATTTTATAATACAAAACATATCCATTAATGTTACAAGTTTAAGAACATAAATTTATGTTAAATTAAATATTAATAAATATTTTTTACTACTACTATATTTAGGGATATTATTTCTTTATATTATGCTATATTTTTTTTAAAGTTCATTATTATATTTTAGTATAAAATATAATAATGAGCTTTAAAAAATATATATAACATATTATAAAGAAATAATATATTACATTTTTAAGGGGCATTTTCATAAGGCATTTTTGTATAGTATTTTTAGGGGTATTTTCATTGAAAATTAGATTTAGAAAAAAAAAACATATATTATAAATAAATAATATATTGTATTTTTATAGAGGCATTTTCACAAGTACTTGCATATGGCATTTTTATTTAGGCACTTTCAAAATTGGAAAATTTTACTAAGGTATTTACTTTCGTGGGGCAATTTCACTAAGGCACTTTTACGAGGCATTGCCATTCAGGAATTTTGATTGGGCATTTTTGTTGAGGCATTTTGATTAGACATTTTCACTAAAGCATTTTCATTAAATCATTTTCATGGGGAATTTTCACAAGGCATTTCACAAAAGCACATTCAAACATTTGGGCATTTTCAGGGTATGCATCTAAAACCCTAATAAATGATCTTGACCTAATTAGGTGCGCAAGTTCCTTCTCACAACTTTGGTTCTAATTTATTTTCTATTTACTTTACAATCAATTTATTTTATTAGTTTCAAAGAAATCATTTTTACGAGACATTATCAATGAGGCTTTTTCACTAAGGTATTAATCATTGGGAATTTTCACGACATACCTTTGAAACTCTAATTAACTAATCTTGAACTAACAAGGGGAACAAGTTATTTCTCCCAATCTTGGTTATAATTTATTTCATCTTTAATTATTTATTTTAGTATTCAAACAAGTCACCACATCTGCCAAAAACATCTCAGTAGGGGGGATCTAGTAAGGTAACCCTAGATAGGATTTGTGAATATACAGAATCTTTAGATAAACATAGGGAATAAAGAGAATATAAACTTCAAATAAAGTTAGAGGAAATGGTTGATAATAAGTTTGCATCATTTGAATATAATATTTAGAAACATATAGACATTAAAATAATCAGGTTGGAGAATAAGTTGGAGAAAATGGAGATGAAATTACAACAAATAGAAAATCAAAGCCAAGAAAAGAAACAATCAGCTCAAGAAGGAAATGTTGATAATTTAGAAGATCATAATATGAAGAACAAGATTAAAGAGTTAGAAGAAAAACTAAATAGCAATTTGGTCCTAAATAGGTTGGAGGGTAAATTGGACATCAAACTTGTCAAGGAGGAAATGAATAAGCTTATAGAGTATGTTAGACCACGAGCATGGAAAATGATCCTTGAACCTCATAAATTTTGGTTTGAAAGAGGAGAAAGAAGAAGACACACTAGCATTAGTCAAGGAAAAATTGTTGGAAAAATTGGATGAAAAATTACAAATTGAAACAACATGTCTCATAGAAGCACAAAGGCTAGGAAAAATAATTGAGAAGAAATATAGGTTAATTCATGTCAAGGTGAGATTTAATGAGCATAAATATGGAATAATAAGTAAAACCCCAAGTTTGAAAGGGCTAGAAATATTCATAAAAGAAGATCTCGTTCAAGAAGATCAAGTTGAATTAAGGAAGGAAGTTCAAAAGGTGAAAGAAGCTAGAAAAGAAAGAAAATGGACAATAATTGGGAATAGAAAAGCTATTATTAGGGATAGAGACCAAAAGGATAATAATAAATAACAATTTGGGACAGTTTGAATACTCTCATGGAACTATCATGGATTTCCACGGAGCAAGGCTCCCATGTTAAGTTGGATCTTGAGTGAAATTGATATATATTGCTTGTTGAAACTTAGGAGCATGAAGAATCTTAGTCCCCAACATAGAATGATTTATCTTATGCTCAGTATGGATCAATAGATCCTATAATAGAGGGATTGGAGGCATAGCTTGTTACATAAAGAAGAACATTTGTTTTTCTCATATTAGGCTTCACAAGAGATGTCCTTTCAATTAATACACGTGGATGGAGATTTTAGATATCGCTGTTAAGAATATTTATATAGAAATATGGTATTTAATGCTTGTTAATTCTACATTTTATAAGAAGCGCATTTTAGATAAAAAAAATTGTCCTTACAATGGCTTGGAACAAAACATTTTCAACTTAAGAAATGAAGGCAATATCTTCTTGCTAGGAGATTTTGATACTAGAATAGTAACTAACTAGGCTATTATCTTAAGCAATGATTCTAACCCCAATCCTCTATCACTAGATGAAGAATTCATTTTAGCTAACAAATACAAAAGAAACTTTGAATTCTTAGTTGAGAATTTTTTTGGTACCGGGCTAATCAAGCTTTGTAGTTCTCAAGATCTAATAATCTGGAATGGTCTTGTGAAGTGGCCAAATTCCAACCAGATGACTTGTATCCATGTTTTAGGTAGTAATGTCGTAGATTATATGATATTTGATATCCCACTATACAATCAAATAGTAAACTTTGACATCTTAAATGACCATGAGCCCAACTTTGACCATAGACCTTTAACCCTAACTCTAAACATTAAATAACACATAATCTCCATAACAAAAAATCATAATAACCAAAAGCACTTGATCTTCAATAAAAATAAAATTGATTTGGTTTTAAGGGATTTAAATAATGAATTAAATATACTATTAACTAAGGACAACATTGAAGACCTCTACCATAATTTTACCACAACCCTTTCTATTTATATTAACAAATTCTCTACCATGGTGTTATGTAAAAAGGAGAATAGAACGACCAACCCTTGGTATGATAAAGAGTACAATTGTGTTAGAAAATCCTTTAGTGATGCTTCCAACGAGTCCTTAAACACTCGCAAGATCTCTAGGTACATATTTCCAATTGAAAGGAAAAAAAGATGCTATATAAATAGAAAGCAAGATAATATTTTGCATCTCTCTAAGGTAGATCCCAGGAAATTTTGGACAAATTCTAAGTCGTATATTTGATGAAAACAATATGATTCCCTTGAGGGATTGGAATTTACCTTAAAAAGCTTTACAAATTTTCTAATGGCGTGGAAAACATTCAAACCCTTTCTACATAGCAAGAATATTTCTCTTTAGAAGACATAGAGTTTGGGGTTAAGCAAATCCCAAATGGGAAAGCTAAGGACACTGAAGGATACCTGGTAGAAATATTAAAAATTG
Organism: Larix kaempferi; assembly: GCA_027924585.1. Lineage (NCBI taxonomy): Eukaryota > Viridiplantae > Streptophyta > Pinopsida > Pinales > Pinaceae > Larix > Larix kaempferi. The sequence goes on along the minus strand of BSBM01000461.1, from coordinate 13,893,217 downwards.
GTTGGCATATCCTCATCCCTCACATCCACGGGTTCTTCAATTTAGCAGTCATGTAGGGTTTCCCTAAACCTTGGACATAAAGCCTCATTATTTCTATTTTTAAAAGTGGAGATAAAGATAATCGATCTAATTATAAGACAATTAAAATTATCTCTATTTTAATCAAATTATATGGAATTATTCTAGAAAAGAAGATCAACATATGGCTAGAAAGTCACAGAAAAAGAGATAAAGGCCAAGTAGTATTTCGGGGCTATCATTCAACTATGGAACACCTTGTTACTCTTAGGATCATTGTTGAGGAGTGTCACAATAATAAAACTAATCTTCCGTGTTACATTTTTTACTCTAAAAAAGCATTTGACATAGTGCCCATAACTAACCTTTGAAATAGATTAGAAGAGATAAAAGTCCCTTCTAAGTTGAGAGCTACTGCGATAAGGCTATATAAGAAAGTTTATTTCCATGTTTAAGAACTCTGAGATTTGGTCAGAAGAAATTAATTGTAATATAGGAGTCAAGCAAGGTTTTCGCCTATCCCATACCCTTTTTGGTATTTACATCGACAAGCCAGAGGGTTGTTTGGAAGAGGCAAGTTGTGTTAGAACGAATTTGGCTGGTATAGTCATCATCCTTCTTCTCTATGTTGATGATATTGTTCTTATAGAGAGGATTCTCTATGATTTCAACAAGCAACTAAAAATTCTCAAGTGTTTTTTCTCTAATATGGGTAATGACTGTTAACACTAGCAAAACAAAGGTTCTGATAATCAAATCCATAAATATGACTTATGATAATTTCATGTATGACAACAACAACTTAGAGGAAGTGACTTCATATAAATATCTCATAATCTATCTTCATCATAATCTTAACTAGAACTATAGCACTGAGAAAAATATCAATGGAGGGTAGAAAGATTATTATAGATTATGAACTTGAAAATAATTGTAAATCAACAAACCTTAGCTTTGGGATAGGAAGAAAATCCTCTTTGAGGGTCTCGTTACTCCCATTATCTTATATGGTTCTAAATTATTGGGTTGCAACATCTCTAGAAAATCATGGAGAAGGATAGAGCAAATCTAAAAGTGCTTTCTAACATATAATCTCAAAATTAAAGGCAATACATCCAATCTTATCCTCCTCGTAGAAGTGAGTCTCTCCCCAATTGAGAACAAGATACACAACATAAGAGACAAGAGGCTTCCTAAGATTGCTTCGTACTCTAGTCAAAACCACCCATGACTTAAGCAAGGTTGGCATAAAGACTCCAAGTCTCGGCTAAATCATTGGGGACTTGAGGAAGAAACCACTCTACACAATATAGAGACAATATTAAAAGTATTATTGCATTTAAATTTAAGGAGAAGATGTGATGTGATAAAGAGTTAGAGGATAAGAAAAAATCAAGATATTATAAAGAGGTGATCTACCCTAATCTATCATATTTAGGTTTTTGATTTTATAAAGATTTATTATTATTATTATCAACATCTTTGTTGTCTAAATAATCCTATACCAATGTGGGGTTTGGATTATTATATTTCAAATGAAACTTGAAAATAACCTTCAAATAAAGTAAAATCACTTTATCATATTATTCTTAAGAGTTAAGCTTTCACTCATTAAAAATAAAAATAAAACTATAATAATTATAAATAAAATGAAAAACTATAACCTTTTCATCGTTATTCCAAACAACAATAAAAGCACCAAATAAACCTATAAAGAGAACCACAATAAATTTTGATAATGGAAATGATAACTCTCTTGTAGAATAAGATGAAAGGCCAAATTAAACCTTCTAACGAATTTTGGACTTTAATGTTCGTTCTCTTTTTAGTCCCTACCTAGACTATAGAAATCGCTTTGTAGGGAATTGTATTAATCTTCACATTTATCATGTGATTTAACCTAATGTTTTAATGCAAAAATCATTTTTGGCCAATTAATAGAATGGAGGCCTTATTTGGCCTCATATCGAGGCTTGGTGGATTAACTCTTGCTTATCGATGGATTAACTCTTGCTTATATTTATTGTTAGGAATATAAATTAGTTGGTGAGTATTACACAACACCAAATGTGATAAGCAGCTTGCTGATGGATATGTGTACTCTCGCTCTAAAAAATTAAGCTACATCTGTTGATTGTTTTATGCACTTTAATTTGGAAACTTCAGTAGCGTTCATAACTTGGCCTAACTATGCTAGCTCAGAGCCTAATCTCCTCCAAAACAATGGCATCTTTGTTGAATAGATGAATGAACTAGCACTGGAGGTGTATCACCCCATAGTGGCCATTCTTTGAATAAATTATGCAGAGGTAAATTGGTCGATTCTTGAGTTTATACTCTGTCTGTTTATATGTTTCGACCTCTATCTTGACTTTTCCTGACAGGTTTTTACCAAACACATATGATTAATGGTAATGTTGAACACTTAGGCAAAGACGTAGAAGATTACCAGAGAGACATGTGATGCTTATGCCGAAGAGCTCAATAAGAGCAAGTTTTTGCCGGATGGAGGGCCTCTCATGCATTTTGCAGGTCACTAGATTTTGCGATACCTGTAACTTTACAACTTGTGAGAAAACAGGTCATTGTTCCTCCTATTTCCCTTTGCATTTGCAAGGGCTATAATCAACCTGTTTGTACATATCCAGTTGTATATTTGATGTCTGTAATTCTTCTCTTGCATTTGACTTTATTTCTGAATTTAAAAAGTGAATAAATCTAGAAATTCTTTCTCAAAATCAAATTCCTCCATACCTAATGCGAAGACCCACTCTGAGCTGCAACAGATGGCTAGCAACTCCATGCTAGCTACTGTCATTCCTTGGCCAAACCCTTTCCTCTCCCTTTTTCCTGTTGCCTAGACAAAGAGAATAACAAACAATTCTTAGAAAAAAACACACAATGAAAATAAAAAGACTTAATTAATCCTAAAAAGTATTAAAAAAATTAATTAATCCTATATTATTTCGTTTATAAAAATGAAGATATATAAAAAAATCTATATGAAAAGAATACAATAAGACTTTGTGCAAGAAAGATACAACATTTCTTTTAAACTATCTTCATGTCAACCTTTCAATATATTTTCTTTGTTGATATATACCTTCTTTGTTGATGTTAGAACAATATATACCTTTTTTCAGCGAAGAGAATAATATATACCTATTATAATAGTTTGACAATCTAATAATGTTTATATAAATATATTTGTAAATAGTGAACCAATTTTTTTTATGAAAATAATTATATATATATATTAATGCTAATGCTAAGCCATGCACACTTATTATAATAATTTGACAATCTAATAACATCCATATGAATATGTCCATTTCAACCTATTTTTTTTAATGAGAATGAATGGACATAATGTAGAAGCTCATACTCATGGGAGTTAGGCTTAAACTTTGATTTGGATGATAGGATAGAGTGAATGCAATCTTTATGAATTGGATGACAGGTATATATTCAAAGCTTCATGGTGAACATGTTTTACGTGAGAAAGGGTTTTTGACATCAAACTATGATCATCATATGCTTCTCTCATGAATGAGATTTATCATATATTGCCTTTATCCGTCATATGAACAGATTAAGTTATTTTTTATTTTTATTAATATTAATATACACGAAAATATGCCTTTATGATGATCGAAGTACCTCAAAACCCTTGCACCGAGACAAAAGAAAGAATCATTCATTGTTATTATACAACGAAAGGACCTTGACATTGTGAATGTGTCATCTTTTCACACAAAATAATAAAAATTATTAATATTGTTTTCCTTAAATAATTGCTATAATTGTTAGATGTGCTCGAAAGATTATAGGCATGAAATGACCAGTATTTTTTATGTGATTCCTCACAGTAAGTTGTGATTCCTCACAGTAAGTTGATTGAGTGATAATGGGGAGCAGGCCCTTCTCTTTTCAAATACTTTCACACCATTCTGCCCTCAGTACCCCCATGTTAACCCACATTGCGTTGGGCAGGGGGAGGCCCGCTTCATTGCTGACACACTTCAACAAGTTTCCATTGATAAAAAACAGATGGGTTTGCAGAACAAGATCTGTTGGAGTGAGTATAGAGGAGATGCTCAGCATTGGAATGGCTCAGGACGAGAAACAAGCCCCCCTGGATTTGAACTTGGGTTTGCATGCATTCGTGGACAAAGTGCGAATGTGTAACCGTGGAAGAGTAAGCATAACTGTTGTTATTTTTGTTCTGATTGCTAAAAATCGAATGTTCCGCATAAAAGAAATCGTGGAAATTGAAGTTGAGTAGATTATGGCAGAATTGATTATAATAAACTTGAATCAGAACCTACGTAGATTATGCTATTTGCAGTATAATTGTTTAGAAATGCATTCCCCGCTCATTGTTTTTGTTCCTAAAATGCTCCCATGAATATAGTACTTGAAATTTCTGGACCTCTGCTCTTCGTATCCAATTCTCCTGCCTTTTGTATGCCCATATCCTTTCCAACTCTGAAAATTGCTTGGGAATAGGCGATGACTGGGCCTCTGCAATAATTAGATGGATAATGTTGATTTGGGTATCTGTTTATATGCCCTTCGAATACCCATTTCCTGTTGATTAGTAATTTTTCGGGGGAAATAATGTTTATTTTAATTCGAGCCAAACTTGAGCATTTATTTTGGGAAAAAATGTTTATATTGGTTCGAGACAGAGTTGGACAGTTTTCATATATATACAAAACTGTTGTTGGGTTTGATCAGAGCCGCAGAATCCCACCAGCTCATCAGGACTGTAAAGTTTCCAATAACAAGATACCAGCCAATCAGCTCTTATTCTATCTATTATGCTATATAGTGGGCTGTATTATGAGAATATGGCCGGAAACGAGCTGGGTCAATGCCAAACTCGACCGTTGAATCCCACTGCCTTCTCTAAGGCTTCAAGAATTGATTTTTGAACAAATTCTTTCAATATAAGGTGAATCATTTTGTCAGATGCCTCTGCTGGTCCTTTGAGAGCCCCATCGATTGCCTTCGATAATCCTTGCTCAGGAGTTATCAGATGAGGTTGGTAACCATTAGCTTGGCATTCCCCTGCTCGCCTTCCATCAAGATTGCCCTTGAAAATATGATCAAAAGTATGAAAGGCTCTAAAATTCTTATGCCTTCATTAGCAGCAACAGGACTAACAAGACTTTTCACTTTGATCACACGCTTAGAAAGAATCTTAGCTAGATGTTCTGAACCCATTCGCCATGAATTCATCCTTGAGGCATTTCTCAAATATCTGGCAGCCAACATGGGCATCGAGTGCACTTGAAGGATCATCAAATATATACACATCTGCATTAGCATACACAGCCCTGGTTAATTATAGCTCTAAACCCATCACTAATGCTCACTCCTCTTTCACCAATCTCTGCCAGATCACCACCTGGCAATGACTGAAGATCATGTTCCAATTGACATGGATTGCTTTTATTTTTATAACGTTTTCTTCAATCCCTTTCCAATTTACTACTAATCTTCAACGAAAGATGCTCTAGAAAAGTCTTCAGAAAATGCTTCCAAACACAATGTGGAATCTGCCACTGGTGTTTACTGAAATGCTTGAAATGCCTGAAATACACTAGCGATAAACCAATGATGACAATTTCAGATTTTTAAGGCTAAGTCTTCTTAAAATGCTTCCAAACACAATCATACACAGCCTTGGTTAATTATAGCTCTAAACCCATCACTAATGCTGTTAAGATCCTAGTGGGCGGCCTTCACTAACATCTCGAGGTTTTGGTGTAACGGTTCGTATCATTTGGTATCAGAGCCTCCACCAAGGTTCAAGTCACAGAGCGGGTGGAAACGTCGGCATTGCAGTGTTCACCCGGGGCTCGTACGGCGCAAAGGGGACACCACCGTACGGGCGCACATCCAGCCCAGAGTCTGGACTGCGGAGCGTGGTGGGATGTTAAGATCCTAGTGGGCGGCCTTCACTAACATCTCGAGGTTTTGGTGTAACGGTTCGTATCAAATGCTAACTCCTCTTTCACCAATCTCTGCGAGATCACCTCCTGGCAATGACTGAAGATCATGTTCCAAATTGACATGGATTGCTTTTTTTTTATAACGTATTCTTCAATCCCTTTCCAATTTATTGCTAATCTTCAATGAAAGATGCTCTAGAAAAGTCTTTAGAAAATGCTTCCAAACACAATCTGGAATCTGCCACTGGCGTTTACTGAAATGCTTGAAATGCCTAAAATACACTAGAGATAAATCAATGGAAAAAATTCAGATTTTTAAGGCTAAGTCTTCTTAAAACTAGTTTTTAATAACCCAAGACTTATGAAAAATAAATCTGAAAATGAAGCAATGAACTTTTAGGGTTAAATTTCAGATTTCTAATTAGATTTAATCCTAGATATTCAATAAAAATGTAGATCTAAAATAATTTTGAAATCTAAGTATGATTCTCTTTTAGAGTTAGAGATTTCACCAGAAAACAAAAATGAAAAATATGTTTTGTTATTTTTTGAATATAAGAAATAAAAAGGGTTTAGTTTTTTTTGAGTTTTTTTTTTTCCTTTTGGTGGTTGAATGGAAGAGACTAGTGCCAAACACACTTTAGGGGATGGAGTCACCCAAGATTTATCAATAGGGCCTTGTTTAGAATAATCACTAAGGGAAATATTTTGTTCTAGGCTAACCTCAATCCAATTGGTGTGTTCGAGATACCTACACAAGATCACAAAGGGAGAAAAAGACTTCTCCTTTCTTTCATTTAAGAGTGCACTTTACAAGAAGGAGGGGTTAAGATTGCACAATGCAAACTAAGACAAAGATACAAAGATTAGCTCTTGTTCAAGTAAAATAGCGATGAAAATCATGATAGAGATTAACATGCCATATCCTTCATCCAATTAGGTAATACCTATTACCACCTCTTTAATGGCCCATAAAGAAAAGAAATGACAATGTTATCATGATATTACCTCCAACATGAAGCATGAATCAAGAGATAAGTCACACATACATAAGTAGATCCCATGAAATTTTCCTCCAAAGTCTTTAGATTGATATTCATCAAAAGTCTCCAAGCCAAACAACAATAATGAAAATGATAGAATTAATCTCCCTTTATAGGACTTGAGACTCAACTACCTCTTCATTAAAAAGTATTTTTTATGACTAAAACCCTAGATCTATTCTAGAAGAAAGTAAAAAAGTCTCAACTTCTTCTTGACTAGGTAAAAAATCAGTGTTCCACCAAGTTTTTGGGATGTAGGAGTGCGAGTGCGGGGTAACGCACACATGGGACGTGTGGAGACCCCCCCCCCCTCCAATTTTTAGGAAAATTCATGGGGGGCAAGGGGACGTTGGGGTCCCTAGCATAAGGGGGCGCCTTTAAAATTATAAAAATAAAAAAATCTCAACATAACAATTCACCCCATGTAAATTCATCTTTGTGCAATGTAAATTACTAAATGGTAATTCAAAATGGCGAAATGATACAAACACAATTCATCAATCACCATTGTTATTACTTAGGTTTTTTGTTCTCTTATCTTTTTTTATGTTTTTTATCCACCCGTTGACCAGTTTGGGCATGCTGATCCAGCCTGTCCAGCAGAGGCATTGGAGGCCAGTCGTTTCCTAGGGCGCTACAGAGGAAAGGGGTGGTCCAACCACTTGTTTTTACCATTATACCCCCCTTCTAGACAACCTGGTACACTCAGTTTGACAGCGCAGGCACCCTGGATGGTAGTTTGGGGCACTTTCAGGGTTTTCAGGAGGATTAAAAAATGGAATAAAAAGGTCACTGAGGAATTCGATTTGAGCAATTGAGGCAAGGTTTTGGCACTTGGTCTTCTCAGAGGTCATCCATGGTGAACCCCCCTTCTTCCAGATCAGTTGGCATCAGTCAGTGGGGTCCACAGTGGCTACAGGAGGTCTTTTACTGCATGTCTCTCTCAGATTTTGAGGGCAGGATTTGATCATTTATGTTACTTGGACATGTCATAGTCTTATATCTTATATTATTGTGCCATGGGGACATGCTAGTGAAGGAGATTAATGCCTCCTAGCCCCACCATGTGCTCTAGGTGACTTGTCCATGTCATATGTTGTGGCTCCATGCTATCTAGCCACCTTCTAGGTGTGACATCACCCTCCTTAGAGACTTTTCATGTATGACGTCACCCTCCTTTTGAGTGATCCATGTGATATTATGTATTGGCTCATCTTAGCCGTTGATTAGATTGTTATATCTTTTGATCTCAACCACTAGTTTTAAAAAGTGGTTTTGTGCTTTAGGGTTTTGGTCTTTATTATCCTATAAAAGGAGGAGACCCTCCCTATTGTAAAAACTATCTAGATATTTTTGGCTCTTGGCTATTGGAATAAAAATACTTTCTTGGGCATCTTGGATCTTGCAGTTGGAATGCTTGTGGTGATTGTAAATGCTTCTTCCTCTGCACTGACAGATATTGCTGGCCATCTTGGATTTTATCTTCACTAACATTTTTTTGTAGGCAAAGAAGACATCTTGGGGGAAGTTGCATTGGTGGGGAGGCCTGCCCTACTCGGTTCAACAAGTTGTCTTGGGTTACAGGGAGTCGTTTTGTCTTTGTACCAACAATATCATGTTATTCATCTCTTTTGTTTGCATCTACTTCCATTTTTGTCAATTGATTGATCTTTGTGTCCTTGATTGACAAGAATAGGGAGGCCGATTTGGTTGAAGGAGGCAAAACGACATCAAGAAGGGCTTCATCAAGTTTGGCATTTGATCTTTGTGGGAAGTAATCCTCGTCACAAGCAAACTCCATCTTCATTTTCCAGGTACGCTCAAGGAAGTACGATATTCTTCTATCTTAACCATCTATTCTCTTAGATCACAAAATCCTAATTGATTAAAACCCTCTTTTTCACTTTTTTTTAGATCTACTTGGATCTAGCAAGCTTTTAGGGATAATTTTTAAGACCCACCTCTATAGCATCCACAACAATTTAGATCTATAGTTTGGTGGTGATTGGCCTCCATTTGACCCATTTCCCAAGGCACATTAGCCTCTCCAAGGCAATTCGCATTCCCTTGAAGAGGCTAGTTTGTTAGGTTCTAGTACGTGGGTAGGTGAGATTCTTGTTTCATTGAAGAGATCATCCCTCAAAACCTACCTTTAGTGCTTCACTTTTGTGATTTTCACCTTATGGGCCCCATTCCTCATTTTGAGGGTTGTGCCCCACTTGGGTCACTTAGTGATGCATTAGATCTAGTGAGGTCTAGCCATGGCATGCTCTTGATCTTGAAAACCCACCTTGCTTTGCACCTTGACTATCCCGATCTATAATTTGGTGGACATCCGACTCCATTTGGCCCTTGATCTAAGGCACTAGTCTCCCTTGGGGTAATTTGCACTCCTTGGGGTTGGTGGCTTTTGCTAGATCCCACACTTGTGTGTTCCTAATTCTTGGCCAATCCATAGATCCATGCCATAGAACACCCCTAGTACCATTTTCCATTAACTTTGACCAAGTGGACTCAACTTGGACCAATTTCCACTTTTTAAGGAGTGGGTCCCACTTGGCTAATTTTCATGGTACTAAATCATGTATTAGATCTATTAAATGAACCTTATAAGTGGTCCTTGTCATTCATTGGTTGAATCATAAGTCACTCTTTAAGCCTCTTCAACCACACCTTAACCCTTGGGTCCACTTAACTCTCATAGATCTAACTCACCATTGGTCTTCTTCATTTACCTTACACATTTCCCTAGGAACCTTTGGGTTAGCTAGTCTTCATTGATTAGCTAGGGTCTCCCCCTTGATCTTGGTTAGTCTTGATCTAAAGTGAAGAGTGCCTCGGTTGACGTGACTCCCAGCTTGCATTGGGAACCGTGGCATCTCTTGAGTCACCTCTTTAGTTGTCCAACACCTCTACCATCCTGGATGGGATACCTTTAGGGACAACTACAAGTTGTTTGATAACAAGAACCTTGTTTCAATTTCCACTATTGAGGACAGGGGCTTTGGAGTGTATGTCCTAGATGGGAAAGTGTATGTTTTTCCCAGAGCAGCAGGACCATCTACTTCATGTGCCATTGGAGTTAGATGTGGGAAACTGTACAAGCTTCTCTTCCAGCCTCATCATGCATTGGCCCACACTAGTAGTAGAAGTGAGTTGTGTGAGTTGTGGCACAGGAGGATGGCCCACCTTCATCATTCAACCTTGAGATTGCTGAGGGATATGTCTATAGGTTTACCGCAGTTCAACACAGAGCAGAGTGGTGTGTGCAGAGGGTGTCCTTTGGGAAAGTACACTAAGACTGCTTTTCCGAGCAGTGATAGCAGATCAGGAGGAGTATTGGATTTGATACATTCTGATTTATGTGGACCTATGTCTTCTGCTTCATTGACAAGTTTTGAGTACTATATCAGTTTCATTGATGATTACTCCAGGAAGACCTTGATCTACTTCCTGAAAAACAAGAAGTCTGAGGAAGTCTTGAAGAGGTTCCAAGAGTTCAAAGCTCTTGTGGAGAACCAAACAAGGAGGAAGATTTAGGCACTCAGGTCAGACAATGGGGGTGAGTATATCTCCAAGGAGTTTGATGAGTTTTGCAGACAGGAGGGGATCAGGAGGCAGTTGATCGTTCCATACTCTACAACAGAATGGAGTTGCCGAAAGGAAGAACAGAGCTATAGTGGGAGTAGCTAGAGCCATGCTGCATGATCATAGTTTTCCTTTCTTTCTATGGGATGAGGCCCGTAGTACTGCTGTTTATGTGCATAACAAGAGTCCACACTGTGCCTTGGGGTGTAAAACTCCTGAGGAGATGTTCACCGTGAAGAGGCCTGAGATAGGCCACTTCCGCATATTTGGATGCCTTACATATTCTCATGTCCCTTCTGAGAAGAGGACAAAGTTAGAGCCCACTGCAGAGAAAGGCATCTTTGTTGGTTATGATGAGACTTCGAAGGGCTTCTGCTTATACCTTCCTACACAGAGGAAAGTTGTGGTGAGGAGGGAGGTGTGATTTGAGGAGGAGCGGGCCTTTAGGAAGTATTGCGAGTCAGAGATGGTGGAGCAACAGGTTATTACTCCACAGGTGACAACATCTCAGAGTTCAACTAGTTAGATTGTAGGGTCACAGGTTTCAGGGGTGATTGGTCCACAAGTTTTAGGATCTACAGGTTCAGGGACTCAATCTATAGACACTTCTGGTACAGGGATAGGTTCTCGGGTCACAGGTTCACAGGTTTCATTGTCACGTGATTCAGGCTCACATGGTTTTGGTTCACGAGGTACAGGTTCTCAGGCCACAGGTACTTCTTCAGGTAGACAGTTGCCAGATGAGGATGTTCATGAGGAGGGCCTACCACAGGAAGCTACTTCCAGGAAAAGAAAGCCAAGTTGTCTTAAGGAGCTTGTGAAGGAAGCTGAGGAGTCTGTGGGGCCACCCAAGAGGGAGATCAGAGAGAGTAGAGCACCAGAGAGATTTTCTAGTTACATGGCGATGGTGACTAGCTTGCATGAGTCAGATCCTACTACATCTGAGGAGGCTACCCCACATCAGGTTTGGAGAGATGCCATTATGGAAGAGTACAATTCCATCATGAAGAATGATGTGTGGGAGATAGTTCCGAGACCAGAGGGGAAGTCAGTTGTGACTTCCAAGTGACACTACAAGATCAAACATGCTGCAGATGGTAGCATTGAGAAGTACAAGGCTCGTTTTGTGGCACGAGGGTTCTCGCTCGTTTTGTGGCACAAGGGTTCTCACAGGTAGAGGGAGTAGACTATGACGAGACCTTTGCGTCGGTTGCTCGATATTCTTCGATCAGAGCAGTGATCTCCATAGTAGTAGAGTTGGGTTGGAAGATCCACCAGATGGATTTGAAGACCGCATTTCTCAATGGTCTTCTACAGGAGGAGGTGTACTTAGAGCAACCACAGGGATTTGAGATTCATGGGAGAGATTCTCATGTGTGTAGGCTAAAAAAGGCCTTGTATGGACCGAAGCAAGCTCCTCGAGCTTGGTATTCGAGGATTGATTCCTACTTGCCGTCGATTGGATTTCAGAAGAGTGAGGTTGATCCCAACCTATATTTCACTATGGTTGGAGGTGATCCACTCATTCTTCTGCTATATGTTGATGACTTGTTTATCACAGGAGAGGAGCATTTGATTGTAGCTTGCAAGAAGGATCTTGCTTCAGAGTTTGAGATGACTGATCTTGGGTTGATGCACTATTATTTGGGGATGGAGATTTGGCAGGAGGATGGACATATTTTCCTGGGGCAAGGAAAATATGTAGCTGATGTTCTGAGGAGATTTCGGATGGAGGGCTGCAAATCGATGTCCACACCTATGATCACCAACTGGAAGAAGCTTCATGCTTCTGAGGGAGAGTTGGTGGATCCTACCTTATATTGTCAGCTCATAGGTTTGTTGATGTATCTGGTCAACACTCGACCAGATTTGTGTTTTGCGGTGAACACACTCAGCCAATTGATGATGGAGCCTAGGAGAGTGCGCTGGATAGTCGCAAAACATGTGTTGAGGTACCTTGCTGGGACAGTGGATTATGGTCTGGACTACAGGAGGTCAGATGGAATTGGTTTGATTGGCTTCACAGATTCAAATTGGGTAGGTAGTGTAGCGGACCGGAAGAGCACTTCCGATTGTTGCTTTAGTTTGGGCTTGGCAATAGTGTCATGGTTCAGTTGGAAACAAAATTCAGTTGCATTGAGTTGTGCAGACGCTGAGTATATGGCAACCAGTCAGGCTAGTTGCGAGGCATTGTGGCTTCGCAAGTTATTGGTTGGTTTATTTGATCAAAAGCTGAGACCTACAGTTATTCATTGCGATAATCAGAGTTGTATCAAGCTCTCTGAGAATCCGGTATTCCATGATAGGTCAAAGCATATTGAGATCAGGTATCACTTCATCAAAGACTATGTTCAGAAAGGAGTTGTTGAGTTACAGTACATTTCCACTGAGGAGCAAGTTGCAGATATCCTAACAGAGTCTTTGGATAGAGGGAAGCATGTTCACTTCAGAGACAAGTTGGGAGTGGTCCTCGGTAAGAGGGAGTGTTGAAAAATTACCAAGGAAATGTTGTTAACCTTGTGATGCCTTGGGTTGGATAAGAACATTAAAAAGTGGTCCCTAGTACTTTATAAAGTGTGATGTACTTTATTTTTATAAAGTCACTTTATAAAGTGAGTTTGAGGTTATAATTTTAAATTGACTTTATGAGACTTAAGTGAAGATTTAATTAAAAGGGTCACTTACATATGTGAATGAAAATGTGTTTTCATTTAATTAATAAGACATTAATGAGCAATTAATGTGGGCCCTAGATCTCATTAAGTCAAGATTAAATCCTAGCCAGGGATTTGGTGGGTGGTGGTTACCTCAAACAAAACTAGAGGAAAGGCATCAAACCTAATTCATTGTGCACATTCCAAATGAGATTTTTGGAGGAGAAGAGAGCAAGAGAAAAGAGAGGTCGAACTCAAGAGGAAGAGGTCAAACCCTTGCACAGAAATCGAGAAGATTGAGCAGGGCACAATTTCCAAGGAGAAGGGCATGTTAAATTTTCAGAATTTACTTCAATCTGATCTAGGATCTTAACTGAGAGAACAACATGTACAACAAATCTACAGCATATTATTCATGGACACAATAATGCAAGCACAAAAGAGACACAGAGTTTACTTGGGGAAAACCATAAAGGTGAAAAACCCCAATAACTTCCTCAGAGATAGATAGAGCAATGATACAACTAGAATACAAGAGATAGTCTTCTCCTAGTAGCAGAGCCTCCTCCTCCACAAGTGCGCCACTCTCCACAGTGTGAGTGAGAGAATAGAATGTGTAAAATGAGAGAGACACACTCTCTATTTATACACTAACTTGACTTGGCCTTTACTCAACTAGGTCGGCCTTAACTTAACCACTTAACATAATGCTGACTGGGCCGACCCCCACTAGGGTGGTCTAATAACCCTTTGACCCACATGACTTATACAGGGCCGACCCCAACAAGGTGATCTAATAACCCATCAAGTATAAGTTACGACACTTACAATATAAATGACGACATTTCCGTATAGAGGAATAATAACATCTCTATAGGAATACAATATACATATATGTGAAATACATTCCGAAGTTACATATACATCAACACTCCCTCTTAACTAGGAAGGTATTTCTTGACACAGGTCTTCTAGCACAAGTCATCTTCTCTGGATCATCGTCACTGGATAATCGTCATCGAGTCATCATCATCGTCACTGCTGCTGCTATCTCAATCAATCTTTGAATCTACTCGTCATAGGAAGTTCTACAGAGCCAGTCCTTTTTCATACTGGATGTAGGCCCACCACCTGCAAGTCTTCATCATCTGTGCGAACGGTCTAATAGAGGTGGCCTCTCAGGACTAATTTTATGTGCGGATGCAATACCGGAAAGAGTATCCTAGGAACATTTATGTGCCTAAGCACGACCGGCAAGATCTCCTAGGACTGATTACATGCATCTCCTCCACAATACCTTTAAAGAGCATCCCAGGAACATTTATGTGCCGCAGCACGATCGACAAGATCTCTAAAGAGCATCCCAAGACTTATTACGAGCACACAGCTCAACCTCTCGGATCTCCAGGACTGATTACATGTGGATAGACAGAACCTTTAAAGAGCATCCCAGGAACATTTATGTGCCGCAGCACGACCGACAAGATCTCTAAAGAGCATCCCAGGACTAATTACGAGCACACAGCTCAACCTCTCGGATCTCCAAGACTGATTACATGTCTCCGTAGTAATACCTCATCCCAGGACTGATTACGAGCACACAGCTCAACCTATAGGATATCTGAGGACTGATTACATACTACATAGCAATACCGAAAAGAATATCCCAGGAACATTTATGTGCCGCAGCACGACCGGCAAGATCTCCCAGGACTGATTACATGCTATTTGCACAACCTGCCACATATCATCTTTGACCTCCAAGTATCAACTTGATACTCATGATCCCACGAATCATCATCGCACAAAGCATCATCCTGATGTCATGATCACACTGATCATCATCACTGTACCATCCTGATACATATCATCTGGAGCAACATCCTGAAGCTCGTCATCATGATCATCCTGATCATACAATGCATCCACCTGATGCATACCAAGTATCTACCTAATACATATCATCATACATGATCCACCTGATCATACAATGTATCCACCTGATACATACATAGATACATGATTCACACAATGCATCTAACTGATATATATCAACATACATGATCTACCTGATCATACACAGTATCCACTTGATACATATCCAGATACATGGTCCAAGCATCCAACATGATGCATATACAAAATACATACAAATGATCCAACTGATCATATCCAGCATCCAACATGATGCATACATACATAAATGATCCAACTGATCATATCCAACATCCAACATGATGCATATATACATGAATGATCCAACTGATCATAACAAGCATCCAACATGATGCATAGACATATACAAAGTAGTAACTGGAGCATCGTCCTGATGCTCATCATCCATGATCCTTCTGATCATCATAGCATCGTCCTCTTCAGATCATCTCATCGTCCACGAAGCACAGCCCAGATGCACATCATCCAACACTTACACCACTGACATGGGAGAACACATCTACCACCATTCAGGGAAGGCTCCAGCCCTTACTTTTTCACCATGGGAGAACACATCTACCACCATGTGAAAAATGGCTCAGCAATTACATCACGACTAGGGGAGAACACATCAACCATGTCAGAAAAGCTCATGTGCATCTGCATCTTCCGGAGTCATCACTTCCCTTTGGAAGGAACCTCGATCTGAAGTGCAACAAGCCTCTCTCTGAAGTACTCAAATTGCACTCTGGCCAACGGCTTGGTCAATACATCTGCAACCTGCTCATCCGTTGCAACATACTCTGCTTTGGCTGTACTCAGTGCTACGCAAGACTGCTTCCTGCTAAACCAAGAGATCACACCTGATCCCATACTAAAGCAGCACCCATAAGTGCTTTTCCTATCTGCAACACTGCCTGCCCAATATCAGAATATGCTTTACAGCAACCAGGTGAACATCTCTCGGATCCGTCAGGAACTGGCTCAATGTGTTCACCGCAAAGTAAATATCTGGTCTTGTGTTCGTCAAGTATATCAAGGACCCAATCATCTGACGAGACACAGTGACATCAACTAGATCAGATGAAGCATCACACAGAAGCTTCAGGTTCGATGCCATAGGTGTGGCCATAGCCTTGTAGTCCATCATCCCGAACCTCTTCAGGATCTCTACTGCATACTTCCCTTTGTCCAAGGAAGATTCCATATGTACTCTGCCACACCTCCATACCAAGAAAATAGTGCATCATCCCCAAGTCCTTCATCTCGAACTCAGCTGCAAGCTTCCGCTGCGTGTCGGCAATCAATCTATCATCTCTTGTTACAAACAGGTCATCCACATACAGTAAGAGTATCCCTGGATTGCCTACCTCAACCCTGTAGTAAAGGTTGGAACCCGCTTTACTCTTGGTAAAGACCAAACTGGATAGAAAGCTGCCTATCCTACCATACCAAGTTCTGCACATATATGATTTCCTGTCATGTGTCTCAGAACCAAGTGGCTGCTCCACATACACTTCTTCTTCAACTACACCATTCAAGAAAGCTGTCTTGAAATCCATCTGGTGTATCTTCTATTTCATCACTTTTATATTTCTCTATGCTGCCATCTACAACATGCTTTGATCTTGTAGATTCTCTTGGAAGTCACTACAGACTACCCTTTTTGGGACTGCATTCCAAACATCTTCATGATCGACTGATACTCCTCGATCATGGCATTCTTCCCAGATCCTGGGAACTTCAATATCTTCAATAGATAATTTTGTTGCTGAACAAATGTTGTAGTTCTTCTTTTGTAGGTGATGGTATACGATCTTTCCTACACAACAAGTTAAATTGCATGATTAGAAATAGTTTTCAGAACAAATTCTTACACATACGGGGACACGGGACACGTAGGACACGAAAATACGAGAGTCCGACACGGACACGGTGACCCCCGAAATCAGGACACGTAGGATACGTTTTATATACATATATATATATTTTTTTAAAATATATTAAAATTTAAAAATATAGACATATAGATCCAAAAATATTTAGAAACTAGAACATTTACAAATATTCAATAGAAATTAGAATAAAAACACATTAATGATTACACATTTGTCATTCACAAATCATGATTCACAACACATTTGTCATTCACAAATCACAATGAGACACAGATGCATGTCGGAACCATATTTCTCATTAAGTCATCAAAATCAAAATGTATACATAATTAGTGACCCTTTGTTGAATATTGAAACTAATATGACAATCTAACTATGGGGCAACTTATGTAAGAGGGTACTGTTTGACCAATTTGCTATTGTCCATGTCAATATCTCCAATATTTGCTTGATGCCAGACATTCCCATTGGGCA
The DNA here is from genome assembly GCA_027924585.1 of Larix kaempferi. Lineage (NCBI taxonomy): Eukaryota > Viridiplantae > Streptophyta > Pinopsida > Pinales > Pinaceae > Larix > Larix kaempferi. The sequence continues at coordinate 13,875,647 of BSBM01000461.1, read as the reverse complement.
AGGTAGGTTGAAGGAAATCTGATCAAACTAGTACATTTGGAGGAGCAATGCAATCCTCATCGTTAAAGGAAACTGTCTCTCTGAGAAACAAGACCAATTATCTTTATTTTTAAAGGTAATGGAGATAGAGAGGGGTCCTCCCGAATGAGACTAAACACTAGTGGAATATGTTATTACTTGCGACTTAAAGGTTGAAAATAAAAGTATGTTGGATGATCCTATGTAAAGTGGACATTGATACCTTTTGAACACCTTACATAATTCTTAGGGACACTAATTTTCCTACCTCACGGAAGAAATATTTCTAGGTTAACATTTATGTTGTAGTACACTACTTGCTTCTCTTACACCTCGCTCTATGTTGCATGGGTATGGGAAACGTTTTTGAAATGTGTGCAAGTTTCAGAAATTGCATCTCGAAAATCTCAGGAAATGGAGGAATTAAAAAGATGCTTCCTCTCTACTTTAGTGTCAAGCGTCCATCCTTCGACCAAATGCAAATGCTCTCAACCAAATGCTTCCTTGCAAATGACAAAAAGAAAGGCAAATTTCTATTTTTAAGTGAACCTGGACGCCCTTTTCCGCCAAAAACGTGTCCTGTTTTTCAAAAACGTGTCCGACAGTCGGGATTCGATGCAACTGCGTGTCCGATTCGATGTTAAGTTCGTGTCCCGATTCAGGATTCGATGCAAGGTCGAATCGGACACGAATTCCAATCGAATCGTGTCCGATTCGACCGATTCGGGACACGGCAAGGGTTATCAACGAATCCTGTTTCTGAGGAAATATGTCATACAGTCATGCAATTATCTTAGCCAATACAACATTTATCCATATTCCATGACTTTCTAGATGCCTTCCAATCTCTACCAGAACATTGTTAAGAGTGTCCACAACTCCTAACATGTCAGCAAAGAGGTTTCATTCTAGATAAGTAGCAATGGAATGTTGTACAGTGCCATAGGCCACTTACCCATGTATATATGTAGTATATTGTTCATCAATGCAACTATTCTAATATGCATAATACACAACCTAATTCTTAGGAACATAAGCATATACATCATTAAATAACATTATGTAAGAAATGACAATTCAAATACTTATCTTTGTTTGGTTGCTGGGTGGATTCCCTCTGAATCTTTGCAACTCCATTTTGATGTGGATTGTGAGAAGTGGTTAACTCCCTCTGAATATCTGCATCCTTGCAGAAACTACTGAAGTGTGCTCCTTTGCTTTCTTGCAGGAACAACTGGAGTGTGCTCCCTCTTGAACTTTGCTTCCTGGATTACCTGTCCTTGAACTTACATCCATCCTTAATCACTATGCATGCTTATTAGTATCATCATTGTGTTATCCTTGAGGTCTCATACATAACCACACATTTATTAGTATAATCTTAATACTATCAAAACACAATAATCTCAAGCATGTATAGTCAGGATCATTTCAAACACAAATAATAAACATTAGTATTCAAGGTTTCAGGGAAGTCTTCTTTTACTCATACATATTCTTATTTGATCATAGGACTCTTCTGGTTAGTTGAATCATCAATCAAGATAAGAGATATAATATGCATAAAACCCGTGATTATTCAAACCTATACCTTCATGATTCTTCTGGTTAGTCATATCATCAATTATGGTAAGAAACATAATATGCATACAACCATGATTATTCAAACCTATGACTTCATGAATAATCATTATCAACAATACAACAGTATAAGATCCTAACACACGGTAGGATTCTAGCTTGATATAGTAAAAACATACTTGGATTAGCATGCTAGCTAGTTATGTCTAACATACTCGCATGATTTCTTCTGGTTCTCTTCAGTGACTTATGCTAGTAACCTGCATGTCTCATAGGTTAACCATTGTAGGACCAAGTTATACATACCTCGAAAGTAGATCTTCTATGTGATCCATGACAATGGATGAATCTTTGTCTTCATGTCACCATGATCATATGTTCTTGAAGTAGAACATGATTTGTCTTTCTTGGTGTACCTTTTATGTTAGCGAACAACATAAACCTCATACAACATCACAATGCATTAGTACATTCATAAGTGTCAAAACCTTAATCAATGAATATCTTCTATTAAGGTGATACGACAAGTCTAGTAATTAATCAAGATTGTACTGTAATGATATGAAGACAAACATATGATAAACTTAACCATGAAACATACCTGTAAGCCATACCTGTCAAGATTGCTTGTAATCTTCTTATGGAAGACCTTAGCCTCATCTTCCTCTGAAACAGGAACTTCTTCACTGATGCAGGTGACCAATCCATCCTCTTCTAGGATTAACCCAATCCACTTGATTTGCAGGAACTGGATCTGGAGCTGTAATAGGGTTTGTCAGAGAAACCCCAAAAATTCAAACTTTGAATTTCAAACTTTCGAAAGGATAGAAATATGCACCTTGATGAGCTGATCAAGCTGGTATATTTGCAAAGTTTCACTCCTCAATTTTGCCTTTGAAACTTTCGGATTCACTAGACGTGACCCCGAACTAGGGTTTCATGAAATCCACTCTTCTGCCCAATCAAAAGCTTTGATCCAAAGCTCTAAGCTTCTATTTTTATGAGGAGCTTCCAGCCGTGGTCACAGATTTCAAAAATTCCAATTTTTGCAGAAGCCCTAATTTTCCATCTTTCCGATCAAAGTCCCGAACTGGGGTTTGATCAAGCCCGACCTTCTGCCCAACCAAAAAATTTGATCTTGGTCTCTAAATTTCGATTTTGATGAGTAGCATCCAGCCGTGGTCTCCGATTACAAAAATTCCAACTTTCTCCGAAGCCCTAAATTCCGGAAGCCATGAATGAATGTACTAAAAAATAATTCTGTTTTGACAGAAATATGTACCTGATTGTTTCTGGTGTAACTTTGAACTTTTCGATCCACAGGGTCTGAAATTTTTTTCTGAGATAGCCCGACCTGTTATCTTTCCATCCCGACAGGTTTGACCTCAATTGGATTCTCTGAGAGAGAGTTATGCCAAGTGTCGCAACGTGACCTGTTTATGGGATAATACAGGAGAGCGAACTTGTACGGCGTGACACGTGTCACTGGTTCAACTTCGGCCTCTGAAATTTTTTCTTGAGATAGTATAGTCTGTGTACTACCTGTCACTTTTTACGAAATTTCATTTGGAGCTTCCTAGCCCAAGTTATGACCTTTTTCCCCAGGTCACCTGATTTTGACTCAGATCTGGAAGAGGCAGAAACCCTATATTGTACAGATCATAAATCACAAAGTACAACGAATTAGAGGTTGTCCTTTGGACACAAGGTACATGGGGTTCTGATCTTCGACCTGTAAAAGTTTCAGATCCGAAAACTTTGCCAAAACGGATTTATAGCGAAAGTGCTACGATGACTGGGTTTTGCTATATCAAGCCCTAGTATCGTAAGTGCAACAAGTGTCATACATGCCATATCATGCCTTCTTTCAGGCTAGCTCTGATACCATGTTAAATTTTCAGAATTTACTTCAATCTGATCTAGGATCTTAACTGAGAGAACAACATGTATAGCAAATCTACAGCATATCATTCATGGACACAATAATGCAAGCACAGAAGAGACACAGAGTTTACTTGGGGAAAACCATAAAGGTGAAAAACCCCAATAACTTCCTCAGAGATAGATAGAGCAATGATACAACCAGAATCCAAGAGATAGTCTTCTCCTAGCAACAGAGCCTCCTCCTCCACAAGTGTGCCACTCTCCACAGTGTGAGTGAGAGAATAGAATGTGTAAAATGAGAGAGACACACTCTCTATTTATACACTAACTTGACTTGACCTTTACTCAACTAGGTCGGCCTTAACTTAACCACTTAACATAATGCTGACTGGGCCGACCCCCACTAGGGTGGTCTAATAACCCTTTGACCCACATGACTTATACAGGGCCGACCCCAACAAGGTGGTCTAATAACCCATCAAGTATAAGTTATGACACTTACAATATAAATGACGACACTTCCGTATAGAGGAATAATAACATCTCTATAGGAATACAATATACATATATGTGAAATACATTCCGAAGTTACATATACATCAACAGGGCACGAATTTCTAGAACAAGTCTGGCACAAAAATTGAGGCACTCACAACAACAATTAATATGCACAGAAATCGAGGTGAAGAGGCCATACTGTACATTTAATTATGGACCATACAACAACACAGAAATCGAGGCAAGTAGTGGCATGGTTTCAATGTGTGGTACAACATTTTTTGTTGTCTGATAGGTTGTACAGGGCATGTTTTTCAAGGCAGCGAAATGCTGGTATAGTGCGTAGATTTCGATAAAAATCAGGCACAAAAATCGAGGAGTTCAAACCGCACTGTTCACACATGTGGGTCGTACAAGCATGATTTTCAAGGTGATGATTGTCAAACCGTACAACAGATTTTCAGAGTGATTCTGGCACGTATTTTGAGAAGAAATAAGGAGATAAGTACTGCTGTTCTAAATTTGTAATTTCTCTGAAAGAATAAGAATTTCTCTCTCCTATCAGGTTTTCCCTTTGGGGTTTTTCCTGAGCCAATTTGGCTAAAATTTCTGAGTCTTAAATTTGTGGTTTGGCTGCCATTTAATTTTCTGAGTTGTTTAAAGATGAAAAATTTCCATGTGTTTCAAGAAGGATTGAATTTTCATGCATGTAAATCTAATTTGCAGCTATGGGGTTTGAGCATTAAACTTCATGTGAAAACCAAGACTTGAAACCGGGTTGGGAATATAAAATTTTCAGTTTTAGCCATAGGAGTGCGAGAAGGTGACCTTTGTAGGTTGCTAGCAGTGCAAATTAAGCATGGTGATTTAGTACATGCAGTTGCAAGTTATGTGAACTGTGGCACAAGTAGCTTGGTGCCCTGCACTATGGAGCACTTTCGCTCTTGAAGGATATGGTGCAGGGATTACCAAACTTCAAGATCAAAAAGACTGAAGTGTGCAAGGGTTGTGCATTCGGCAAGCATGCTAAGATTGCTTTCCCTAGTAGTGAACACATATTAAGAGAGGTTCTTGATTTGATCTATTTATATTTGTGTGACTATTGTTGAAGGTCATGTGTCAAGGTTCTCCACTACCTACATACCACCCTACAATAGAAATGGTGTTAGTGGAAAGGCATGAAACCATGGAGAAAGTTGTCTCAAGCTTGGATGCTAACTCACCCACTTCAGCTGAAGCTTTTGCACTTTGTGCAAATTGCTTCTGCTCCAGTATCACCTACAGGAGGGGGGAGAAAGGACTAGAGTAGGAATAGCAACAAGAGAAACTAGAGAAAAGATTTGTACAACAACAACAAGAGCAAGAAGAAGAAGAAGAGGAAGGGAAGCAACAAAAAGAAAAAGAGGTAGAAAAGGAAGGACTTTAGTGCCAAGGAGGTTCGCCCAAATAACAACAAAGGAGAAACAAAGGGTGGACAACTATGTTAATTTTCTTTGATGAGTGTGGTTGTTAATTCTCTATGGCAAAAGAACAAGGATTGGAAATTTGTCATGAATGATGACTTCAACTTGATTGGATTCACTGCTTTAGACTGGGTTGGATCAATAAATGATGAAAACTCCACTTTAGAAAGAATCTTTGAAGACATAGGAGTTCAATAGGTTGGAGTCTGGAGTCTGGAGTGACCCCTTGGTTGATGAAGAATTCAGTTTATCCTTCTTAATTGGCTGATTTATTCATGAAGCCATTATTCAAGGACAAGATGGTAAACTTTAGAGACAAGCCTGGTTTAAAAGTTAACCATGTAGCCTTTAAAGGGGGTTGTTATAAGTCAATAGTAAAAGTTAAAATGTAATTTAGGGTTAAGTCATGTAAAAGTGTAATTACATAGTTAGAGATTTAGACACACTTAGAGAGTTAAGTTCATTATGTTTGTGGTGTATTTATTATCTCTTAGATAATGAATCATAGCTTATTGTGCACCATTCTCTTATTTTCACTTCTTAATACTTATTATCTTTATAAGTTTATCAAACTCTTGTTGATTTTTGTACCTAGGAAAGTGTTCCCCTAGTGAATTTTTGCCTAAGTCACTTAAAAGGGGGAAATAAAGTGACCCTTGCATTAAATGATTTGAAATGAGCATTTAATGTGACTTTAGAGATTAAAGTCAACTTTTGATAAATTTAAGTGGGTGAGTGAATTTAAAATTTATGAGACTTAAATGAGAGCATTTAATCTCATCCATTCATCTAGTCTAATCTCAGCCATTGGATTAGATGGCCCCTCACTTACCTAGGGTTTAGCAATGTTCCCCCAAGGTTCCGGGACGGCGGGACGTGGGAGCGGGGAGACACACATTCGGTACGCGTGGAGACCACCCCCAAATTTTAGGAAAATTCGGGGGGGACGGGGGGACGCCGGGTCATAAAAATTCTAAAAATATAAAAAATATGAAAATATAAATCCTAACAATAACAATGCATCCCATGCAAATTAGTAAATTACTAAATACTACATTCATCATTGTGCAATCATGCAATGTAATTTAGAATCTGATAAATTAATAATGCAAACACATTACATGATTCATCATGATTATATATGATTATACGGACACCTAGAAGGTTCGTTGGATGTTCAGAGTTTCGTGCGGGACACCCACAAGGTTCGTCGGAGTTTCGGATTTTCATGCGGGACACCAGGAAGCCCCCCCCAAGTTTCATCATGGAGAAATGAGTTTCGCCACAGACCGAAATGTTTCGCATGGAGTTTCGCCGTCCTCGGGACGCGGGGAAACGCAAAAACGCGTCCCCGACCCTGCGGGATGCGTCCCCGTGGAACACTGGGGTTTAGACAAAAAGGAAAGGAGAAGGCAAAAGCAATTCATTCTTGAGAAGAGAGTGAAGAGGAGAGCTGAGAGAGGGCACAGAAATCGAGGAGCTCCAATGAGGAATTTTCTGAGCAGCACGAATTTCGAGGTGGAGAGTTTTAGTACTGCACGCATCCCGAGGCTCCATACAACGTGATTCCAGGCACATTTTTTGAGGGAATATCCTGGGCACACATCCCGAGGAAGGGCATGGTTTTTCAGGCTGGTTTTTGGGCGCATTTCCCTAGACAGAAGGCAAGGGTTTCTAGACAGAAATCTGGGCACGTTTTCCAAGAAATTTAAGGCACAGATTTTGAGGTCTGTACAGTCTGTATGGACTGTACTTTCTGGCACAGAAATCGAGACTGTTTTCTGCACAGACTTCGAGGTATTCAGCACAGAATTCGAGGTGCTGTTCTTGCACAGAGTTCAAGGTGGTTGGACACAGAAAACGAGGCAGCAGTCAGGCACAGTTTTCGAGGCAGCATTTGGGTGAACTTTTCTGGTTGAGATAAGTACATTTTGACTGAAAGTTGTTGTACTGAAAACTTCTGAAGAAATAATAAAATCTCTCTCTCTCTAACTGGTTTTCCCCGTGGGCGTTTTTCCAGGGCTATTGGCCAAAAATTTATGAGTGATTTTTTATGGTGTGCATGTTTAAATTAATTTTCTTTCATTAAATGTGAGTTTCAGCAGTGTTTTAATTGTCTGAAAAATTTATGTGCAATTTCCAGCCAACAGAAAACTGGGTTGGGCATTAAACTACGATAAATTAACATTGAAACCGGGAGGGCTGAAAACTGAGAAATCTTTCAACTCTGACCTCCCTCTGCCAGCCCTTGGTTCTGATAATATATCAAAGTTGCACATAACACATACACAAAATACTTGCTTTAGAGTGAGAAGAGAGAGAGAGAGAGAGAGATTCAATGTGTGTAAAAGTCAATACATTGAGATTTCTCATGAGAGAGACCTAGGTTAGGAAACCACTCAAGTAACTATAAAGCGACATGTGAGTAATTAACTTGATTATGTCATCATTTTATTAACATAACACAATATGAAGTCCCTGTTCATAACTTAAAAGTCCTATGCTATGTAATACATGATATAACCATTATTAAATATTAACTGTGTCAACTCCAATGGCAGACATCCTCATTTTCTTCCTCTTTCCTGATTTTTGGCTCCACATCCTTGAGCATGGATTTGATACCGTTATATGTTAACTTTACAAGTGAAGAAAGACAATTGTAGAAAAGAAGACAATGACTGCATAATGTGTTGGCTGCCGTTACCACTGACTTAACTAATAACTAATGCAAACATTACCAACATTCCCTTACCATTAAATATTTACGTATTATGTTTTTATATATTCTAAACACCTGACACCTGACACCTGACACTGAATGGACATCAACACTAACAAACTGTAGTTGTCTTTTATAGAGGAAAAAGGATTAGCAAGAGGCAGGAGCTTAAAGCCAACCATTTGTGGGTTGTCATGGTGCCTTGGAGGAGGAGATCTTGGAAACTAGTTTCATGGTCCTCGTCCTCAACTTCTTATAATGCTGGCTATTTTAATTAAATCTTAATCTACGGTCTGGCAACCCACTAGTGGAGCATGGCATTGCTTCTTAGTGCTCAGTTAACTCTATCAAATTCTAAACTTACAGTTGTACAGATTCCAAACCTTGATCCCAACACAATTGCTAAAACCATAATGATAGAGAGGCTGAAGACCAAGTTAGAAAAAAAGTACATTCTGTTTTACTTGTTACTTGGTTTTCTTTATGACATATAACAATGTTTATTTTAAAAATTTTCTTTGCAGGAGAAAAAATCAGACTTCTTACCTTTCATTGTTGAGAACGATATCATTGGGTATATTCATCCAACGTAAGGCTTTCAATTCTCAAACTTGGTCTGTATGATGGTGCTTTTATAGTTTTTTGCAACTTATTCTTATCAAAGTGTACTGAACAAATTCTATGACATTAACTTGCTCGTGCTTTAAATCTTGCATTGTAGCTGATTTAACAGATTGTAGTTTGTTTTTTTCATCTTGTAGTTTTTTTTTTAACTAAAACGGTTATTTTATTGATATTGAGAAACGGTTGGGCCAACCCAAAGTTGCCATTATTACAAAGAGTCAAGGTCCAGCAAAACCCAACAAACTTTCCTTATGTAACAAATCTGAATCTCGGGATAGGGGACCAAGAGAGATCTTCATTATTTAGTCTGTAAGCTCCGTGTGGCAGAAGACATCCCAGATTAGCTTCAGCATCTGCTTCCTTATTTGATTCACGCAAAATATGGAAAGAGAGGGAGGAGGAAAACCCAAGCAGCAGGTACCTCAGCCTTTGCAATGTGTTATTGAGAGAGGGATTGCTGAATTGATCATTCGAATTTAGGATTTTTATCAAGATTTCAGAATCTCCGAAAATTTGTATTTCTTTGTAGCCAATGTCCCGACCTATCTGACAGGCTTTCAACAGCCTGAGAATTTCTGCCTTGTTATTTGTTCTCTGTCCAATACCCCAGCTGAAACTGTCTTTTCTTATGACTTCCGGGGAATATATTACTCCACCAGCTCCGGCAATCCTGGGGTTCCCTTTAGAAGCGCCATGAAAAAAATTGAAGCTTTACCCTGCTTCCTCCACCAATCCTGAAAAAAATTCTCAGTATTTCGAAGTTTCCAAATAGGAGTGTTAGTGGGTCTGGTCACATTCATATTTCTGTATCTGAAAGTGTAAGTTCCCATCCATTTTTTTTCTGAAGGAAGAAGAATGTAGTCTTTCTTAAAAGACTGTTGTGCCACGGTTTCAAGAAGAAGGGATTTGGCTTTGATAGCAACCTTTGAAGGAAAACACAAAACGCTGTTAAAAATCCTGTCATTTCTGGCCAGCCAAAGTTTCCAGCAGACAAACTTTGGGATGGCCTGCCAAATTCGAGCCCATAAGGAGTTGCTGGGGATCGCAAGAGGGTATCTCTCTCTCCAGGATGAAAATAAGGCAACCATAGAAACATGAGACGACCTTGCTGCATTAAGACCCTGCAAGCAATGGTTCCAAACATCTTGGGCAAAAGGGCAGTCCACGGACAAATGATCCATGGTTTCAAGAGCATTACAAAAAAAACACAGCGATGAGGACCATAGAAACCTTTTTTAATTAGATTGTCACCAGTCAGAGTTTTCCTGTGCATTAATGTCCAAAAAAAGAAGTTGATTTTAGGTAAGCCAAGAGGGTCCCAGACCTATTTCCAGAAAGATGGAGGAAGAAAGGACGCAGAGTGAGATTGTAGGGAAAAGAACCCTTGCACAGAGGTGTAAAAGCCAGCCTTTCCCAATCCCCATGAATCTTTAACCTGTTGATGCACAGGAGCAATGGCCGTCAACTCGAGTAATAGAGAGTTCTGCTGAAGATGTAAGTGCTCCGGAACATTGGGGAAGGACCACGATTTCCAAATTCCAGAGTTATCCCATGAAGAAATGTCAGCGAGCGTGTGGATGTCATTAAGCATCAACCATTGTCGAATGTCTTTGATTTCTTCAGAATTGATGAGAGGGGCTTGGCCCATAATACTATCGTGCCATAGAGAAATTCTGTTACCATTACCAGGAATGCGATATAAGTATTTCTGGAAGAAGTCAAGACTCCTGCGGCAGAGGTTCCATGTCATTGATCCTTTGGGAGTATTTTTAGACTGAATATTTCTCAGCGAAGCACCATTAAGATATTTTTTCATAAGGATTTGGCTGACAGGATGTTTTCTGTTGGTGTACATCTGCCATAGAATTTTGCTACCCAGCGCTAGATTAACTAGCCCGGGATCTCGAATTTGCAAACCGCCTTCAACCAACGGGAGTTTAATTGTGTCCCATTGTACAAGATGAAGTTTCTTTTCATTACCTTTTCCACCATTCCATAAAAGTCTCTTATCAGCTTTGAGATCTGCTCGGTGATGGAGATAGGAGACAAAAGAAAAGATGCCTGGTAAATAGGAAGCAAGGAGAGCACTGATTTGATGAGAATGACTTTCCCAGCTGTTGTGAGCCACTATCCCCCCCAGGAAACGATTTTTGACTTGATTTTTCTCAGCACATCCATCCACAACGATGATTTATTAACTCCCAAAGTTAAGGGGAGGCCGAGATAATTGATCTTTTCCCATTTAGCATGCCCAGAGAAACCCATGAAATGAGCAATTCTCTGAATGGTTTGATGGCATGAGTTCCACCCGTAAATAGCACATTTCCTTTTGTTGATGAGGGCTCCCTAAATAGAGCAGTAGTTCTGAAGAATGTCTTTAAAAGCCTTCGCAATTTTTAAGGAGGCTCCACCCAGCAAAAGCGAATCGTCAGCAAATAAGGCATGATTGACGGGCACAATACCTTTCATTGGACTTAAACCTGGGATAGACCCTGCCTGCTGCTCTGAGACCAGCTTCCGACTCAAAGAATCAGCCATCAGGATATATAGGAAGGGGGAGAGAGGGCAGCCTTGCCTTAGACCCCTCGTAGCTTGAAAATAATTTGCAGGTCTCCCATTCACAAGAGGAGCTATCCAAGGCTTGCTCGTGCAGGCTCTAATCAGATTGAAAAATTCAATACTGAAACCGAAAGATAGAAGAACTCTGTAGAGATTGACCCTCTCGAAGGCATTAGCCATGTCGAGCTTTATTAGCATCCCTTGCTCCTTTCGGTGGTAGCTGGAGTGCATGACTTCTTGCACCTGGATGACATTATCCAGGATGTATCTCCCTTTGACAAAACCACCTTGGGAGGAGGAAATGAGCTTCCTAAGCAATGGTTTAATTGTATTAGCCATTATCTTGGATATAATTTTGTAAGAGACATTACACAAAGATATTGGTCTGAATCTATCAAAGGAGCTCGGGCTAGCATCTTTTGGAATTAAGGCCAAGAAAGTGGAGTTGATACTGCCTCCAACTTTAGCTCTATGTTGGAAGGCTTTGACCATTCTCAGGAGATCATATTTTATATTGTCCTAGTAGGTTCTATAAAATTGGATTGAAAAACCATTAGGCCCAGGGGCACGAATTAAGGCCAAGAAAGTGGAGTTGATACTGCCTCCAACTTTAGCTCTGTGTTGGAAGGCTTTGACCATTCTCAGGAGATCAGATTTTATATTGTCCTAGTAGGTTCTATAAAATTGGATTGAAAAACCATCAGGCCTAGGGGCACTGTCCGGCTCCATAGACCAAATTACTTCGCTGATTTCCGCTTCAGTGATCGTCTTCATGAGAGTTGTATTATCATCCATGCTTACTAATGATGGGATGTTAGATAAGAAATCTGAAGTTGTCTCCTCACAGTCTATTTCATCTGCAGTGTATAGATTTTGAAAGTGCACTGTTGCAGCCATTTTAAGCTAATCACTGCCTTTGTGGACCTTACCTTCTGTAGAAATGATTTCAGAGAGGTGATTTCGAAAGAGCCGAGCTCTATATTGCCTATGGAAATAAGATGTATTTCGATCTCCAGCTTTGAGCCACAAGCTGCGAGATTTTAATCTCCAATAATCTTCTTCACAGCGAAAGGAATGATAGGTATTGATCTAAGCAGAATGTTCCTTTTCTAAATCAGTTATGCTTACAACTTTGCTTTCCATATCTGCCTGAACCTCTGCTAACTATTGAACAGCCTAGATTCGCAGGCTAGTAGGGTTGTTGTTGGGGGTTTTTATCCAAGATTTCAGAGCAAGCTTGGTGGCCTTAATCTTCTGCTCCCACACAAAGCTAGGAGAGCCTGAAATTGAGATAGACCAGGCCTTCTTCACTACATCTATGAAGCCTTCTTTTTCAGGCCAGAGAGGGCTGTAGCGAAAGGGAATAGGGCCCAGATTTTCTTCATCTTCCAAAAGCAAGAGAATGGGCTTGTGATCAGAGGTGAGTTTAGGAAGAATTTTGGAGGAGATGAGCCTCTTATCCAGCAGGAATGAGCTCTGGACCAGGAATCTATCAAGGCGGGTAGAGATGTGATCCACTCCTATTCTATTGTTAGTCCAAGTATACAGACCTTTCAGGGGTTTAAAGTCAAGAAGATCCCATTGTTGGATAAGATCCTCCACTATGGGAAGCATATGGTCTCTTCCACAATTACCTCCTCTCTTTTCCTTCGGATCAAGGACAATATTGAGATCTCCAGCTAAGATAATGTTTGAGAGAGAGGAGGTTTCGAGAAAAACTGACAGGGAGTGCCAGCAATCTTTCTTTTCGGAAGCGAGGACAGGAACATAAAGGTTGAAGAGAGAAAAGATGAGCTTACTTGAAGAATGTCGAAGTTCAGTGTAGATCCAGTGTTGAGTTTCAAAATAACTCTCAAGATGAAACATATCCTCTGACCACAGGGTGGCCAGACCGCCGGAGGTACCTCGAGCACTAATGGCCTTTCCAACATTCTTATTCCATTTGGATTTGCTGATATTAAGAAGGGTATCCCCTCCGATTTTAGTCTTTTGGAGCATAAGGATCGCGGGAGTCTCAGCTTTCAAAAGGTCTTTAACTGCTTCAGCTTTCGAGGGATTCCCTGGACTTCTACAGTTCCAAGAGACTAAACGCATTATTTATTGGGATTGGAGAGGGTAGAACCTCCCCTGGGATTTCTGTTTCTGGTGTTCCTCCCAATGGACATTTCAATAGTAGGTTGGGTCCCTTGCATTTTTTGCGTCTCTGCTTCCTCTTCGCGGGCTTCCTTATGAGATTTCCTTCCTGCGTTTTTCAGAGGTCTGTCAAAGGATTCATCCTCAGAGGACCCGGAGATTTCAGGTTGCTTTTTCCTTGTCATTTCTGCATAGGAAGGGGAATAGGGGGTTACCAAAGAAGCACCGGAGACCTCTGCTTGTCCTTTCTCCATTGGTTGAAAAGCATTTTGTTGTTCGACTTCCTCAGGAACATGTTCTAAAACTTCTGTGATATTATTAAGAGATTCAAATTGATTTTTTACAGCTGCTGCCAGCGGAGGGTAAGAGCTCCCTTCTCCCTAAGACAACTTAGGATTAGAAGCATTAATCCCTGGTGTCACCCCTTTACCGTTAATTCTGCTATTTTATTTAGGCAGTGTTGTTTTCTGTACCTGAGTCCATTGCTCTCCTGTGGAGTTCTCGACATCTTCTTCTATCTTCTTTTTGCAGTTTCTGACGAAATGGCCATATCCACGGTAGTGTCTACATTTAAATTAGAGCTGTTCGTAGTCCAGTTCTTGGATATGAACCCAATCAGCAACTGTAAGCTTAATGGCTTCCGGTAACCCCACTTCCAAGTGCACTTCAACGCATATTCTTGCGCAGGAATACTGGTCCTTTTTCTCAGCACGGTCGATGTATCTCCCAAGGGCGTTTCCAATGGACTCTAGGGACTTCGGATTCCAGCAGTGCAGAGGTAAATGGGGGAGGCGGACCCATACTGGAATAGCTGAGGGCACGTCTTGTGTAGGGTCAAAGTCTGGAGTCCAGTTGTTTAAATAAAGACCTTGGGGACCCATGAAGTACGGGCCATTTTTGAAAATGAGACTTCGATCATCTACATTATCAAAGACGAAGACAAAGAAACCCTTACCAACAAGATAACTTCTGATGTCTGCAGTGGCAAGAGGGCGCCAATTTCTCTGCACCCAAGATTCCACAGCTCTAGGAGAGGGCCAAAGACCAGTGAATTGCCCGATGAGGCCTCGTTCTGCAAGATTCAGGGCAGCCCGGCAGGATTCTTCAACAGGTAGAGCAACCGTGGGAATTCTAGCAAGTTTCTTGGTGAATTTTTGCTGTGCTTCGGTTGCTGGTCGTTTGGAGCCGGCAGCAACAAGTTTCCTGAAAGCAATGATCACCGGAGGAGTTGGGGGAGGGGCCTCAGGGCCCCCTCCAGAGCCCATTTCAAGAGCAAGGGCGTCGAGCTCTGTACAGGTCCAGACAGGTCGCAAAAGCTGATTGAGGAGAAGGGTAAAGGGAGCTACAGAACAAGCGCCCGCGTCCAATATTCAAAATCTTCTTGGAGCCTTGTTTCTTTGCAAGTCCCTTTGTTAGTTAATTTCTTCATCTTGTAGTTTACTTGAATACAAATACTTGAATTTAAAGAAGCAACATGGACATCAAAAGGTGTCTTCTTGGAATATCCTTGCAACAAAGATCTTTACCACAAAAGCTAACACCCCTAAAGTGCAAGATTCTTATAAGGGTTTAGCTGGGAGTTGTTAAAAAAATATAACTCTGGAGGTCTCCTTTGTGGTTTTTGATGTGTGTATCATGGGGGGGACTAAGTCATTGTCTCTAGTGTATTTATTTATCTAAAGTGACTGATGTAAATAATAAAGTTTGTACTTCATTTAAGTTGTGGGTCCCATGATGTAATGTGCACTTTATTAGTATTATTTTTTAATTAATGTGCATTTAATGTGAGCCATTGATTAAAATAATTAATCCTAGCCATTAATGAGGTAGTTAATGGTAGTTAGGGTTAGTTGGAGAAAAGTGAAGTATAAAAAGAGTTAATGAGACAAAGGGAGACAAAAACAAGGAGAGAGAGAGACCAAGTCTAGGGAAGGCTTTAGAAGCTTGAGAAGGGCAGATTTCACCAGGCAAACAGTGGGCACGAATTCCAAAGTAACCTTCAGCAGTTTTATTGGACTGTACAACCACATTTAATGCTATAACCAGATCACACAGGCACAGAAATCGAGGTCACCTGTAGGCACAGAATTCAAGGCAGAACGTTGCTGTTAATGGCACAAATTCCAAGGTAGTTTGCTGCAGTAGGCGCAAATTTCAAGGTCTGACAGCCTCTGTACAACAAGCACGAATTCTGAGTTACCTGCATAGAAACAAAGGTCCTTACTGTCACACGTGTGGGATCACTGGCTCAAATTCCAATACAGAGTTGAGGTTAAGATAAGTGGTTTTCCTGTAGAAGATATGTTTGTTTTGATGACTGTAGAAGAGATGTTTATGTAAATTTCTGAGTTTTTGCCCTCTGAATAAAAGCTTATCTCTCTCAAGGGTTTTCCCAGTAAGGGTTTTGTCCTGGTCAGTTTGACCTAAAATCATTGTGTTCATTTCTTATCTGTGATTGGTGTTTATTATTAAAGTTAAAATCAATGCATTGATAAGTTAACTCAGAAAATGATAAACCCTAGATAAGCTAAATATTTGGTTAAATGTGTGTATGAAGAAGCAGTGAATTTAACCAAAATTTCTTCATTGTATTAGAGCCTGTCAAAATAGGACAGTAGGCAGAAAGTTTAGACAGTGATTTCAGAGTAGGGCAGAAAATTTGGGACAGTCCTTTAGTTATTGTTCGAGTTCTTGTTGGTTGTGAATAGGATTTGATTGACATGATGAGCATTAGGTATGAGGACAGGTTGGACGGGGTGTCCCACTACTTGCCATGGAAGGTAAGGGTAACTACTGTCCTCAAAGAATGGAAGATTTGGAAATTTTCCAACACCACTGTGACCAATCCCACTGACAAAGATGAGCTTGAAGAGTGTGAGATGCTCGAAGCTAGGGCTCAAAGGGTGATATTAGATGGGGTTAAAGATCATTTGATCCCTCATTTGGCTGAGAAGAAGACAACCAAGGATATGTGGGACATCTTAAACCAACTGTTTGGAGCCAAGAATGAAAACCGCAAGATGGCACTCAGAGACAAATTGCATAATGTTAAAATGGCAAGAGATGAAAATGTGACTTCCTACCTAACTCGTGTTACTCAGGTGTGTTGTCGCCAGATACGCACCTCGGCGAAAAGGGGGTTAGCGTGGCAGAAATCTTCAAGCCACTGGGTGCGTCCTTGGGAGCGTGTCTCGAGTCAGCGTCGTCACCTGATCTTGACTCCTTCGTTTAGGCTAACTCCTAACGAAGCCAAGGGGGTAGTCCCTATGAAAGAGTTTCTAAGGCTCTTCAATTATTTATTAGTTTTGGTGGATGAGTAAGTTTTTTTAGGAGTTTTTAACAATGAAATTGATACAAGAGATTTTCAATAAAATTAATGCATAACATAAAGATTAAAAGTGTTCCCCAACCATTCAACACATGATAGAAATTAAACATAGATTATAATGATAAAGCAAAAGACCAGTGCTGATAATGGAGTCAAATAAAGTGCTGTTGTAATGCTTGAAATAAAATGTTGTGCGAATGCTCTTGGTCAATTTTAAATTATTGTGGAGATGAGTGGATTATTAGGGAGGGGGATTTCCGATATACCGTGAGGTACTGGAAATATGTCCAGATTATGACAAAGGTGGCTCCTCACAAGGAAATGTGGGATGGATCAGAGTTTCTGGGAGGTGTTCAACACTACACCAAACGAGGGTGCAGTCTAACGGTATTCCAAGGTCACTACCTAGTGGTTCCCGCTTCCTTTGAGGAATTTCCCCACACAATGTCAATAAACTGATATGCCGGATTTTCGTAATGTACTGGGGAAGTTGTTTTTTATTAAGGTGAGTTGTTTTTTACATGTGGAAAGTTAAAAAAGTGCACACTTCCGTTATCCCAAAGATCAGGGCGAACTTGCAACGGGAAAGAGCATACAAGGAAGGGCGAATTGTTTATTCCAATTGAGACTGAAATGCAAAAAAGAAATGTGAGACTAATTACTATGGAAAAGAGTATCTTTTCCCCAATCGAGCAAGCTCTCTTGGGTAGTTCGGTAGAGCAATGCCGGGTTAGTGTTCGTTACTTTACAAAAACCAAGCAAGAAAAATTAAACTAACCAAAATAAGAAAAATGAGACTAATCTAAAGCAAAAAATAATGATACAAAAAAAAGCAAACCATCAAGGAGGCGACACGAACCCCCCCGGGGGGGATGGGGTGCGGGTGCTTGGAAAGCCTACTTGCTTTTCTTCTTATTATTATATTACAAGTGAAAAAAGGTGGTTGCCTTTGGTCCTTACAGATTTGGATCCAAAGGCTTACAAGCTTTTAGAAATGAAGAAGAAAGAAGAGTGTTGCTCCGGGAAGCCTTGGATGGCTTTAGATCTTCGATTTTTCAGCAGCACTTCCTTTTGTTATGGCGATAAAAGTACAAAATCAGCCACCTGAAATGCACCAAATGTGCTTGTTGTCCGCCAGATTGCACACCAGCAGCGGAAATCTTTGAAAGCTGTCTCCCTCACTGGAAGTGGGGAGAGGTGTGGCCTTGGGGGCAAGCAATGAGCTAGGTACTGTCACCTAAATCCCAGATCCTCCGTTTAGGCTAACTCCTAACGAAGCCAAGATAATAACAAGATAATAACGCAATCCACGTTGCTAAATGAGATAACAAGATTATAGTACTTTTCAAGACTAGATAAAGCATTCACAATATGAAATAAACACAAGGACAAATGGTCTTGATTAAGATATATACTTTTTAAATAACCAGTGCCTTATGGAGTCAAATAAAAGTAAAGGTTTGTGATGCTGGATGTGTGGGTCTTGGAAAAATGCTGTTCGTGAGATCGTTATGAAAATGATCTTGGTAGATTGTGAATTTTAATGGTCTTTGATTATTAAGCTAAGAACAAGGATATCAAAAGAGTAAACCTAACCAGGAAAAATACTGGCAACCTCTTAGATGATAGGTTGGGAGCACCCAGATTTAGAGGATAAGTGTACAATGGCTTGACCACCCTCGAGTCTGACAGTGGATTCCCGACACCACCTGTTTCAGGAAGCAACCTCAGTGATTTGACGCTGGTTTTGGATTTTGGGGAAAAGTTTTAATTAGGTTATCACTTGTAATATTAGCAAATCCTTCACCTTTCTGAGTACTAGCCCAACCTTTGCAGGTTGGCAGAGCATACGGGTGTTGGAAAAATATCCAAAATAAATTAATTAAGGGAAAATGTGAGTTGAAGTATTTTATTTATTAAGAGCACCGTTTAACTCTCCGATAGAGAGCGCTCTTGACTTAGTCTTAAGACCAATGTTCAAGAGACTTTTCTAATCTAATATGCCTAATGCAAGGGGAAAATGCAAGTCTAAAAAATGCTCTCCGACAGAGAGTGCTCTTGACTTGGATTTGGCCAAGTTCAAGAGGCTTTGTTTATTTTAAAGGAAGTAGAAGCAGTTGTGAAATCAAAACATGTGATAGCTCAACAGATATAAAAGATGACTAGCATGCTACTTGCAAGATGAAATTAAAAAGAGACTTAGTGTTCTACCAAGCAAATTTACTTTAAGGTGGGGTCTTCCTCCGAACAAGGTTGACCACTAGAATCGCTAGCACTTGAGAACTTTCCAGCTAGCTAAAATTTCGACCAAGGAAACTAACGGGGAAAGAGGAGTAACCACAAAGTTATGTGGTCCTGCCCTTGGGATGAAATCCCAAGGATACTGCTTCAAGTCAAAACTTGGAAGAGAATACGAAAATGAAACAAATGACTAATCTAAAGCATGAAAATAAAGATCTAAGCTAACCAACCACAACACTCTTCCCCAAATGGGGAAGAAACCAAAAAAGTGGAGGCCTCCTCCACTTTTTATGAATTTTATACAATTGCCTTTGGGAGTTTAACCCTTGAAAGGTCTTCTTTGAGAAACGTAAGATAAACAAATTATTGCAATAAAACCTAGAAGCCTTTGAAGGCTAGTACAAAAGGAGATTGTTTCTTGAGTTATTGCTTGGTTTGGATTTTCTCCTTGAATGTACTTGCTCTTCTTCGAATGTGCTCACTAGTTTGTCTTCTCTTTGAAAGAGACCTACACAAGCTTGGAAAAAACACTCAACAAGCACCCATTAAACGTTAGAAATCAAGCGAAATTGAAAACCACTAAGTCTAGAAAATGAAAACTAAGATCTAACATGTAAAAGCATGAGATTTTGGTTTGAAAATTTTTATATGGGAAAACGGACCAGCGAACAACAAACTCCTAAAAAGTGATGGGAAAGAGATCTAAAGTATAAAATTTTTAAGATATTTTTATGAAAATTTTTCTATCTTTCAAATGGAAACTAAAGTTAAACAAAGAATGCTTTAAGATTAGCTTTTCAATGCATGAGATGGTGTATGAGATGCAATAATACTTGAGATCTAAATCTAACAAATTACTTTTGCAAACTAAGAAAGAAGCTACAATTTACTCAAACAATTCGTTTTTGTGCTTTTAGTGTTTTTAGGGCTTTTTTTTGGAAGGTGGACAAATGGATCTAAGGGAGGGAGGTGAAGACAAAAATGGCATGGATGAGAGGAGCTTTGAAGGTCAAAAAACGAATGGAAGGGTGAAGAGGTAGATCTAGGGCAAAAAACAATGAAATGGAAGAGGAGAGAAAGGGCAAAACGAATGGGTGAGTGAGCTAGTCTAATGGAGATGGGATTGAAGAGGTAAGCTTAGAACAAGTAACCAAGAAAGTGTTGAGAAGTTTGTTGATGGAGGAAGAGGCCAAATCTCTGTTGAAGTGTTTCTATTCTTTGAACAAAGAATCTTTTGGAAACCTGCAAGACAACTTTGATTAGGTGCTAATAACCATTAGAATGTAAAGAGCAACTTGATCTCCAAGTCATTCTCCACCTTATGTGAATCCTGCAAAACCCTTAAACATCAAACAAGTTAAACCGAATAATACACTTCAATGATTTATAGAACATATATTAAATATTGCAAAACTTGAGATAAGAGATAGGGTGAGAAGAATATCACCAAGCAATGTGAAAGACAACCCCAAAGCACTTGTATGGACCTCCAAAGTCAATATATTATTCAAAAAATCAAACAAATATTACAATAGTATTTTGGCAGAGTGTTCATGCTCAAAATCTCCATGAAGAATAGAGCCCAAATGGCTTCTTTATATAGCAAAGGTTACATACCATATACCTAATTCGAATTTGGCAGAAGGGGAGCCAAAAACTCCATCAAAAACCAATCAAATCCATGTCAACACCAACCAAATCGAGCTTGGAGTCTTAACTCCTCTTTAAACTTGAGTTTGGAGCCTATGTGGATGGGGAGGTGGCCTCCACCTAGGCAGGGCGCCCCCCATCCCACTTTGGAAACACCGCCAAGCAAACCAGATGTTGACACATGTGAAACTCGAGCTTCCAAGTAGAGATGACGTGAGCTCCTTTGTGAGGTCGTGAATGCCACATATGGAGGCTTGGAGTGGAGTGGTTGGTGGTGACTCGAGTTATGAAGGGAGCTGTTATCACACAACTTGTAGTTGCCCCTAGAGGTATCCCATCTGGGACGGTAGAGGAGATAGGCAACTAAAGAGGTGACCCAAGAGATGCCACGGTTCCCAATGCAATGTGGGAGTCACGTCAACCGAGGCACTCTTCGCTTTAGGTCAAGGTATAACTAGACCAAGGGGGAGACCCTATACCCCAAATCACAATCGATTGGACCCAAACAAAGGTTTCTAAGGGTAGGTAAATAATAAGTTACGGAAACCAATGCAAGGTTAAGTGGACCTAAGAGTTAAGGAATGGTTGAAGGTGGTGTAATGGATAATAAGTGTTTCAACCTATGTATGGTTTAGGCCACATGATGGGGTATGATTACTAGGTGTAGTACCATGTGTTTACACAAGTGGGTCTTGTTGTCTTGGGAAGTGTGAAATGGTTCTAGGTGGACCCACAAGGTGAAGTTAGGTGTGAGGATGGTACTATAGGTTAGATCTAGGCTAGATCTATAAGTTGGAGTTGGTTCTAGGATTACCCATGTACTATATCTAGGGTTTGACACTAATCCCAAGGAGTGCGCTTTGCTTGGAGAAGGACTAGTGCCTTGTTGGATGGGCTAATGGGGTCAAAAAGTATGTCAAATTGTAGATCGGGACAACTAGAAGCCAAGTCAAGTGGATTGGATGAGATCCAATGGTTGGATCTTACTAGATCTAGGTTTTTAAAAGATGACCAAAAGTGGACCACAATCCCTTAAAACAAGGAATGCAATCCCCAAGGCGGATCTTGACAAAAGGACAGTATAGACCTAGGTTTCAAGGCATGAGCATTCCAAATCCATGAAAAACTCAAACACCCACTTCCTAGAAGTGGACCAACTCAAAAAATCAAGGGGGTGCGACTTGCTCAAGGAGGGTCCAAAAATGGGTTTTGGTGGACCAAATCAAGTCCAATGGCAACCAAAATGTAGATCCGGGATGTTAGTACCCCGATCTATGTTCCTTCAAAGTTTCAAGTGAATCTAATGGCTAGATCTTAGTAGATCTAAGTTTTAAGATGCCAAGAAGGTCAAAAGGGGGTTTCAACCCCTCAAAACATGGAGAGATGTCCACAAGGTAGTTTTCACCAAAGTAAAGATATGGGTATATGTTATCAAATGTCTAGATGTCAAATCAAGTGGGATCTCACATACCCATGTGCTAAAACTAACCCAACAAGCTTCTCTTAGGAAAATCGATTTAGGTTCAAGAAGACTTTATGCATTGAAAAGTGTGTCAATTTTTAGCCAATCACCACCAAACTATAGATCCAACTAGGGGTGGATGCTATAGAGGTGGGTTTTCAATATCTTTTCAAAAGGAGGGCTAGATCTAAGTAGATCTAAGAAATATCAAAAACAAGGGTTTTAATTTGATTAGGGTTTTTGTGATCTAGAAATTATGGAAGATTCAAGGAAGAGAAGATCATACCTCTTGGGACATACCTGGATGAAGAGATGAATGCTAGTTGAGACGAGGATTACTTTGCCAAAGATCAAATGGAGAATTGTTGAAGCCCTCTTGCCAAATCGATTTTTCCAAGCCACATGTGATTCCTTCTAACCTGTCAAGCCAAGGAGCAAAGCATCAATTAGTTTAACAAATCGAAGGTAGATGCAAGCAAGAGAGAGAGAGAAACATAGAATAGTTGACACAAAGGCAAAACTACTCCCTGTCAAACCAAAACGACTTCTTCCAAGATTGAAGGGCAAGCCTCCCCACCAATTCGCCCTTGTCCAAAATCGCCCTCTTAACCTGCAAATAAAGTATGGCAAATATGCAAGATAGCTACAATAGATCCTCCAGTGCAATGGACAATAGCATTTACAATCGAAACAACCAACATCCACTCCAATCCAAGCATGTACTCCAAAAGATAGAAATTTTATTTCAAGAGCCAAGAGCCAAAAATCTCTAGATGAATTTTACAATGAGAGGCTCCCTCCTTAAATAGGATGGGGAGAGAGTACAATCTTAACCACTTTTTTACATGAGTGGCTAAGATTAAAAGATCTCAAGATCTAATCAATGGCTAACAATAAATCATAACAACCTATCACATGGATCACCCACATAATGATAGCGCCCCCACTAAAAAGTACAATAAGGGGGTGACGTCATCCACAAGAGAAAATATAAGCATCAAAATCCACCTCATGGTGACTAGGACATGACCATATAAGCTCATGGTGGGGCTAGGAGGTTTTAATCCTTACTAGCTCATCCCCAAGGCACAATAAAAATAATAAAATATGTCCAATATAATAAAAATGACCAAAACTGTCCTCAGAATCCATGACAGTCAAGCAGTAAATGTCCTCCTGTGATCAATCCGGGCATACCCACATGGTGAAAACTGATTGGAAGGTAGTGATGCCATCCTGGAAGACCTCTGTGAAAACCAAATGCCAAAACCTTGCCTCAATTGCCCAAATCGATTTCTTCAATGACCACTTTATCCCATTTTTTAACTGCCTCGGGAACTGTGAAAGTGCCAAAACTGCCTCCTAGGGTGCTAGCGCTGTCCATCTGAGCCCACCAGGCTCTCCGGAAGGGGGGATAAATGGTAATAACAAGTGGCTGGACCACCCCCTCCATCATCAGCGCCCTAGGTGAACTGGCCTCTCGGGGCCCTTGCTGCTCAGGCTGGGAAATCAGCCCCAAATCTGGTCAACAAGTGTAAAACTGCATCAATCACTGTCAGAAGTGCCCGGAACTGAAAGATAAGTGTCTCAATGGATCCAGAAGACCCAAATCCACTAGGAATGAGTACTCATACACCCTGGGTTGCCCTAATGGGCCAGCTGTAGGGTCCACCATATATGGACAATGTATAATCTGCTGATCTGAAATAATAATAAACCTGCTGAACTGGATCAAACATCATCTGCATCATATGTCCATCATATGATATCATCATCAAACATGTGGGACCATAAATCATCATCAATAATCATCCATACATGGTCCACATCATCACGAATCCCAAGAATATATAATCAAGGATAAATCACATCAGTAGACTAGGACAATGTTTCTCTAATCATTCCCACAGCTAAGCTCAAAGTATAAAATTCCATTCAGTGGCATTAATCATGTTAACATATTCCGTGATTATATAAAATTACTTGCACAATAGTTCAAATGACAAACTCACCCATTGGACATGGTCAAACTGCTAGTGAAGGATGAAGGCTAGGAGCAAGGTTGGGCCAAGGGTTTGACTTGTCTAACTTAACTCAAAAATACTTTGGACTAGGAAAAGGGGGAAGCTACAAACTCTGTGCTGGACAAAAGAACACGGGGGATGGCTGTGCCTCACCAATGGGTAAGTTGTTTAGAGAGTGCTTATTCAACTTAGGCATCATGTCTACATCAAGTTGATCCAGGTTCATTAGGATCATTCAATTTCATTTCCATGGCTTTTTTGGCCTACATAACCCTTCGGATTTCAGATGTGCTGAGAAGCACAACTAGTTGCAGCTTGCATCCAGGGCATGTTTTTCACATATTTATAAGGTCAGCAATTGTTTAGATATAGCTTTTAAGAACTATTGCTTTTTGGACCTTTCTTATACTCTTCGAGGAGTATTTTTAGCTTTTCATTGCTCTTGCCCTTTTTTTGTTTCCATGGGCGAATTTTTCAAGTTTCCATAGGTAGAACATGAGCTTTCAGTTTTAGCCAACAACATCTCAAGTGACTAATGGGAGTTCGAGCCAATGCCAAACATCGGGACAACCGACCAGAATGATTTAGGCCTACAATCCAACTCACCAAAGGCAAGTTCTGTCACCAACTCAGAGCCGAGACACTGAATAACAGGGATGCGGTCCAAACACAGAGGTAGAAAAATGGGGAAGTCCTCAGTATCAGAAAGTCAAATGAGACAAGTCAGGGTTTAAAGTCAAACAGGAAGGTCATGTATGGATGGAGACAAGTGAATATGGAGCCTACACTAGCAGACAACTGGTGTCGAGAAAGACCATATCTATGTAAGGTGAAAAACCAGTGAGTTTTGTTAAATGATCTAAATGTGCAAGCAATTGTCCATTTTATGATTTGCAGTTCATTTTAAATAATTTGCCACATCAGGAATAATATACCAAGCACATGCCATGATCATGACTAAATCAACAAGATAATAATCCACAGTCAGTGAGAACATATCCATAGATCATACAACATCATCATAATAATAATCATCATGCATCATCTGAAACACTGCTGAAATACATTTCTAGGCACTGAACTGAAACTGTAATGGGATAAGTGGTCACATCAGTCATCAAATCTGAACTCTCAAGGCTCAGCCTTGACACAAGGTCATAAAATCTGAATAATGTACTGCTCTGATCATGAGTGATCCAAAATATATAGCCATGCTCTGGAATAAAGGAAGCTCTGGAATGTGCAGATATCTGCTGTACAAGAATAGTAGCCCTGCTACTATGGTGTGATAACAGGAGCCAATGCCATGTGGTTGCACAAACTTAGGAAGGCGCCCACCACTGCCATTAATGTAAACCAACAACCCATTCTCCAAGTGCCACTTAACCAATTCGCAGATTGCATGAAGGAGGGCGAATTGCTCTTTGAGGATAAGCTTTTGCTGATTGGATAGTTGACTGAAGCTCAGTGAAGTTGATTGGAATCATCTTTAATGCCAGGTGCCATGTCAACTAGCCTTTTATTTTATTCCATTTGGATTATTTTGGAGAGATTTGGATTATCTCCAAAATAATCAATTTTATTAATTTAATTAATAATTTCTCTGTAACTGGGTTTTTTGAGAAATTATTAATTATGAGGCCTAGCTGACATCCGAAACTTAAGATAAACTGGTCCGGGGATCATGAATGATTTTTGGCTTAAGTTTGGAGCCTTCAATCATCAAATTCGAATCCCGGATGACTGACATATTACAAATTGATATTTCTCTATCTAAACTATAGAGAAATTTATTAAATTTAAAAAAAAATTAAAAACCGAAATTCGACGGGCCCGGTAAAATTTTTTTGAAATTTTTTCTGAGGGTTTTATGGACCTAGGACCTGGCCGACACTTATTCTAACAGTGTCTAGTAGGCTTATTTACATCAGTTGGACTCTAATAACCCCCCTTGGCTAAAATTTTCAAAATCGGGCATTCCAGCTTTGGAGGAAGCGGGAGAAAACCTCATCGATTATAGCTCGGCTACATGCAAAGTATAATTGACAAGGGAAAAAACTCCTTGGAATACCTTAGTTGCTTAATCAAGTCATGGGGAACCAAGACACTCAGATCCTACTAGCACACTTTATTACAAACCCCATGGGGCCATGGTCATGTCAACTGAAAAACAAAACTGGCTAGCCAAAACTGGCTAGTCACAAATGTTGGATCATCTGATACATTGGAGTACAAACATTCATCATGTTTGTCAAATGGCGGCTCTTCAGATAATCCAACTATGTTACAAATAAGTTGGTAACAGTGCCCAAATACATGTTAAAAGCATAAAAAGGCTAAGTACTGAAAGATAGAAAAAATGCACAAGTACTTTAGCAACCTAGATTTACTCAAAATAAACCTTTAAACTCAGATCTAGCAACATACTTAAATAAATCATCTTTTAAAATATTACTTTTCAAAGGGAAACTTATTTATCTAAGTATGCAAGTAACCGTAACCCAAAGAAATTTAATTTAGAGCGAAGGAAAGATGGATAGAAAGAGTGCTATAAGCTTGGGAACTTCTGTGCCATGGAGTCTTCTTTGGTGGAAAACCGAGGGACTATGTCCTTGATAAGATCTTTAAGATGAAGAAGATGCAACCTAGCTCAACCACTTCTCCAAGTAAGGTCACCTACAACTTAGAAATCCTTGCACAAACAGATGATTAAAACAGAGGTGCTGCTGGAAAGATAAACTTAGAAACAAAGATCAGTTTTGACCTGGTTAAACCTAGTTTGACCAAGTCAACCATGGGATTCGAGATGAGTTGGACCAGTGATGTTATATGACGATGATTTATGGTCTTTTGATACACCTTAGATGATTCCATATAGTGGGCACAGGTTTCTTATGATGGTTGATGTACCTTTTATTGGTTATTATTATGTTCAGACCATTTATTTTTATATTGTCCAGGTATGGCTGAGGCTATAGATGATCATACAGGTTGCCACAAGGTGTATGGGTACTCATCTCTAGTAGATTTGGACCTTCTGAGTCCATTGAGACACTTTGTTATCAGTTACAGGCACTCCCAATGACGATATAGTCATATTTCCACTTTTCTCCAGTTTTGCCATGCAAAATTGGCCAGCAGTTGCATTGATCTAGCACATTTTCCTAGGGCGCCACAGAGGAGATGGGGGGTCCAACCACTTGTTATTACCATATTACCCCATCTCTAGACACATTGGTACAGTTAGATTTGTGTCTAGGACACCAGGTAGAGAGCTACAGGCATTTTGATGTTTTTTCGAAGGATTTTTGTGGAATAAAAATGGGATAACAAGGTCACTGAGGAATTCGATTTGGGCAAATGAGGCAAGGTTTTGGCATGAGGTTTGTTCAAAAGTCACTTGTGATGCATCCCACACCTTCCAGCTCAACTTTCATCAATTAGTGGTGTCCACACACTTTCCGGGTTGATTATTGATGTATTTTTCTCTCATTGAGGGGGGGCACGATTTGGTCATATGATCACTTTGACATGTTATTGAGTCATATTTTATATCATTGTGCCATGGCGTGATGCTAGTGAAGGATAATAAAACGTCCCAGCCCCACCATGTGCTCCTATTGCTTGTCCTAGTCATTTTTATGTGGTGCGCACCTCCCCTAGGGCCACTTTAGTGAGTGCGCACCCCTATTAGTGAGTTGATCCATGTGATATTGTTCCGACTCATCAAAGCCGTTGATTATATTGTATTAATCTTTTGATCTCAACCACTTGTTCATAAAGTGGTTAGGGTTTTGGTCTCTCTCATTCCTATTTAAGGAAGAGACCCCTTCATTGTAAAAGCACCATTTGGGCTCTGGAAATACTGGAATACAATATTATTTTGCAGATCTGCTTCTCATGCTTTGATGAATGTTCTTGAACATGATTTTACATCTTTTGCTTTAGACATTCGGGTTATTTACAGGTGGTTTCAACAGCTATAGAGGGAGGCCGAATTCAATTGCTGCAGGGGTGCGAATTGCCTTGAGGAAAGATTGCAGGCGTTTCCCACATCCTCCTTGGGCATGACGTTTTCATCTTGAAGGGAGTTTTTCAATTGTGCTTTGTCCATTGATTTTCTTCTTTTGATATGCCGTGCATAGATATTATTTTATCTGTGAATCAAATCTCACGTTTGTAGTTTGTTTTGCAGGTGAAAGAGGACGTTTTTCCTCCTTGGGCTAGGCCGATTTGGTTGGAATCACTTGGATCCAGCGTGGAATTGTAACTAAATGCAAGGATCATCGATGTACTCGGCGACCGCAAGCATTTAAGGTAAGATCTACAAGGTACGTATTCATTTCTATGTCTTTTACCCATTGGTCATTCAAACCCTCATTGTTAAAACCCTGGATTTTTAGATCTGATAGATCTGGCGATTATTTGGGCTTAAAACATAAAACCCACTTTTTAATTAATTAAAGAACCTCATAGCTAAATTCTTGTTTAAATCCGACTCCATTTGACCCTCGATCTAAGGCACTAATCATCTCTTGAGGGGGACGCACTTGTGGGTTTTATGCATCTTTTAGGATCTATCACTTGGGTTGTGCTACTTTTCCCTTTAAACATCAGATCTACTACTTACCCAACCTTCTAGTGCCATTTGTCCCTTAATTTCACCTTGTGGACCCCATTTGACTCAATTTCCTTAATTTAAGGGTGGGCCCCATTTTGGTTTTCTTTGAGTGGCATTAGATCTGTCTAGATCTATTCACCTAACTTCATAAGTGGCATAATCATTTCTTGGGTTGAGCATTTGTCCTTCCATAAGCCTCCTCAACCAAGCCCTAACTCCATGTGTCCACTTATACTCCCTAGATCTAGATCCATTCATTCTTGATCTTCTCCTCTTTTAACTTCACATTTCCCTAGGAGGTCTAGAGTAGGTTCGCTAGCCTTCATTGGTTAGCTAGGGTCTCCCGCTTGGTCTTGCTTAGGCTAGATCTAAAGTGAAGAGTGCCTCGGTTAGCGTGACAACCATTTAACTTGGGAATCGTGGCATCTCTTGGGTCATCTCTTTAGTTGTCCAACGCCTCTACCATCCTGGATAGGATCACCTTTTGGGACAACTACAAGTTGTGTGATAACACTACCAAGCCGAAAAAGTCAGAAAAGAGAGGGTCCAAAAAGAGATAGGGAGAAGTTGTAGCTTTGATTTTTCTGAGAGAAACCTTAGTTTTGAAGAATCCTCTAGTTTTCCAAATCCTATCCATGATCCTTATACCATACCTAGGGAAGAAAATGTTGCAGTTGGTGGTGTTGGTAGCAGTACATCCCAATTTAAAAGGCCCCGTGGCAACCTTGAGCCGTTCTTTCAACCTCGCACTCCCTTGAGCCTTTTTGATGATGTATTTTGATTCAGACATGTATTGCGCTCAGTGCTGACTGCTATTTTGGTTCTATGCACTCTTATTTGCTATATAAATGAGAAACTTTGCATATTTTGTGTATAATGGTTTGAATTCACATGGATGCACATGAATATATATAATTTTTCAAAATTTGAATATTTTATGTATATTTGGTGGACCGGTTTTGTGATCCGTTTTTTTTTTTTTTTCCCGGTTTTGGTCCAGTTTCGGTTCTCAGGGTCGGCCAGTTCGACCACCGGTTTGGTTTCTGTAACCTTGGTTATGAGGCAACTCGCCCCGCTCTTGTCTAGTGATCCATGTAGTGAGTGTGAGATTATATCTCCACCATTGATTATCATTTTATTATCTTTTAATCTCAATCATATGTCAAAAAGTTGGTTAGGGATTTGGTCTCTCTCAAATCTATTTAAGAGAGAGGACCCCTCATTGTAAAAGGACTTTGGCTCTTGGATTGAAGTAATAGAAAATCTTCTTTGGCAAAATAATTGTGATCTTTTTTAAGAAGTTCGGGAATCTTGTTGTCTTTTTCTCTTCCCTTTGACATTGAGAGATCTACCTTTTATCTATTGGCAAAATAGTGGTGTGTTTTACTTGTAGGAGGAGGGTGCACTTGAGGAGGGCAAAGTGGTGGAGAGATCTTCTCTACCTCTTCTCAAATCACAAAATTGAAAAGGGGTTTCTTGTGTTATTCTTGGTATTCATTTGATCACTATTCCCTTTGTCTCTCTTGCATGCAAGTTTAAATTTCTTTTGCGATTTAATTTCGACACAAGCTTATTTGTGTTCTTTTGTCTTAGGAGGGTGCACTTGGACAATTGAAGGAAAAGCCAAAGCATAGAAATTGATCTCAAAGTTGGAAACATTGTAAGAGGGGCTTCAAATCTTGGCCTCTCTTGGATCCGAGTAAGTCCAATCTAGTTTTTCTCTTATCTTTCTTTCTATTCCATTTGTCGGCTTAATAAAAATCAACTTAAAACCCTAAGCAAAAACATATAAAATTCTCTTGGTCATTTAATTTAGTATTTGGGTTTTCCGAGATTTCGGTATTTTTGCTTGGCCCCGAGAGCACTAAAGCACCCCTAGGGCATAATATTTTTGGACCCCATTACCCAATCATTCAGGCACTAATCAAATCTGCCAATTCGCACTTCCCGTTTGGAGGCCATTTTCTAGGTTTTGTCAATGGATTTTGCTTGTGATCTCTTTCCATTGTCATACTTGTCAATCAAGCAAACTAAATCAATTGTTAGGAACAATAATATTGCAAATCCAACATCGACTTTGGGCATTTCTAATTTTCCAAGCTCAACCCCCCTAGGGTAGTAATTTGGGTATCTTTTACCTAGCACTAATCACTTAGATCACTGCTTCTAATTTGGTTACTGAAACTAACTCATTTGGATTCCATTTTCACCATAGGTAAATCTCTTATATTCCAAATCATATTAATCATCCTCAGTAACTACCATTCTCGGTCTAGGGTTTATCCACATGGCATCTTACGTTAGATAGAAATATTGATATCTGGTGTCTTGTTTTCGATCTTTCCCACAAGGATTGATCAGGGTTTCCCCCTTGGTCATTTATTGGCTTAAAGTGAAGAGAATCATGTTCGGCGTCACAACCGAATCATATTTGGGGAGCAGGATCCTCCATGGTCACCTCTTTTGTTTCCCATCCCCTCTACCATCCTAGATAGGATAACCATTTGGGGCAACTCCAAGTTGTTTGATAATAGCACCTTTTAATAATTACGACTATATAAAAATAATTAAATATAACACTGCTATTTTATCTTCATAACAACTTCAATTAAAAAAGAATCGACATGGCTTAGGATATGAAAATGACAACACATTTGATATTCCATATTACTCCAAACTAGTTTTGTTTGTGAGTGCAGGATTTCTTAATGAAAATTTGAAATCATTTATCAAATAGATGTTTTACATTGAAGAAACCCGCAAGATTAAAGATTCACTATGGGTGGATCAATCATTGGCAATGGTCATCAACAACCAAGCAGTTATATCAGTGTTATTGGAGAATAAATTCTCGAGTAAAGACCCATCTTGTAGCAGATAGCCTTTCAACCTCTCACCTTGTACTTGACAGGGAGTATATAAGTCCAAGTGGTCCCTTTATTGCGTAGCTTCCAAGCGTGGCCCTTATGAGATGAAATAACATGTGTTGTCTCCACATGCTCACTTTGAGTTGTACATAAATGGAATAAGAACAATACTCTCTTGCACCTTAAAGGGGGGAGTACATTTATCAAATGGTTAGTGGTCATCCAAAACCACTAGATACATGGTATCAAGTGAAGACTCCAAAGCCCAAGCTTGGATTTCTTAGACATTCTTCTCACCTTGTAGTTGACGAAGGGGGGAACATTGATGATGGTAGTTAGACTTCAAGTTTTGAGAACAACAGTCTATAGATGCCAATCTTCGACAAACAAATTGCCAAATGGGAAACTATAGTTTGTAGATGGCAGACTTCGATAAACAAATAGCCAAACGGGCAACAATAGTTTGTAGATGGCATACTTAGATATAGGATACATGATTGGAATGTTAATTGACACTATTTTGTGTGTCATTTTTTAAGAGAGCAGTTTTGTGGAATTTTTGTTCACTTGGATGGTCATTTGTCTAAGCAGAGGATAGCTAGATCCCTCTGCATTATTACTTGGCATATGATGAGATTGTCAAGTAAATTAGGAAATGTTCAGACATTGGTGGTTGTTCACTTCTATATTTGATCTCTCTTCCAGTTCATTTCATATGAACCCTCTAGCATCTAGTATTGACGGTTTTTCAAGCAGATTTTTCATTGAAGCATAGATCAAGGCTTCTAAAAGTTCCAACATATTGGCTTCAACATTAGTGTTTATTGCTTAGCTGTGATATGATTGAGGGGGGCAATGTTAGTATATGGCTTAACTTACCAATCACAAAGTTAAATTGTCACCGCTATTTGTATTTTTCATTTAGGATAATAGTGATTTATCCCCAAATGATGATTAACGGATTTAGTTAGGATTTCCTAGCCTAGTCACCACGCAAGGTGTTAGGATCTAGAGCAAATCTCTCTATGAGGTGGCATCACACAATGTACTATTATATGTATCTTTGGTGTGAATACAATTGAACCAGCTAGTGAGCCTTTTCCCTCATATTGTTGTTCTTGTGCATATTTTAACAGATTAAACATGTAAAAGAAAACTAAATTATTCATATTTTAAAGCAAAGATTAAATATGTAATTAAAATTTTAAGTGGCTTTAAAAATTTGATTAGTGCCTAATTAATTAGTTTTGGCAAATGGGGTCTAAGTAAACTTGAGAAGTTGGTGATCAAAGTATAGAAGGGGTTGAAAAGCTCAAAACCTACTATAGTCTTTGATAGCTAAACCAACTTTAGCAATCCTCCAAGGGGTATCCAATGATCTTGCATACATAGAGAGATGCCACAAGAAAAACTAGAAGTAACATACATCAAGTGTAGAAACACATTATACAACTTGACGAGAACTATATACTCAAAATGAGAACTCTAGCCATTAAAACTCACATTTTTGCGTAAAAAACACCAAAAACAATCTTGAATCAAAAAGTGGTGCTACCAGTAGCCCATTTTTTCTCGGGGCTCGACCGACCCCATTACAATCAAAACCGTAAATTGACCCCCAAACCGAAAAGTGGTTATCCCAGAACCAACCTTGTTAATATGGGATGACATATTAATTTGACGGAAGTGATGATTATATTAGTGCTATCCAACATTGGATAGAGCAAGCATGTACTAGTTGTTAATTTTTAGTGCAGCTGCGAGATCCATTCTTAGAGAAGATGGTACCCTAGTCAGTTAACTAGGGT
The DNA here is from genome assembly GCA_027924585.1 of Larix kaempferi. Lineage (NCBI taxonomy): Eukaryota > Viridiplantae > Streptophyta > Pinopsida > Pinales > Pinaceae > Larix > Larix kaempferi. The sequence continues at coordinate 13,842,164 of BSBM01000461.1, read as the reverse complement.
TCCTGGTCATGTTAACCAGGCAGAGTAGAGAGCAAGACCCTAGAAGGTACCCTAGGGCCCCCAGCTGTCTCCCGGGGTTCTTGGTCGGGGACCAAGCAGGTTGATGCCATGGCAAAGTCCCTAGCATGTGGCTAGGGCCCCTATTTGTCTCTAGGGTATTTTGGTCTGGAACCAAACAGTTTCTTGGTCACGAGGACCAAGTAGATCCTGTAGGTTGAGACAGAGACATCCTGGTCTAGGACCAGGTAGATTCTTGGTCACAAGGACCAAGTAGGTCCTGTAGGTGGTTTCAGTCTAGGATTGAAAGCTCAGCCTGGGGCCGAGAGCCATTCCTTGAGAATGGAGGGTCTTGGTCAGTTACGAAGATGATGATGTGTGATGTCCTCTTCTCCTAGGTCTTTGATATGGTTGAGTTAGATGGTCTTCTCAAGGGATTGACCACCCCTTGATGAAGCCACTAACTTTTGACCTTAGGAGCAGTCCAGAGGACCACATGATCACATCATCCGTGATGATGAACTTTCAAGTTCTATGGAACCTTTGTACATTTGAGAGAGAGATGATTGGTTGTACCTTCCTCGTCTTGGTTGATTTACAAAGGTCCTTTCATCTTGTTGATTATTGGTCTTGTGGTACCTTGTCTTGTTCACTACTTTGACTTGTGGTTAATAATGTCATTTACCCACTTTGAGTTATCTTTTGATTTGTACCATTTTTGATGTTTTTGGTATTATGGGTACTATGGTTGTTTGTCCACGTTTGAGGTACACCCTTTGGTCCTAAGCTAAGAAACCAGATTCGCTCAAAACCCTCCGCGTGTCGCGTGGGGATCGAATTAGACACAATTCGATGTCAAATCGTGTCCGATTCGACTTTCGGTCGTGTCCGAAATCGGGACACGACCGAAAGTCGAATCGGACACGATTTGGCATCATGTCCCCGATTGTCGGACACGAGTCCCGAAAACAGGACACGCAAATGGCGGAAAAGTGCGGCCAGGTTTGCTTTAAAACCAAAATTTGAGTTTCTTTTTGTCATTTGCAAGGAAGGAGTTGGTTGAGAGTGACTTGTATGTGCAGGTGAAGGAGATTTGAAGGCGATTTGAAGGCTATACAAGCGATTCCAAGTGCATTGGGGTAGATTTGTGGAGAGGATTGCAAGCTCAACCATCAAACAAGAAAGGGAATGTCTCAATCAGCTAGGGCAGGAGCTAAGGGTCAAAGGAAAGGGAGAAATGCACCATCTAGTGCCTCCCCTCCTATTCCTCCAAGCACAAGCGGTTCTCCTCCTCTGTTAAGTGCTCCATCTGCTGCTAGTGGAGCTCATACTATGGCTCCATTTAACCCTGTTTTAGCAAGACAACAAGCCCAAGAAAAAAAATACCCTTTGTGGAAGTATGTGACGAGGAAAGATGGGCCTGGGGCAAAGCTTGGTGGGGGAGGCAATGTGTCTTGGAGATGCGATTTTTGCAAGAATGAGTTCAAGAGCACATATTTCCGGGTTAAGGGCCATTTGTTGGCCCTTCCTTCTTGTGGGATTTCTTCATGCAAAGCGGTGAGTGTTAACCAAAGGAGGGATATGGAAAGAGAGGATCATGTTGGCTTAGGGAAGGTGGCAGCAACAAGCAAGAAAAAAGAGGATGATCCTCTTCCATTCTTAAGGAAACCCTCTAGCACCATGCCTCCATTTCCACCTAGCATTCATGGGAGTGGGGATACTTATCAAACAAGAAAGAGGCAATCTACAAGTGGTCCAATGGATAGGATTTTCCAACAAGAGGCGCGAGAAGAGGTGGACCTTACCATTGCATTTTTCTTCTACCTCAACTTCATCTCATTCAATGTTGCACGGTCACCATTGTTTATTGAGATGTGTAAAAGTATCCTGGAACGAGCTCCAAGTGGTTATGTGCCTCCTGGTTTAGAGAAGCTTAGAACCACATTGTTGGTTAAAGCAAAGAAGGAGGTAGATAAAATCCTTGAGCCAATTAGAACAACATGGCCCTCATGCGGTGTGAGTATTGTTTCTGATGGATGGACGGATCCAACATGCCATCCACTCATCAATTTCATGGTATCTTCCCAAAATGGACCGGTGTTCTTGAAAGCGGTGGATCCTCTTGGGAAATACAGGGATGCATAGTATATGGGTGATTTATTCATCAAAACCATTGAAGAAGCAGGTGTTGATTCTTGTGTACAAATCATCACGGACAATGCACTTGTTTGCAAGGCTGCTGGCATGATTGTGGAAGCTAAATATCCACAGGTATGTTCATTTTGGACACCTTCCATTTCTAATTTGCTCATTGTTTGAATTTGGTCGTTGCAATGTTAGTGTTGTAGAGTCATTTATACATGCTTTTATTGCTCTTACAGGTTTTTTGGACGCCTTGCATTGTCCATTCCTTGAATTTAGCACTGAAATCCATTGCTTCAGATGTGACATGGATTGGAAACCTTATTGAGAATGTACGCCATATCCGTAACTTTGTACAAAACCACACAAATGCCCTCACCATCTACAAAGAGTACACACAACTTTCATTGCTGAAGATTGCAGATACTCGGTTTGCTTCCTCATTCATCATGCTCAAGAGGTTGAGGGAGGTCAAAACCGCTCTTGGGTCCATGGTGATTTCAGAGTTTTGGGCTTTTTGGAGAAAGACGGATCAGATTGCTTCACAAAAGGTGAAGGACATGGTTTAGATGATGGTTGGTGGGACACGGTAGATCTTAGCATTAAGATCATGGAGCCAATCATTTCTTTGTTGCGGTTTGCAGACACGGACCAACCCATCCTAGTAGTTGTTTATGAGGGGTGGGATTCCATGATTGAGTCCATGAGGTCCATTGTCATGGAGAATGAGTGTCCCGAGTATGGGACATCGGCAAAGAACTTATGGACCATGATTCAGGATATTCTTATCTCCAGGTGGGATAAGAATTGCACACCTTTGCATTGCTTGGCCCACTCCTTGAACCCCAAGTTCTACACTCAGGAGTGGCTCATTGGTGGATCGGGGCCCTCACACAGAGTCCCTCCTCACATGGATGCAGAGATTGCACATGGGAGGAAGATAGCACTTAGACGGCTATTTCAGGATAGAGACCTACTTGAGGAGGTGGAGGAGGGCTTTGTAGATTTTTCCACTAGCATTGGGAGATTTGGAGGCTATGATGTGCTTAGAGACAGGGTGTTAAGAAACCCTATGTTTGGTGGGCAACATCCCCTATTCTACATAAGTTAGCCTTGAGGGTCATCTCTCAAGTTACATCATCCTCTTGTTGTGAGAGGAATTGGAGCACATATGGGAACTTGTACAGTGTGAAGAAGAGTAGGCTTGAGCAGTCCAGGGCAGAGTTGATGGTGTATGTGCACTCCAACCTTCGTCTTATTTATAGGAAGAGGGAGGAGTGGGTAAAGGGAAAGACAAAGATGTGGGATGTCTTTCCTGATGATATGGGCTTGGACAGCAGTACTGAGTTGGCATTAGCCAACATGGATCTTAATGATATAGTGCTAGAGCCGGTCACTTTTGATGATGGTGATCGTATAGAGGGGTCATCCTCCACAGCAGCAGATTCAGATCGTCAAATGGGCAGAGAGGAGGAGGAGGAGGAGGAGGATGAGGATTAGGGCAGTGCTAGTGATGAGTATGTTGATTTAGGCATGGAGGAGGACTATTGACATATGGGATTCTTCCATCTTGATCCACCCCTTTTTGTATTTACTATTAGTCTATTTGGCATTTGCTAGTGCACAGTGGCATTTAGACATATATGTATACATTTTGATTTTGATGACTTAATGAGAAATATGGTTCCGACATGCATCTATGTGTCTCGTTGTGATTTGTGAATGACAAATGTGTTGTGAATCATGATTTGTGAATGAAAAATGTGTTGTGAATCGTGATTTGTGAATGAAAAATGTGTAATCATTAATGTGTTTTGATTCTAATTTCTATTGAATATTTGTAAATGTTCTAGTTTCTAAAGATTTTTGGATCTATATGTCTATATTTTTAAATTTTAATATATTTTAAACAAAAATATATGTATATAAAACGTGTCCTTCGTGTCTTGATTCCGGGGGTCACCGTGTCTGTGTCGGACTCGTATTTTCGTGTCCTTCGTGTCCCGTGTCCCTGTGTTAGGTGACTTAGGTCCTAAGGGTTATGGGTCAATATACCCACTCTTGTTTTTATGGTTTTGACTTGTAACATATTGATTAGTCATTGTACCCTCACCTATTTAATTGTGTAACCCTAGTACCCACCTGAGACATTCTACTTTATTTTATGTAACTTTCTTTTATTTTTATTTTTACTTTTATTTTCATTTCTATTTTTTATTTTTTATTTTATTATTATTATTTTTATCTTTTATTTTTTATTAAGTGGTACCTTCCTAATTTAATGGAATCCTCTAACTAAATTAAACAATTATATTTTTAATGACCTTTCTAGAAGATCTAAGATCATATATATTAAGTTCTAATGTTCCTCATTTAATACATCATTACACATCAGTACATATCATTTCAGATATGATTCTTCTGCTTGACGTCAAGGGTTTGAGGACCTTTCTGCTGCTTGGTTAGATCGCCCTCCTGCTGGAGTTTCCAACATTTTTCAGATCTGTTTTTTCTTGTCTGCTTAGGGTAAACGTTAAAGGTTTTTATGTTGAAGTTTACCTGAACTGCTGATAGAATTCGCTGCTACCATCTTCAACTGAGCCATGAGGAGTGCTGCCTTTGAGATCTAGCCGTGAACCTTTGTTGAGCCTACTGTTGACTAGTTTGACAAACCTGCGACCTTGCTGAGGATTACGTTGCCTGTTGTGAACTTGATTGTGCAAGTCGTGGGCTCTGTGGTTTTGATCGAGATCGCTGAGTGTATGACTGTGGAGGCCGCATGCCCTAGTATTGTTCATTGGCTGTTCTTTGGACTGTCTTGAAGGCCGCCTGCCCTAGAAGTTGAACCGTGAGCCTGTTGAGTTCCTACTGTGGAGGCTGGGAACTAAATTTGGTCTGACCGCTGAATGCCGCAGTTTGTATTCTGATATGAGCAATGGGTTACTTGTTAACTGTGCTTTGTCTGTGATCAATTCTGGGTTAGATCTTTTATGCCCTAGATCAGATCTATGTGTTGCTGGAGGTCATACTTGTATGCTGCTATTTGAGGTCAGATTTATGTGTTGCTTGGGCTAGATCTATATGCTGAGATTTGTTCAGATCTCTAGTGACCTTGTTTACTTCTATTGTGCTGGTTCTTGTCTGTGACTGCCACTTGACCACTTGATTGTACTACAACCTGTCATCTCTCTCTCTTTGGTTTGTACATACCCTCTTGTAGGGTCAGCTGGTTCCTAGTATTGACTGGCCTCTGAGAGGAACAGTCCCTTTTCTGAAAGTAACATTTCTGAGTATATTACAGGAAAGGTTCCAGACCCAGGTAAGTATCTTCACCTATCTCTTTTATTGCTAATTAAACAAGTTTATTATTTTATTATTGATTACATGTTATTGAAGATTACTTTAACACGGTGACCATTTGGTAGTGTTAAAGGTGAGAAGTTGAAAGAGATGAAAATTACGTTTTACTAGAGCTACTGCTGTACTATTTCATTTTTAGTACCAGTTGTTAAATGTTAAAAGTGATTTTGCATTAAAGTACATTGATTGTTTATTTTCTGCATTAAACCCTAGCTCTACCAAAAAAAATTAACACTAGTGCCCACCAACCTTGGTGTGATCTTTGTGTTTACTATTATCTTCAAGAGCTCACCTCAATTTTCAGCCATAGAGTGACGGAGATTCCAGCCCATGTTTGCAGGATGTTTCATGTAGCCTTGTTTTGGTTTGTTGCCCAAACACAAGGGGAAATCTCATGTTGTTGTTGAGATGATATAGTGGCTTCATTGGCTCTTTGATTTCACTTAGCATTTGCATCTTCTACTGTAGAGTAGTAGGGTAGGAGGAATAAGCTTGATATTCACGAGTAATAGATTTCAATTCTCCCTTTGATATTTTGGGCCCATTCTTATTTGTTGAGCCCATTGAGGTGAGTAGTTAGATGAACATTCTCAAGTTTTTTTGTAATAAATTGGGATTGAAAACGTTTTGTATTATTTGGTGGTTCATCCTATCATAGACAACCAAGTCTTTGATTCATGTTGCAAGTACAAATTCAAGGATATTTTGGAATTCTCTTGCACCCCACAAAGGACTGTAGTTCTCACATGGAACCAATTGTTACTATTTGAAAATACATGGTTCATTTCGTATTTTCATGTACTTTCTTCTCTCAATAGCATAACAGTGCATCCTTGGAGTTTAGTGACAATCATAGGTTGTAGGAGAGATCTGAAGTTCATGCGCCACCTTGTTCTAGCTTTCTTGAGCACTTCTTATTATCTTAGGCAAGGGAAATGATGTGGAGGATAATTGTTGGCTTGATAAAGGATTTTCTAGAGGCATATCTCACCATGAGGTTCTATTTGAGCACACTTGACAGATATTGGAGGTCTAGAACATGCCATGTAGTAAGCAAAGGGGTTAGTGAGCATAAATGGAGGAACACCCTTTTGAGAAATGTGCCAAATAGCACTTAGTTGCACTTGCGCTTGGCTGAAGACCCACCTAAGGTTGTGTTACCTCCCAAACTAGCATATGTGATTAAAGTCCAGAAGAAGCAAGCTAGCCAAGGGGAACCAAAACGGAAAAAGAAAAATCAATGTCACCACACCAATTCCCTTCCAACTTTTGGTTGGCTCTTCTCCAACTCAAGGGGGGTTTCCCTAAGATCGAATTACCAACCCAAAGATAATGAGGAGCAAGGTGATTTGAGGAGGTTACCCTAGCAAAATGGTTTGTCTCATTTTGTAGTATAGGAATATATAATAGGTGATGGGAGGATAAGGGGGACCACTCTAAGGAATAGTGCCAATCTAACAAGGGAAAATGGAGTCAAAGGATCACCAATTAAGAGGGCCTTGCCAAATAGGTCACCAAGAGAAGAGAATTGCATTTGCTAACCCTAATCTATGTTAGAATTTTTATACTTCCAGGATGGTTATGTTAGATCTTTAATCAATTTGCATTATTATCACAATAACCACAAACAATAGGATCACTGAAAGATAGATAAGCACAACATAACAAGAGAACTGTGAACACAAAGATTTACCCTAGGAAAACCCTCTCATGGGAAAAACCCAACAAAACTTCTTCAATATAGATTCGTCAGAAAGTACAATGTCAATCCTGTACAATAACCCAAGAATAAGATAAAATAGAAACCCCAAGAAAAGATGTCTTCAATGCAGCTACTCTTTCTCCCAAGCGAACTTGTCCTTCTGCTACTACTCACACGAACTTGCTTGATTGAGATGATGCACCAAATGAGCTAGGCGCCACCCTATTTATACTGGTCACAAACTGGCCTTTTTACCTAACTGGGACGACTTGACTTTCCCTAACTGGGACGAGTTGACTGGGGCAGTTTTTGCCCATTGTTTGGGGTAGACTGCCCATTGTTTGGGGCAGTTTACCCACTGGTCCGACTTGTCTATTTTACATTATTTCTTTTAGGGTTTTTACATAATCAAATACAATATGAATATTTCCCGAAGTACAATAAAAATACAATAAGAATATCTTCCGAAGTTAAATTCTTCAACACTCCTTAACATGGAAGGTATTCTTCTGTCACTATCATCATCATCATCCCGCTGCTTCATCCCTGTACTCTAACCATTGACTTTTTACATCTCTCGTATCTATACATCACTAGAAGTTTTGAACCATCCAGTGGGTCCATCCCAAGAGCATACATTATGTCGTACACAACGACTACTTGCGTTACCTCACCCTGTATTTTGAACGAGCAAGTCATCCGGTGGGTCCATCCCAGGAGCCTACATTACGTCGCACACAACGACCACCTGCGTTACCTCACCATGTGATCAGATCATCTCGTGAGTGTAGCCAAGGAGACTCAATTACGTCACACACAGTGACTACCTGCTACCACGTCACATCTCAACATCGGGACAACACAACTCTGTGAGTGTAGCCTAGGAGACTCAATTATGCCACATAACTCGTGACTACCTGCTACCACGTCTCCTCATGTGGAGAACAACCTAGGTTGGAAACCTACGTCTTTGCACATGTGTGTTGTCCAACATAGCACAACAGTCAGGAGGCTCAATTACGTCACACAGTGACTACCTACTTCATCCTCAGAGGTGTAGTCCAGGAGACTCAATTACATCACACAACCACTGACTACCCACTACAACCTCATGATTGTAGTCCAGGAGACTCAATTACGTCACATAACCCGTGACTAGCCGCTACAACTCATATCTCAAGTGGAGACACGCCCCGGAGCTCAATTACATCGCTACGTGACTACCTGTGTCTCACATGTGCTATGTTACTCATTCCTCCCTCTTTAGAGGAATCTTGATTTAGAACACTCCAAGCTTGTCCCTGAAGTTCTCAAACTTCACTCTCGATAGAGGCTTGATCAACACATCGACTATCTGCTCCTCTGTCGCTATATATTGGAGCCACACTGCTCCTCTCTACACCATATGCCTGATATAGTGAATCCTGATCTCGATGTGCTTCGACTTTTCATGAAACATTGGGTTCTCAGACAACTTCACACAACTCTGGTTGTCACAGAGAATACAAGTCACCTCTAACTCGAGATCGAACAAACCTGCAAGCAACTTTCGAAGCCACACTGCCTCGTAGCTTGCCGAACAAACTGCCATATACTCTGCTTCAGCTGTACTGAGTGCCACACTCGTCTGCTTCCTACTGAACCATAAGATCATACCAGATCCCAAACTGAAGCAACACCATGATGTGCTCTTTCTATCTGTGACACTACCAGCCCAATCCACGTCAACATAACCCTGCAGGTTAATCTTCTGATCTGACGCATATTTGAGGCCATAATCAACCGTAGCCCTCAGGTACCTGAACACATGCTTTGCCACAACCAGGTGAACACGTCTCGGCTATACCATGTACTGACTTAGTGTGTTCACCGCAAAGCATAAATTCGGCCTCGTGTTCGTTAAGTACATCAACGAACCAATCATCTGCTTGTATACTGTGCCATCCATCATCTATGAAGAAGTATCACACAGCAACTTCAGATTCGATGCCATAGGTGTGGCCATGGCCTTGCAATCCATCATCCCAAATCTCTTCAGGTTCTCTACCGCATATTTTCCTTGACTCAAGGAAAGTTCTTCTGGATTCTGGCACACCTCAAGACCTAAGAAATAGTGCATCATACCCATGTCTTTCATCTCAAACTTTGCGGTAAGTTTCCTCTTCGTTTCTGCAATGATCTTCTCATCACCTGTCAGGAACAGGTCATCTACATACAAAAGTAGTATCACTGGTTTTCCATCCTCAACCTTGAAGTAAAGGTTGGAATCCGCTTTACTCTTGGTAAAGCCCAAGCTCGTCAGAAATCAGTTAATCCTGCCGTATCATGTCCTGGGTGCTTGTTTCAAACCGTACAAGGCCTTCTTCAATTTGCACACATGAGTCTGCCTGTCATGTGTCTCAAATCCTAGTGGCTGCTCCACATACACTTCTTCTTCTACTGCACCATTCAGGAAAGCAGTCTTCATGTTCATTTGGTGCACCTTCCACTTCATCACTGCAACTATCGCAAGTATAGCTATAATCGAAGTGTATCTTGCTACAGGAGCACACGTCTCGTCACAATTGACTCCCTCTTTCTGATAGAAACCATGAACCTTGCCTTGTACTTCTGTAGTATGCTTGATTTTGTAATTTTTCTTGAACCTTCATCACTTGTTCTTTGGAACAAGTCTTATCATCCTTCTCTTGTAGGTCATAGCACACGATCTTTCCTACAAGTCACATTTAGTGGTATGATCGATATCATTCTATGTAATGACAACTTCTTATGAATAATGTACACAGTCATGTAACTAATGCATCTTAGCCAATGCTTCAACACAACACTTATCCATATCTCGTATACACGGTAACTATCTAGATGCCTTCCATCTCTACTAGAACATACTATTAAGAGCGTGCATTGCTCTCAATATGTTAGCAAAGAGGTTTCATCCTAGACTGGCTCCATCAAGGGCTCATGGGATATTGTGCAGCACTATAGGCCACTTACCCATAACATGCACTACATGAGCCTATTGCTAGTCAATCTTAGTCATATATAAATGCATAAAAGAAAAACTATATCACAGATCTACATGTAACTGTTATGAGCAATATCTTTCAAAATACTTAGGAATTCAAATGATAGTAAATACTTATCTTTCATGTGTTTTGTAGGCTCCCTCTTGGTTTCTGCCTCCTTTTAGAAGTTACTGGAGTTTCTGGAAGCGTACTCTGCTCCATCATCCGATTTTGAAGACCTTGCTCTTCTTCTTCATCTTGTTTGGAACTTTATGAAGTCTTCATCCTTGGTTCTCATGTACTGGATTCAAGATCTCCTTCGCTTTGTTATCACTTCTTGAAAACGAACTCTTCATGTACACATCCTTTGCATATGCCTTCATATTTTGTCTGGATCTCAGGTAGACCAGTCACCATTTTGCTTGTGATCGGTAAAGCTTTGTAGTGTATATGTGCAATCCTTTTGTGCCATAGTTCACTTGGTTCCATAGTGTCATGAACCAATGCTTGATCTGGTTAGCTTTTTAATTTGTACAAGCCTCCCTCTTGCTCTCCAATTACTATTGTATTGTCAAAAGTTGAACACATATTCTTCATCACTTGAGGAATCTTCCCTTGCTTTCTTCTTAACTGGTTCGTCATCTTCTGCAGTATGAGCATGACGTCTCTTCTTATTTCCTTTCTTGTTGTTGCCTTTCTTCTTGGGGCAATTTCTTGCAATGTGTCCCATTTCATCGCAATTGTAACATTTGAAGTTTGAGTAGTCTCTGGGAGATATTTGATTCTTGTGGAATCTTCTAGACTTGTGAGAGTGATGTTCTTTCTTGCTCCTCTTTGCATGAGCTGCCAAGGCTTGGTTATCATCTTCTCTCATCTTTTCTTCTCTGGCTTCAATTCTGGTTTCTTCCTGAGCACAAGTTTTCCAAAAGCCTACTGAAATTGATGAGCTTCCTTCTAGAACATATTCCTTGAATGAATGCTTACCATGATCTTGGGAGACCATTCAATGTAGTTGTTATCACCTAAACTGTAGTTACCCCTATGGATGGATCCAGTCATGGATGGCAATAGGGAAGGGCAACTTGAAAGGTGCAACCACAATCACCTCGACCTCCAATATGTATGGTTGTCACGCCAGTCGAGGCAACCTTCGCTTTATGTTATCTAGCCCAGACAACAAAGGGGGAGACCCGATCTACTCCCGATAGGAGAGATCAAAACCAAGACACCAAATCAGGGTATTTCCAAGTGAAGTTAGGTGTATGGTTTATCCTAGACCTAAGGATGAAGTCACAAGCCAAGTGAGGGTTCAATAGATATAGCTTTGGTTCATAGTTGAATGTAAGAGTGACTTATAATGTTTATAGTGAGATTTAGGGCTAGTGTACTAGTTCAATGTCAAAAGATCCACTGCCTTGGGAACCATGTCCAATGCAGGATAGTTAAAGGGTTGTATTGGGGCTAACTAGTACATGAGACAAGCTTGACCATGGTTCATGATGTCTTCAAAGGTATAGTTTACCATGCCTAAGTCAAACCACAAGTCAATCCAACAATCTAGGAAAGTTGAATTACCTTGTAGAGAAACCAGTGCCTTGGGAATTGGGAAGTGGAGTCAAAGTGGGGTTGACTTATGGTTAGGACTCCTACAACATGAGATAAGTGGACAGTATAGGTCTTGATGGTTAAATGTGTCTAGATCTAGGTTTAACCCAAGTGGACCACAATCCCTAAAAACAAGGAATGCAGTCCCCAAGGCAAGATTTGACAAAGTGACAGTCTAGACCTAGGTTTTGAATTATTCCGGTTTCAGATCTGCAATAATCTCAAGTACCCAGTTCCTAGAAGTGAGTGAACTCACTTCTCCAAGGTGGTGCGACTTTACCCAAGGAGGCTTCAAATGGGGTTTAGGTGGGTCAAATCATGTCGGATGGCATCCAAACTTTAGATCCTAGTAGATCGGTCAGGTAGGAGTATGGATCTATAATTTCGTGGCAATCCACCGGTTAGATCTTAGTAGATCTGAGTTTAAGTGTTCCAAGTGGTCCAAAATGGGGATTAAATCCCTTAAAATGTGGAATGGGGCCCACAAGGTAAATTTCAAGAAAGGGACAACCTGGGTGTATGTTATTTGATGTGTAGATGTCAAATCAAGTGGAATCTCAAACACCCATCAACTAGATCTAGGTCAACTTGCTCAAATGGTGAAGTGTGCCTTCCTTGGGAGAAGCTAAGTTGGCTTGGGAGAGGGGTCAAACGGAAGCCAATCCTCACCAAACTATAGATCCGGGATGCCGTGGATGCTATAGAGGTGGGTTTTCAATATCATGCCCAACAACCCACTAGATCTAAGTAGATCTAAGAAAATGTAAAATGGGGGTTTTGAAATATTTAGGGTTTTAACAATTTATGAGTTATGTCAATGGATTGGATAAAGGAAAGAGAAACAAACCTGTGGATCTTACCTGGATAACCTTGTAGATGCCTTGATGATGATGATCTATGCAATCCCGATCAATTAGGAAGCTTTGAGGTAGTTTCTATGCAAGTCGATTTGGTCCAAGAAGCCAATGCGCCCTCTCTCCTGCACAACAAACGTCAACAATATCAGATTTGATGCATCAAGAGATAAGACTAATGCCACAAAAGAAGTAACAGAAAGATAGCATAGATCACAATGATGCTAATGATAACCCCCTGATACAAGCGAATGCCAAGAAAGTCGATTTGAAGAGGCCTTGCAAAATCGCCCTTGTTGAAGTCGCCCTCCTGTAGACAAACAATGATTTCCAAAAAAGATAGATCTTGCCACAATTTCCAAATGCTAGGTTGCAATAGACTTTCCAATCACCATCTAAGAACACCAGATGCAAAGGAGACCACAAGAATTTCCACAAGAATATTTTTCTATACCAATAATCCAAGAGCCAAAGACCCTTTACAATGAGAGGCTCTCTCCTTTAAATAGGAAGGAGAGGCACCAAAACCCTAACCACTTTTTGAATGAGTGGCTAAGATTATAAGATACAAAAGTCTAATCAATGGTTGAGATGAGCTCAACAATATAATACATGGATCACACATAAAATATAACATAAGTGGACAAAGTCGCCCTAGGAGAGGGGAATCCCACCAAATCATGATGACAAAATATCATAAGAGGCTCATGGTGGGTCCAAGGGGTAATTTTATCCCTCCTTGGTCAATCCCCATGGCACAATAACCAATAAATAATCATGAAAATACCAAATCGTGCCTCCCTAGTGAAGTCGTGGTCCTCAAAAGACCTCAAAAATCCACAGAAAGTGCCATAAGTGATGGATGCGGGCCCCGATGAAGCTGAAACTGCTGGAGAAGGTGTGGAAGACCCCGATCTATCATCACTGATCATCCCATGCCATAACTTTGCCTCAGTAGCCCAAATCGATTTCCTCAATAGCCATTTCTACCAATCCTGAAATGCCTCGGGAAGCGTGAAACTGCCCAAACAGCCTCCTGGAGTGATGGCGCTGTCAAGGTGAGGGCACCAATGTGTCCGGGAGGGGGGTAATATGGTAAAAACAAGTGGCTGGACCACCCCCTCCATCATCAGCGCCCTAGGTCAACCGGATGAAAGTCCCCTCTGCTCCGACAGGGCCTCCAACAGACCAAAACTGCACTAGGACAGCCTACTGAGGCTAAATCATCACTGTAAGTGCCCGGAACTGAAAACAAACTGTCCCATTGGACTCAGAAGGTCCAAATCCATCCAAGATGTGTACTCATACACCATATGAATCTCTGCATGATCAAAATAAATATCCAATATACCGGAACAGGGCCAATAATAATGTGCTGTAAATGATCAAACACTGCTGTATCCCAAGAATCATCATCATAACCCTGTAGCTGCTGCATAGAATCATCCTGTATGTGTACATAGACCATATATCATCTATCCATATCATCATAAGGTCTAACATCTCATGTCCCATGGTCCTCCATGGTCAAACTAGGTCTAACCAAGACCAAATACAACTTAGACCATCATCCATAGCTGCTGCAAGGTGTCAAGGTTAATACATGCTCTACAACTTATTCGAATAACAATTATAACACAGAGTAATCATGACTGGCGATCTAAATCCAAATATATAGTGTCGTTAATTATTATTATTACTCAGACTAGACTTTCAGGGCCATACTCACTTCATAGTTGTGATCAATTTGCTAGTGAAGGGTGAAGGCTGAAATAACTGGCTAGGCTAAGGGATGACTTGACTGACTTGACTTTGTGACACTTTGGCAAGGGAAAGGGAATACACACCATAGTATGTACTGAATGAGCAATAACACAGGGAATGGCGGTGTCTCACAAATGGATGAGTTGTTTAAAGAGGGTTTATTCACCTTCACAGATGCGCACAATCCATAATACAAATAAGGCCAGCAATTATTTAGATATAACATTTAAGTTCCATTGCTTTTTGGGCCTGAAGTTTCCATAGCCTTGATCTATGTGTGTTTACAAACACATTGCATAGATTTACATTTATTTTTAGGCTTTCTGCTGCAGGTGTGTTTTTAAGGCACTTGTTTACCTGAGCACTTCTAGGTGTGTCATGGACAACTTGTTTACCTAGGTATTTATTTTTCCAAAAGATATAACATTTTATTTTTTATGGCCATTTTCAATTGGCATTTCTTTCACATACAAGATATAGCATTTCATTTTTCCAGATTTTGTATTCATGGCAGCACTAAAAGTTTCAGGTTTAGCCAACACAACTTTAGTGACTAGGGGGAATTCTTCAAGGAACTCCAACTCACCATAGGTAAGTTTTGTCACCAACTCAGAGCCGAGACACAATAAACAGGGAGGCTCATCCAATACAGAGGCTACAGTGGGGAAAGGTCCTCCATGTCACTAGTCAAGTAGCAAATCAGGGTAATAATCTAAAAGGTAGGCCACGGATGGATGAAGACAATGAAATGATGGAGCCAACACTAGCAAGCCAGAGTATGGTGTAATGATCACCTCTATTCTCCCTAAGGAGGGTATGTACCAATGAGTATGAATAGCGAACTTCTAAGTCTGAGTAGGGACAGTATAATATATATAATAGGTCAACCAGGTCCAAATATCTATATGATCGCCAGATCATGACACTAAGTGCTAAGACATGCTATAAGAATAAGTATAAAAGCAATCTAACCATAACACCATGATATACCTGCTGAGTCATATACCTGAAAGCTCATAAACCTGTACCATCATCTGTCCTCTGAGATTGCTGCTGTAACTCTGGGCACTACTGTCTGCTCTGTACCGATGATATAATGGCTACATCGGTCATCTCTCTGAGTGTCCTGAAACTCAGTCATGGCATGGGGAATACAACTGCTGTCCACAATCTGATAGTGATCCAATGTAGATGCTCATCTCGGCATCTCAAATGTAAAGGGAACTGGCTGAATAGTGTACTGGAATGAGAAAAATAATGTATGGTAGCCCGGCTACTATATATGTGATAACAGTAGTCATCACCAATTCTACACTTTCAATATGATCTCCAATAGCTTCCAGCTGTTCTTTGATGTGGGAGACCCTTGTGAAATAAGATTGAATACTTTCTGAGCTCAACATCTTTACACCCTTGAGTTGAGTTCTCAAGGTCATCTTTCTGTTAATGTTCTTCCCTTCGAATAATCTCTTCATGCATCGAACATCTCTTTAGGAGTCTTCAAAGATGAGATGTGCGGGATCAAGTGATCCTTGATTCAGTCAACAATGATCCTCTTGGCCTTAATCAAGTTCTTCTTGTGTTTAACTTTGTCTTCATCTCCCTCTGGCTCCTCAACTTCTTCTTTGACATAGTTGTCCAACTCATTCTCTTCTAGAATGAGCATCACTCTATACTTCCAGGCACAGAAGTTATCTGCTCCTTCAAGCTTATCCTCAAGCTTGGTATCGTTTGTCATCTTGATATAATAATGAGAACCTCAAATGGAAATAAAGATAATAGGACTTACCAATTGAGATGCTCCAATCAAGTGCTTGCTTCAATGTCTTCTGAGATCTGACTTTTGGATGACCTAGGGTTTGTGAGAGAAACCCTAATTTTTCAACTTTGGATTCTTGAAAAATTGAATGGAGAGAGAGATGCGCCTCCTCAAGGCGAGTTGAGTAGACCCTTCCTTCTACCAAATCTTTGGCCAAAACTACCAAAAATTGGAAACCCTAATTTCTGCAGAATTAGGTCAAAATTGAAAATTCTCGTATCTGGAATCTGCTTCCACGGAAAGATGCGCCCTCCTAGGGAAAATTAGATTGAACTCCTTTTCAAGCTGATCTATGGAGGGAAGTGCCCAGAACAAGAAACCCTAGTTTTCACTTCCGACAGTTTCTGTTGCACTAGGTCTTCTTTTAGGCTAGCTCTAAAACCATGTTAGAATTTTTATACTTCCAGGATGGTTATGTTAGATCTTTAATCAATTTGCATTATTATCAGTGCAATAGGATCACTGCAAGATAGACAAGCGCATCATAACAAGAGAACACAAAGATATACCCTGGGAAAACCCTCTCACGGGAAAAACCCAACAAAACTTCTTCAATATAGATTCGTTAGAAAGTACAATGTCAATCCAGTACAATAACTCGAGAATAAGATAAAATAGAAACCCCAAGAAAAGATGTCTTCAATATAGCTACTCTTTCTCCCAAGCAAACTTGTCCTTCTACTACTACTCATGTGAACTTGCTTGAGTGAGATGATGCACCAAATGAGCTAGGCGCCACCTTATTTATATTGGTCACAAACTGACCTTTTTACCTAACTAGGCCTACTTGACTTTCCCAAATTGGGCCGACCTGATTGGGGCAGTTTTGCCCATTGTTTGGGGCAGTTTACCCACTGGGCCAACTTGTCTATTTTACATTATTTATTTTAGGGTTTTTACATAATCAAATACAATATGAATATTTCCTGAAGGAAGTACAATAAAAATACAATAAGAATATCTTCCAAAGTTACATTCTTCAACAATCTACTTGGTGGATTGAAGACGAATTAGGGTTTATAAGGGAAGGGATTAAATGAGGTATCCACTTCCTTTCAAGCTTTATAATTATGGGGTGTACCTGATAGATAAAGGTTTTATGGCTACACAATCCCGATTAAGACAAAGATGCAACACATAAATCTCGTATAAGTAAGATGGCAAGATGGATGAAATAGAGCTTAACTTGAAACATCTTTCTCCAACTAGATAATACTATCCCTTCAATGGTCCATGCAAAGCATAGACATGATTTAGCAATGTAAAATGCCCAACAATCTTTCAACCATGAAGATCCAAGAAAGAGAGATGTGCCACATATGAACAAGAGTGGAACCCTTTAGACAAAATTTGCTCCAAGAAAAAGATATGTCAGTTAGGCTCGAGAGAGGGAGAAATAGAGCATCGTATGCAGGCTGCAAATATCCTCTCAGGCCACCTATGGTGAATCCATAGTGCAGGTAATAAAATGCCATATTCAGGTTATGCAAACAGTGTACTTAGAAACCATCCAGAGTCTATACATTTAGTCATTCACTTCAGTGTTTTAATATCATTACATCAACACAAATTTCAAGGGTTGCATTAATCTGGACACTTTTTACTGTTAATTCCTTTGTCAACCTGTTAGAAATACCTCATGCAGGCCAGAAAAACGTCTGCTATATGGACTAGATGACCATAGGTCTATTCCTGATACCAAATAGATCTTCAAGGACGAATTTACAGCTTCTCTGTTGTTGACAGTGAAGATAAGATGCCATATGAGATGATGCCCATCCTGTGCTAAGGAGCAAGAGTACTCCAAAAGAACACCATTCCCATTACCAATTATGAAAATATGTCCACATAAACCATGCCATCAAGATGTTATATGAAACTAGGGCACTCCCTAGGAATGTGATCCATGTGAAGTAAATGTATCATCAAGTCATCCATAAACATCCACATTGGAGAGCATCAATAGCCAATCATCGTGAGAAGGACATCCCACTGCTACTAGCACCATGAATATCCACATTCCACATCCTAGGGCATCATCAAGCTATGAAGCATAAACCAACATCAAGATCTTAAACCTTCCAAATTTCCATCAAGATGCAACCCCATTTGATGAAAATCACAAGTGAACACCCATGACAAAATGCCCTCTTTAAGGAGATCTCTAGGGCATGTTGGAGGCAAGAAGGGGTGAGAAGCAACTGTATGGAGGAGCTTCCATGTATTTGGAGGCATGCTTACCCTTTGAGGAGAAGTTTTGGGTGTAAGGACACATTATTTAATCATTTTTCACATATTTGGAGGCATATTTCACCTTCTGGGGTATTTGGGGGTAAAGACATTGTTGGAGGCCTTTCTTACATATTTGGAGGTTGTGTTACACCTTTGAAGAGGAATTTGGGGTGAGAACACTTTGTTTGAGGCATTTTCTACATATTTCGAGGAAAGTTCTTTGCATGAGGAGATGCCATGTGGTGTTGTTGACATGGTCAAACCCTCAAAAGAATAATAAATGCATATTTTAAAGGATTTCATGAAATAGAAAGATGACAATTGGAAATATGGATGTCTTTTATTTACTCAAAAGGAAAACTCAATGAGGATTCAAGGGCTTTCTAAAAATGTATTATTTTATGAATAAGGCTATGATTTGAAGGATATAAAGAGTAGAAGAGTCATTTGCTAATGGTACGGTTGGAAGAGTGGGAGTTCCCCTCCAGGCTTAGTTGAAGTTCTTTTGGGAGGAAGAAGTTAAGGGACAAGTCCAGATTCCAATTTGAGGTCTTCCACCTCTCTTTTTCTCTTTAATTAATGACTAGGGTTTTTGCAAGGATTACCATTTTTTTGTTGCTGTGGAAATAATCTTGGAAGAAGGGCAGTTTTACTTCAACAAGAGGGTGTTAGAGTTAAGGTAAAACCCTCCCTAACTCTTGATGTAACCTTGGATAATTGAAGGAATTTGTTGCTGTAATTTTTTGGTTTGGTTGTTCACTCCATTTTTTATGGCTGTTTTAGCTACGGAAAGAGATTAAGTGTGGCATGTGATGGCTCTCTTGATCTTGTAATGGAATCAGATTTGAAGATATGATATATTGTTAGCTGTTCGTTAAATAAGAAGGCTGTCCTATCTCGTCTACTTCATCAGTGGTTTCATATGTGGCTATTTCTTTTATTGTTCATGGTTGCACATTATTTCTTGGCTGTAATTTCATGGTGATGGTGCATCTTGTTTAAGGGCTCTCACTTATTCTTGCATAATGTGAAAATCTGTTTTGGGTTAATTATGGCGCACCAGTGAATGGCTTAATTATGTACTCTCCATAATATTCAAACCCTCTTATTTCCTTAGATCTTGATTCCATTGCCTAATTGGATAGCCATTGGTTGTGGTCCACCATTCCTTTATCTCTAAAGAATATTATAGACATCTTTTCGAGGGTTTCCTCCTGCCAGAAAAGAACCAACCTAAAGTGAGAAGAAGAGCTGCTTGGTGATAGTGGACAGATTTCATAATTGCCTCTATGGTTGCACTTCATTTAGGGACTTGAATATCTTTGAGTGCATGTCTGGGAGGTAACACTCTAGTTAAAGGGCATAGATTTTCCTTATCTTGATCCAATTTTCAATTCCTTGCATGGTATTTGTTTTAATCATACTTGAACAAGCGTCTGAAAAATTTCCCGTTCAAAATTCTGTTATAATTTTGTATATTGACTTTAACTTTTGTTTCTTTATGGAAATTCACTTTTTTCTGGCTTGTTTCCATTAATTGCAGAATATCAGAGCACCTTAAACAGTTTCAAGATGTTTTTATACTAGAAAACAATTTTGACCACAGCAATGACATTTTTACCAATGAAGCTTGCACTAGTGGATATGTCACTCTTCATCATCAGTTAGAAACATCAGATGAGAGGACTGAAGCAATAGGAGGTGCCATTAAGTGGTTACATAAAGAAGGTGTGATTCTTGGTTTGAGAAATGAGGTAGTATGTTTTGTTTTCCTTTTGCTTATGTTTAATAGTTATTAGTTGGTTCTTGAATAAATGCAATTTTTCTAAACCCTATACAGTGAATTATTACTAGTTTAAGATATTTAAACTGTTTTTGATCTAATTTGGACTACATTATCAATGCAACAATACTGTTAATTTTCACGAACCAGTTTATATATTGCAACTTATATTTAACTACTAGGTTCCTACTTCCTATAAACAGATATTGCAAATTCTCTTGTCATTCCTGAAATGGGAAAAATAATAATTCTCCACTTTGTGCACATTGCAGTTTGCATAGCAAACAGTTAAATACAAAATACATTATTGAACAAAAAAATGTATAATAAACTGTATGATTGTCAAGTTAGTGGTACGACACAAATGGTTTTTAAGATTTGATTATCACAATGGGAACTAACTAATGTTCAATGCATACATTCTCTCTCTCTCTCTCTCTCTCTCTCTCTCTCTCTCTCTCTCTCTATATATATATATATATATATATATATATATATATATATTAGAATCCACTGTTTTTAACAAATTTTTAATTTGATTGAACAGTTGTATCCAGTGGCCCTTGCATTTGGAACAAAATTACTGTTCTCATTGGAGCGTGCAGCTGTTCCATACTTTGGAACCAAGGTGAGTCCTATTCAGAATTACAAAGCTAGAAATCTATCATGTAAAGAAGATCCAGAAGATTGAAGCCAATAATTCATGGTTATTGTGTTCATAGCCTAAATGAGAAAGTATATACAGGAAATGTCTCACCACATATGTGATGAGTGCCAGAAAGTCCACCTTAGTCCCATCATGCATCTTTTCTTGACATTCTCATCATAGTTGAAAACTGAACTGCTGGCTTTCTTGAAAGTAGCGATCTCTCCCAGATGGAATGGAGAGGAATCCTCATTAGATGTAGTCATGCATCTCCACTTATAAAAAGAGAGAGATCCCTACTAGCTGAATAGTGCTACATATATCTTGATTCTCTACAATGCTGCCTGATCACCACCTGTTCCCCAGAATGACTGCCAGTGCAGAAGGTTGACAAAAACTCAGAAGAAACCTATTCCCAGGACACCTGACCTGCTCCAATCCCAGAAGACATGCTTGACAGATTTTTTCCTGCTACAAACTATACAGCATCCATCTGACAATCCTAAGAGTTCTGCAGTCTTTCCTTTAACTGCTAAACTGTGGTTAAGAAGGAACCATACAAGAGCTTAGACTTTGAAGGAAGCTCTAACTTTCCAAATATCAGGACATTTTGAATTCACTTGTCTTTTGCATGCTGAGTGCCCCATCTTTTATTTAGTCTTGATGCTATTTGGGTATTTGGTCTTATCTCCTCGTACAATTTTTGTTTCATAATCTGTGAATGATTTATCATTAAACTATTCCTCCCTTAATTGTCCTTGAGCATCCAAAGTCTTTTCGGATTTGGACAATACATTGGAAGCTTCAACATAATTCTATGAAAGTGGGCCTTCATATAATTTCAGGAAGAATCTCCTGACAGATGCTCCCATCCGAGACCTAGTTCTTCTTACTTGATTCTGCCACTACCAAGTATGATTACCTCTCAGCCACCATTTGGGATGCAGCCCTCAAATCCTACCCCCACTCCACCCGGTCCACTTCCACCTTCCCAAAAAACAATTCCTGCCCTATGAACTGATGGTATGACGAAGAATGCAAGGTCCTCCACCGCCAGCTTCGACATGCATTCACCCATGCTCACCCCTCCTACCTAGCCTCAAAGCTTCATATCGTTGTCTCCTCCGCCGCAAGAAACACCTCTTTGTCTGTCAGAGGAGATATGACTTATCCATTTCCCTTACTCACTCCCCCAAAAACTTCTTGCGTACCATCCTTCCCCGCCGCTCCCCCCTCCCATCTTACCATGACCCTG